>CM060948.1:19361905-19731905 GCA_030765055.1 Mantis religiosa
AGAAAGAAAGAAAGAAAGAAAGCAAGAAAGAAAGAAAGAAAGAAAGAAAGTAAGAAAGAAAGAAACAAAGAAAGAAAGAAAGAAAGAAAGAAAGAAAGAAAGAAAGAAATAAAGAAAGAAAGAAAGAAAGAAACGATAGAGTGTAAGGAGGAATGAAGCAAGGAAAGAACCAAACAGAGGAATGAAGTATGTAAGTTATTTGTGCTTATTTTCTAAACCAGAAAATTACGGCTGAATTTGTGTTTTCTAAGTATATTAATGAGTAAATAAAGAGTTGAAAGTAACAATTGCGGAATTTAATGAATATCTCGTTTGAAAAGTCGTTCAAATACTGCAAATAGGGACTGCGTAAAAGATCGGAATTCTTTAGGTCTGTAAGATAGGTTATACTAATCACGGTGACTAGTTTAATAATCGACGAATGTGTAATGCAATTTCACATTACAGCAGAACCTTTCCAATTCTCAGATATTATTGCTTTCACCTGCCAAAACTATTTTTGCAAAATTCCTTCAGTTAATGGTTGTGTTACATTTATTTCTGTGAGTTGTGTTCCATGAATAGAGAAAGGATCATTCCAGCGCCACAAAACATACCAATTTGAAACGACATCTTTCATAGCACAGTAATCATATGTCTACAAAATTCCTTTTAACTGACATGTTAAACTATGATACTGTAATTTCTGTTTTTTCTATGTTCAAATGTGTATAAATGATTATTCTTTCAATTGCATCTACGTATAGTATAAACAACTACCTACTTGTAGTTCACCAATAAAGACACTTCAAACAATGCCATAAAAGATAAATAAAACAATAAAAATAAAAATAGGAGTTTTAAGAATAATGGTTGCAAATATTGAGTATTATAAATCTAGTATACCTATACGGAGGATTCGAAACACCGTCACAGCAGACAAATGAGATTGTACGAGTACTTCTGCGCTCGTTCTATCTGAGCTACCTAGTAAATGTGAGATAGACATTCCGTCTAACATATAGTATTGGCTGGTTCCAGTGAACATTTACAGACGTACGAACGTCAACTGTCTAATTACGAATATATTACAGGCGATGTGATAACATCTATATTAGTACTAATTTCATTGAGTGTTTAACATCCATGTTACATACGCGGGTACAACCTAGTAATGGGGTCGATGTTTTCATGTTGGAGTATAAAATGCGGATTGCATAAAACTCGAGAATAAGGGGCAGCTGACTCACCTGGTATAGTGTGGTTCTTTCATATATTCGTGTGGATTCTGTCAACCCGAAAGTTCATCTCTATCGGCCCCTAAAATTGTAAGTCTAACATTAGCAAATAGCCGACAACATTCTCCATCCAGCTTTTGTACTAGTCAGAATATGAAAGCTTGCTTGTGTTATTCTGTTGTTAACCATGATAGTCATTTGAACGACTCAGTTCCATGAACTGATAACGTCACAATAGATACACTGTGGAAGGCATCACTATGATTATTCTAATGGCGATCACATGTCAAAGCCACGTAGCACCTAGAAACTGTACTGTAGGCCCACGACAGGAAGGCTGGAGGGGTATGAAGGGCAAAGGAGCTTGACTTGTTTGTCTGCTCCGGTAACGAATCTGTTTACTAGGAAATAAGTGTATGAGAGTACGTATGAGTGACCCATGCTGTCAGATCTATAATGTTTGTTGCAGTAAATTCAGCGATAGGTGTTATGTATGGGTGAGCTATGTGACAACACTTGACTTCCATTCTTGTCATACTGGGAAGGGGAGCATATACACCGTACGGACAGCATAAGTGATTACGCTACACATTCCTCTAGTTGCCTTCTTGTCCTGGGCAATCAGTACTGCTTAAAACATGAAAATGTACTACGTAACGCGAATGTTTGACAAATGGTTAGTACTTCTCCCCCTCTCTCTCATTTTAAAGACCTGTTAATGAGATGCATATTTTTCCTATGGCACACGTTCGTCTTCTCATTTGCTTGCAGGGAAAATATGAGAACAGATTATTTTCAACTGAATGCTGTGTGTAGGAAGAAGCAGGTGTAGGCGGTTCCAGGGCCCTGCCTCTGTCTTTTTACAAAACAACTCACTAGTAAAGAAAACGAAAAATAGAACCAGATCAAATAAACCATACAATTAGATATGGCAGGCAAACGGTTCAGAATATCATACAAAAAGGTAGGCAAAGGATTAACTCCTTTTGAAATGTATTGTGCAATATACTTGAGTTTGCTGTGTATATTCGAAAGGTAGCTCATTAAGGCAAAAGCACCTTCGCCATTTGTACGACAGCGGAAACATGAACAGCTAAATGCCTGGAGCTGACTAATGGCAGGTTTCTATAAACACCAGATTTTCAATAGTAAGAACTTCCAATCAGTTCACCAATTTATTTGCCTTTGTGTTATATTTGGGGTTGAGCTAGGTTACCTACAAATTGAAACAAATCATTTCCATTTGTAAATGCTTATTTCATTTGTATGAAAATTTTCTTTGAAATTTAGATAATTCATAGTGAGTTCAACTTTATACCACTTTACCAAACAACAGTGTTTCCACAAGCTTCAAAATGCTAAATAATTATTTTCTTTGGAAATTAATTGTTCTTTCACACTAGCCTTGTGTAGGACGCACTATGGAAGGGTAGAGCTAGACTGAAAAATTGAATGCCATAGCTGGAATTTGAACCACGGATATTCTGATTACCGTCCAGCCGCTCTAAACCATTGAGCTACAATTGGAGAATTTAATGTCATGTTGGCATGTTAACTATAGTAATTCAATGGTTTAGAGTGGCTGGACGGAGACCAGAATATCCGTGGTTCAAATCCCCGCTATGACATTGAACTTTTCAGTATGGCTCTACCCTTCCATAGTTATTTTCTTTATTTTACAAATGCACTGTTTGGATAAAATTTGCCTTCGAAATGTATTTTTAAAAGTAAGATATGCAATATTCGGGTTTTACAATAGATTAGCTTACGAAAACATTTATTTATTATATCAAATGTTGATACTTTCATCCTAATTAGTGTACTACAACTATCACTTTTTGTATTTACCAAAATTCTTATCCTTCAAAAAGCTTTTGGTTTATTTCTTAGAATTAGATAATTATTTTTAAAACTTATATGGATCATAGTATTGTGACTTCGTGGGTTTGTAAAATTAAAAGCCTAATTTGCAGAAATTCAAAATGCTCTTTATTTCCAGTAAAAAGGCACTTTTGTTTAGCTCTGAGCAGCAGAACATACACAAACGCAACCTTCAAGGTCGTCTGCCACACGTCCACAAAGAACAGAATTAACTTTCACTACACAGCTGCACGCGCACGATTATCAGTTTTCGACTGTCCGACTGGCTAGCCTTTTGTACATCCACTCGTAGTTCTAGAACTCATTGGATCGCTCGGTCACAATCATGATGCAGCGGGAAAGTTCAGACTATCTCTGAACTCTCTCTCTCTCTCCCTCCCTCTCTCTCTCTCTCTCTTTCGCACGGGCCAGGTACTGGCTTGTCGCGGCGATTCAACAATGCCTCGGCGACTCTATTTAATGTACCAATGTGACAAAATAAAAGCTTGTAAAACTATATAGTAAAAATTGCATCTTGTGTAGTGTTATAATGAGGAAAAAGGCTCAGAAACTGTTCCCGAGAAAACAAGCTTGAAATTTGGGTGAGCCTATTATTATACACGTATATTATATCTTCAGTTATTTGGTGGTTATAAATCTTCATAAGGAAAAATATAGTACGTTTTCTTAGAACATTATTTTAACATGAAAGTATTTTAAGGTGAGAAGGTATTGCCTCTCTCCACAATGCTATGTTCATGATTTTTTGGGTGCACATTACTAAGAAATTATTATTGTTATGTACATGAGAATTTTCAGGTACGTTCTTAAAACTTTTATCTTTAATAATATTTATTATTTGAGAATCTTGTACTGATAATTTGTTATGGTTTTTTAGTTTTTGTAAAAAGCACTGAAATCTCAGAAAACTTATTTTTTTGAACAACTATTATGAATCTCAGAGAAAAATCCCTTCTTATTATTATTATTGTTATGAGTCTGCTTAATACACACAAAAAATTCATATGTTTTGTTTGATTGGTTTTTTTAAAAAAGTGTACCGGAACCTGAAAATGTGAAACTGAGAAAAACAGCTTTAAAGTTTATATATTGATTACTGACTTCTCACATGAGTCAGAACATTTCTGCTGCATAGTCTTGACTCTCTGTATTCTCACTTGTTCTTTACAAGTTGCTCTTCATTTGTCTTGTCTTCTTCGTCAGTTCTTCAGCCATTTTACATGCTTTCAGGACTCGCAGCTCATCAATTTCTGTATATGACCACTATCATGATTAGCACATGTATTGTGTGAACTGGGTCTACTAACCTCAATATTACATGTGGTTTCATTGTCAATTGTATTTATATTTTCTACATTTAGTCTTATATGTTTAGTAAAACGATTACCTATAAGCCTTCTCTTTCGTAATGTTTATGTCTTACCCATATCATATATTCATTGATAACTAGTACAAAATATTATTCTGAACAAATAACTGTTCACATACAGAGCCGAAGATAAAAGAAAAACTAGCATCACTGGAGTTACAGTGGTACTGGCAGAAAACTTGAAAGATCCCTTACAAAACAAGGCTTAGTTCAGAAATATCTGTTCAGTATTACAGAAGTTATGATCGATTTTCTGACAGCTTACGAAAAGGGGCGTGGCAAAAACTTAACATCCACTAATATAATTGGAAAATTAGGTATAAAATATTGCTCCAATGAACTTTTAACTATATATTTGTAATCTAGAGGGGTGACATTATAATAAAATATAAAAATAAAAAAGTGAATTTTAACCCACAGTGCAGTACCTTCTCACCTTAATGGTGTCATCTTTCCTTTTTATTCGAATTTTACAGATTACCTTGACTGTTTACACTCACAGTTGAAAATCTCTACAGGCGTCCTTAGCTTTAAAACTATGCATGTCTTTAATACTCTTAAATAAAAAATTAAAAGGAAGGGGTTTGGCTTTATTTCTGTTATTTCAAGCCACAGGCATTAAGGGAAACACGATTCTGTGATCCTAACAAGGTAAGTTGATTTGTCTATATATTCCGAAGAGAAGGAATAGCGCTTTCCGAATGGTGGACCTGAGCCTAACTGATATCAAGTATGTTATTCGGAGTAAAACGTCATACGTGCAAGAAATGTTTTCTGATTTAACAAATCGTTTATTTTCAACGTTCGTCGCCAAGAACGCACTCAGATGCCAGAATATCCAAATTCTGTCTACACACGTGGTTTGAGAGGTTATCTATTTCCTGACCCTGGTGAACAACTGCTGTTGCACAAGAGACGCGAAGGATAGTTGTAAATTATATCGTGGTACACATAGGCAAATGTTGAAGCTGTCGCCTCCAGAAGCGGTTTAACTTTCCATTCAATGAGAAGACGTGTACTCCGTGAAGGAACGTGGATGAAGTGAGAGAGAAGCACAGGAGTTAGATACGAGATTTCATTTAGTTTTTCTGGTCACTTTAAGAAGGAAATTGCAGCTGGTGCTCTGGAAGTCGGCTACAATTTGATTCCTCCAATTAGATACCATTCCATTATACCGAGCACAAGTGGTGTGTGTATGTGTGTGCAGCGGTTAGTTTACCAATTAAATTTAATGAACCTAAGACAAATAGTCGACCCCACGGCCAGAGAGTAAACAAAGTGGGGAGGGTAGAGGTGGTGTAGGGTGGGTCGAGGAACTGCTGCTCTACGTTTCTAACTGAAATAAATGTCAGTGGTGATGGATAAGGTTTGCCTCTCCAGTGAGATCGATATCAGCCCGTCCACTTCATACCAGGAAACACACGGCATTTATGTTGCAACTGCTAGTTTCAGTGCGTTCTCGGGCACCTCTCCACCCTTTGTGACTTCCTTCATCCGATGTAGAAATAACATAATAGGCTTTCTGCTGTCATATCGGTTATGTAAACGTTACTGCAGCGTGTATTTGCAATTTGTGTCACGTCTCTACAGTGCTTACACCTTAAAGCCTTTGTAAGGGAACATTTCATATTGTTGGTTTTTGCTAGTTTACAAAATTATATACCCACTATTCCTGTTATTGTTTGGCTTTATCTAAAGAGGAAGGAAATTCAAAAATGAAAAATTCATAGCACATTAGTTACACCAGGTGAGTCAGCCGCGCCTTGGAAGTTAGGCCACCCATCAAACGGCATGTGAGCCTTAGTCCAGTTTTGCGCCTACTAAACTGTATTGCTTGATGTTCTTAGAGAGAGGAATGAGCAAAATTCAGAAAAATAGCCGTTTAAGGGCAAAACGCTAAAGTACACCTCAAAAAATACGACTACTTTACTGAGAGTGAATTCTGGGTACCAGGCGATTTTACAAACCATTTATTACGGTATACATGACAAGTAATTCAGGAAACGCCTCCGAAAAAATGGACCTATCATATGAGTACACTAACAACGTCAGCTAAAAAGAAAATGGCAGATTATTGTACTTAGAGCAGGGGTTGGCTGCCAAACATTACGGAAAAATTAGAGACACGCCTCATTCATCATGGACTCGTACAGTCAAAACGGACATATTATTAAACAACGGTTTATTTATATTTATGCATAAACTACGTCTCGTGCATCTCAATTAACGTGCATAAGAGCTTTTGCCATTTATGTAATAATATTAAAACACCCAGCAAATGATTAAAAGTGTATTAAAGGGCTAAATCAAGTACGAGAACTCGCGAAGTGGCAAATGTATAGCGCCAGACATACAAGTCGTACTACTGAACCCAGAACGTTTCAGGCCAGTCTCGTAATAGCTCAATGGGATTATGACCCCCCCCCTCTCTCTCTCTCTCCTGTGCTCTAACCCACAATGACATAGGTTCGAGTCGCAGTATTGTAATTATTTTTTTATGTTCATCAACACTTGGAAACCGAATTCATAATAATATAATTATAAAGTACCTGAGGGTATGCATTACCCAAGAAGGTCATCAGTTCGAGCACTTGCTTCTTTAGAGGAGTCGTGTTCCAGTAATGGAGAAAGGGTCATTCCAGCGCCACAAAATATACCAATTTGAAACGACATTTTAATAGCACAATAATTCAATGTCTGCAAAATAGTGTTTAGCTTCCATTTTAAACTCTGATACAGTAATTTCCATGTTTTCTGTGTTCAAATGTGTATAAATGACCCTTATTTCAATTGCACCTTCCCATAGGTGTGTTGAAACAACTACCTACTTGTAGTTCACCAATAAAGGAACATCAAACAATGTCATAAAATATAAATAAAAGAATTAAAAATAAGAATAATAACAATTTGTAGACAATAGAGGGATGACCGTAAGCGTTACCAACTGAGGGTTATCAACATGCCGTCAATTCGGAATCCTCTTGAGCTTAAAGTACTATATATATATATATATATATATATATATATATATATATATATATATATATATATATCCACTACATATACTTGAACAGTCCTTGCAATTAATCTCATGTTAAATATTATCACGAATATATTAAGTAAAATCGACGTTAACAAGCACGTGCACGTCTGGTGCAGATGCTACTGGTGGCCATTAATCACTGAAGGATGTCACAGCTAGCTGTAGCAGAGCCTTTACTTCCCCAGTTTCAAGTACCAACACTAAACATTGCCCTCTGTGGGCCACTACAGTTGAGTGTGCCACCTCTGTCGAGTGGAAACAAGGTTGATACACAACCCAGGTGTGCGGAAACGGTTATGAAGGTTATTTAGCATCAGTAGTTCTTAAGGAGGCTAACGTGGCCCAAAGTAGTAGGAAGCGGTGAAGGTTAGATTTGGAGAATAATCAAATCGCGGCGACGTGAATAAACATGGGTGAGGTTCCCTTCGGTTCCCGGTCAGCTGGGAGCCACAGATTCCACGGAAAATGGGTCGCTCAACAGTTTAACATACACTAGATAGAAATCTGGCGCATATCCACGGGCCACCCTGACAAATGATAACGAATGCCATCGCGAGGTCCTAAAACTCTAAATTACAGGAAATGTTGACAATATGAAATTTGTGGCAGAAGGACACGGACAGAATTGCTGGGCTCACAGGAATTAAACCCGGTATCTGAGTGTGCGAGCCTCATTTATTACTCTTCTTATTTGATCTATTTATTTGGAGTTAAAAGTGAAAAACATTTTTGTGGCATTGTTGAGTTTGTATCGTTTACTGTGTAATGTTCCATCACAGATACAATTAAAACACTTAGAAAGAGGCTTCGATCACCAAAGCTAGGAAAGGGAAACCTGTAATACAGCAAGCGTCGGATAAACGTACTGCTACAGCCTGCATCACGTTTACCGGCAATCTATCCGGCAGAATCAGTAGTCTCGATCACCAAAGCTAGGAAAGGGAAGCCTATTATACAGCAAGCGTCGGATAAGCCTACCGCTACAACCTGCATCGCTTTTAACGGCAATCTATCCCGCAGAATCAGCAGAACTCTCGCCAAATACAACATCACGACCATCCACAAGCCACCTCCAAAGAGTAAACATCTGTTGAGACCAGTGAAACACAAACTGGACTTCCAAGTTCCGGGAGTGTACCGTATTTCCTGTGAATGTGGGACACCGTATATAGGACAAACCGGAAGTACCATTGCTACCGGAATACACGAACATGAACGGAGCTTCGTTTAATGCAATCTGAGAAGTCTGGACTGGCAGAGCATAGAGCCAACTTTCGGGAGACGACCATCTTGGCAAAATGTAACAGTTACTGGGAGCGGAGTGTTAAAGAGGCTTTGGCCATTACCTCCGAGAGGTGCACGCTTAATCGTAATGTTGGATTTAAGTTCAGCTCCTTTTGGAAACGGCTTTAAATGGAAATCCGTCGACTTAAGAAGCATAGATCTACACAGCTTGAACATCAAGTTAAGTAGTTACGTTTCTTTGACCCAATTAATTTTCTATTCTCACGCCATCTCCTGACCTGGCATTTAATTTACTGAAAACAGTCTTTTGTTCAGTAATGCGAATTTTGATAGTGTTTTGTCTTTGTTTATATTTTTGTAATATCCAGTAATTCATTTGTGGTTATAACATTTAATAAATATCCTGATGATGGGAGAGATGCACGCTCCCGAAACGTCGATTTCTAATCGTCTTTTCACCTGACTTGCTTCCCGAGAAGAACTTGAGCATATTCATCATTAGTTTGGAAAGGGCTGATTAAGTTTAATATTTAACCCCGAAGATCTTTTTTGAGATTTGGTACATTTGTAGCACACAGCTAATGGCGCCGCTTTGCTAAATCATAAGGAAAATCTATCAATTTAAGGAACTGGACTGCCCCATTAGAGAACTCTCAGTAAATGATTCTGGATACTTTACAACAGACCTTTTACCTCTTTTTCCCAGTCATTCCTTAGTTTTCTTCACAAAGCTGCACTGAAACCTTAGTGTTATAAATTTGAACGTCCTAAAACTTAGCTAAGGTTCACTGCGAATTTAAAATGTTTCAGCGTTGTCTAATGTTCCACATCAAGGAGGAGATTAACAAACTGTACTTCGGTGGTCCTGGTCGTGCTAAGGTACTATTTACTACATCACAGAGCGGAATGGCTCAGGCGGTTTCGTCTGTGGCCCGTATTTGGGAGGTCCGGGTTCAATTCCCATGGCTGGCCTACCTGAAACATGGGCTTTTCACAACGTTTCTCCGGGTCGCCAGGCAAATGCTGGGTATGGTAAGTACATCCCCCTAGTTTACAGTCCATCCATTTTATCTCCATTGTCATTTCACATCATCTCTCTCTCTCTCTCTCTCTCTCTCTCTCTCTCTCTCTCTCTCTCTCTCTCTCTCTCTCTCTCTCTCTCTCTCTCTCTCTCTCTCTCTCTCTCTGGTCTCTTTCAGTTAGAATCGTCGGCGGGTGTCTCAGTGCTGCATGGCAGGATTTTGTGTTGTAATTTACGTCCTCCAACGTTAAATCATATTGGACGATGAATTGAATTTGTGAAGTGATGCTCTAATGAGCCCAGTTTCCATACAGCTTACTTACCCGACATTCGTCTTTCAGGATAAGGGAAAACTCTGTAAAATACCTTATCCAGATAACTCATCCCGACCGATATTCGAACTCGGGACCTCTTGAACGTGAGGTAGATATGCTACCACCAAGCTTGCGAGGCGGGCTCATGGCAGAATGGTAAACGGCTTCGTCCTTCGGTCTCCGAACCGGCCTAGTAGGCCGTTTCAGAAACGCGGTAGAATGAATGCCGGTTGTACCAGACTGTCAGGTGTTTCTGTACTCCGGAATGATGGTCTCCAGTCTCCGAGCCGACCTGGTGGACTGTCTCGGGCCGCAGAGGGAGGGATGCCGGCTGTACCAGACTGTCAGGTGTTTCTGTGCTCCGGCATGACGGTCTCCTTTCCCCAAGCTGGCCTGGTGGACTGCTTCGGCCCGCGGTGGAAGTGAAGCCGTTTGTACTGAACTGCCGGTTGTCTGACAGAAGGATAATCTGAGGATTTAAATAAATTAGCCTAAGATAAAGCGAAATTTTAAGATTCTGTACATTAGTGTCATGTCATGCCAGTCATTATAAGATAGTCCCTTGGTTCTCTTTTGTTTCCGTGAATTGTTCATAGTTCTAATACCAGCTGGTTGGAGTCAAAGGTCGGTTACCTGAATCTCGAAACCTTACAGAGGGCAAAACACTTTTAGGCCACTTTTGATGCTCGTCATTGCACTCGTCACCTATCTAGTTAGCTGTCAGATAGATAACGGTTGCATTCCTCCTTTGATTTCTGGCAAGTAATTACTCTTTAGGATCCTGTATCTATGTAGAAGTGGGTTTGCTGCGATCGTGGCAATGGTCGTGTCAAAATGCATAACTATCGTTTCCGTGTATTAGTCACAAATATGCAATTAATCATCATCCGGTTAGATGATTTTGTTGTTCAATAATACAAAAAGATTTGACATTCTTCTTGTGAACTTCAGGCACACATTTTCCTTGCATCCTGTATCAAGAAATATATATATAAAAAAAAAACAGAACGGAAGTTGGAAGTTGAAGGTAAAATATCAAAATAGAGGTCTGGTGGCACGAATAGCATTTCTAGTTTAGCACTTGGAAGAAACAAAAAAGAACTTCAAATTCCGTACTTCCCAGGGAAAGATGGAAAGGCTGATGGATGTTCGCCATGCCGTCGGGAAAATGACAGTGAGATCTCTGCTTAAAAAAGTGTCATTCGTTTTCCCATCAAATACACAACAATCTCTTCAAACCTTCAGGATTTGTTTATAGATGTATTAAACCAATATAGAAGATGATTATATCATTGAATCTAAGAACTGTTTGTTTTTGAAATATTCATAGGAAAAACCTTTAACTTTATATTTTCATAAAAGATACCCATTAGGAGCAACAAACGGACGTCCAAATATGGCCCTTTCATTATGGAAATATACTGCTACTAACACCACGACAATGGCAGCTCTCTATTATTTGACATAGGGTTTAATATTCTGAATTTGCCATTTTGCATTCCATATAAATGAACCAAACAATAAATCGCCGAAAGTAATTTACATTTTGCATTTTGTACGTCTACAAAGTACTTTCTCTGTGCACTAGATTGTGTAATTGCTTTGTAAATAAAACTTTAATAATTTACAATTATGAATTAACTTCGCTGTGGAAAAATTGGTCAATGGAGTTAAATGTCATAAATGAGCCCATCAGAGGTAAATATTTTGAAACATAACTGTAATTTAGATGTAGTTACATGTTATGAGATTCATTTGTATCTAAAAACACTTTTAGAATAACGCTAATTACTGCAGAGTAAGACAGCTTTGAGAGTTGTGACGTATTTCAGACGGGAGCGAGGCCTGCAGTGTGTGTGACGTCAGTCAAGAGCCGTGTAGTACCAAGTTGCCTATATCAATGGCGCTATGAGTACAGAATCTGAGGTTTCAGTCAGGTGTAACACAATCGATGACAACAATGTAGCTGCTACGTACCAAATGGAACTGTTAAATGTACAATGTGACGATTTATTGAAGGACAAATATACACACAAGAAAGACTTGGCTGATTTTTACAAGATTGTCCCCCAAACCAGATTTCCGAGGTTGTATTCACTTGCCGCACGGACATTGTGTATGTTTGGCTCGACGTATGTGTGGCAACAATTCTTGTTTATGAAATTATGTAATTCCAAATTCCGAAGTACCTTGTCGGATCACAATCTACCATGCAGCCTTCTATGACAAATTTCCCAGATATTACAACCTGACATTGATAAACTAATTATAGAAAAACGAAACACAAAGTGTAGGAAAATATCCACGTAATTTTGTTCTGAATGGGTCTCCTCTAATTTGCAGAGAAAATTACTTTATGTTTTATTTTATTTACTTTATAACATGCCTGACCTTCAGATAAACAACGGGTTGAAGTATGATATATTTCCTCATAGCACAGAGCGAAAATGTAATTGTTTATAAACTGTGACTAATTGTGTAATTAAAGCAGTCGGCATTAATATTAGAAAACCCAAGATGTAAGTTATACATATTATTAATACTCGATACGTTTCCTGTCTTTACTACGCTGTCGAAACCCCAATACATCAAATTGTTTCCTTCCTCTTGGGCAGCAGAAATCAGCACGGCGACGTCATACGCTAACCTGCCTTTCGTTCGGGAGGATATATGGCGGTCAGAGCTGATGGAGCCAATGCCATACCGCCACTTCCTGACTTCCCCTGGGTTAATGCGTAGTCATAACTCAAAAAGAATAATGAGATATGCATATCATATATTTAAGACGAGACTCAAAGATTTCTAAATCATTTCCTCTGCTAAACTATTAAAAA
The DNA here is from genome assembly GCA_030765055.1 of Mantis religiosa. Classification (NCBI taxonomy): domain Eukaryota; kingdom Metazoa; phylum Arthropoda; class Insecta; order Mantodea; family Mantidae; genus Mantis; species Mantis religiosa. Next base: position 19,374,830 of record CM060948.1, read on the forward strand.
ATGTTGACTCAAACACCATACACTTATTTACTTATGTAAAAAACTGTATCTTTAATTTTTTGGGAACAGCTTCAAATTCCTCTATTTATAAGGAATCTACAACTTTTTACATTGTAAATCTCACGAAACGGACTAACATCTAGTGTAGGGTAAACTTTAATTTGTTATAACATATAGTATATTACACAGAATCGTCTATAAAAACACTGAGAAAGAAACTGGCGGTCTCCTTGGTGTCACATAGTATTATAATGGAACAGCAAGCATCCGGAACTCCAAGAACACCGGAAAATTGCGTAAATGCAAACAGCACGTGGAGAAATACGACGATTTTACGAAAAGTCCTATACGAGTTAAGTTCATGATTATATTTTTCAGAAATGAAGCAACTCAGATTTAATAAGTTAACGTGTATCCCAACTGGATTTATTTATTATCTAGAAGTTTGCGCTGCTATATATGGTGCTAGTGCTGCAAAACTTATGTGCGTGCATGTATGTGTAACACGTGACAAGTTGAGTCAGCTCCGCCTTGTTGTTTACAGCAGGATTCATCTAGCGTGAGATAGAGCATACAAGACGCGGAATTCAATAAGAGAAGGACCCGAAATATACTGTACACCTATTTATCACTCCGCACCAGCTTTCCTATTGTAAAGGTGCTAATTGGTATCTCAAACTGTGACTGTGACTGTGCTCATTTTTCTTTCTATGTCTGAGATTCTTATCTACCTGCTTAGCAATATCACTGATTTCAGATACTGACATTTAAGCAAATGGTTTCCTGGTGAAATTAATTCACTTGAAAGCTACTGACATATGCTTCATTAGCTTAAACTAAATGCCTTTACCTAAACCATTAAATTGACATATCTAGTTCCTCTTTCTCATGGAAAAGGTTTGCAGCAGACTAATAATAATATACATTAATTTTAACCTCCATAAATTACATTATCCTATTATTTATGCAATGAGCTAACATTTATTTACAATGTTACTTTTCCACGCTTCAAAACTTCGGCACTACTTCTCTAGGCTCGTTATGCTTTCTTTCCTAGATATTTTCAATGTGCGGGAAATATTTCCTCAGAAAATAGAAAAATGGAGCTTGGTTGTAAAAGAATCGTCTCCCCATTTTCACTGAGATATCAAAGCACATCACTTCAGCCCCTTGGCAGTCATAGATGGTGCTCAGTATTCCAAAACGTCTACCGTACTTGGTGAAGATCAGCTGAGTACCACAGTAGCAACAAAATAAAAATGAACATGGGTTGAGCCAATACGCTTATCGTACGCGGGCCACAGAGATGGAAGATATATCTGCCTTTGTCTCAGCCCAGCAAGTATCATACAGATGCTGAGATGTACAGTGATACAGATGCTGACAGAGAAGTTCACTTAATATTTCAGCATGTGTGTGAGAACATATACAATGATCATCGCATAATCTGAACGTTAAAACTTTGAACTGGAGAACAGCTCACTTACATAGCTATCGTTCATATGCACACAAAACAAAATGACTCAAATTAGATGCGTTCTACGAAATTAGGTTTTAGCTACAGTGAAACAAAATAGTGACGCTTCAACGATTTGTGAATATAGTTTCTATTTTAATGATAGCATATTGGTATACTGTCTGTAATCTCCATTCAAGTCTTCCATTCTTTCTGGCTTTACTAATACATAGAATGCTCACGCACCATTATCGCCCCATTTAGTATATATTTTGAAAAATAGCTTGGAACACTTGTTCAACAGATCATTCCTAAAATTCGAAAGCTTGATTTGTCCGAAACTCTACCGCTCGCAAAAGTTAAAGGCATATGAATGTTCAAGCGGAGCGCTGTTGCCAAGCGTAGTACGTGTACCGCAGAGGTTTTGTACATAAGAGCAGTTTTACCCGCCAGCAAAGGTTTTGGCTATTTTTGCCGTAATTAAACAACATATTAAATATTCCTAAAACATTAAAATCTCACCTTGACACACGTCATAGCAGTGGAACAGCAAGCACGGTTTCCAATCCAGCTTTCCAACTTTATAAGTCTTTCCCGGAGATTGAAATACAGGTACGCTCCCTTTTTCTAAAGATGAAGCTACTTCACTACAAATTCCTGACACTGTGTGTACACTACCCACACCACAAGGTTACAGAATTGATTGCTTGGAATTTGAAAACTCTACAGTTACCCTATATCCTGGATTTGAGAGCTTTCGTAAAAACCTGTTAACTTTAAATATAATTTTTCTCACCTGAGAATGAATCAATTCACGTTTGTTGATCACAAAATCACTTGTCCCAGCTCCGACGGACATGTTCACGCACTCGGAGCACAAACACTGGAAAAAATATATGTGCATAATAATTTTACGCAATATTAATAATATTTCATCTCGAGTTCAACACACGACATAACGATGCCATTCACTTTAACAAAACAACACCTCTACTCTGAAAACAAACTGAAAATTAGCTCTGTTTCAAACTGCGTGACTTCTGTCTTTATAGTAGTTGCATTAATTATTTATACTTGAGTCATTGTGAGGAAAGAATGGTGTTGAAACGAGTCAGTTGGAGAATTTAATGTCATATCGGCACGTTGGCCATAGTAGCACAATGGTAGTGCGGCTGGACGGAAACCAGAAGATCCGTGGTTTAAATCCCGGCTATGGCATTGAATTTTTCAGTCTGACTCTACGTTTCCACAATTTAGCCTACACACGGCCAGTGTGAAAGAATAATTAATTTCCAAGAATGGTGTTGTTTTTCAGGCTTATCTGTGTTGAATGGATGATGGGTAACCATAACCATATGAAGATAAAACGTGCATCGCTCGTGTTCTAAGTATCGTAGAGACAAGATTTTTGTACGGACATGATCAGAAAATAAAATTCTTTCTTATTATAAGATTGGCATCTGGTATTTTTCAAACATTTATCTGAGCGTAATTAATATAATATTCTGAGTTCAGGCGCGAGAGATGTGTCTGCAGTACGGCCCGCCTCCATATGCCTTTAGCTTTAGGTAAGATTTTAGATTGTTTTACACGGTAACTTTGACGAATTTCACATATAACAAGTACCATGAAATATCTATAATGCTTGAAATGTAACCAAAAAGAGTTATATGAATTTTAAGAATATCTAAAATGTTACTCCGGTTCTAATATTTCCGACAAATTATTAATAAAATCCTAGAGTTTAAAGCTTTGTATAATATAAATTCTGCACTCAAGTCTTCCATTATTTCTGGCTTTCCTAATACATGGAATGCTGTCACGTTATTATCGCCCCATTTAGTATGTATTTTGAAAAATAACTTGGAACACTTGCTCACCAGTTCATTCCTAACATTTGAAAACTTGATATGTTCGAAACTAAATCACATGCTGTGTTTGTATATCTCTTCGAATGCGTGTCATTGCCTGCCTGTGTCATACTGGAATACGGTAACAAGTGCTGGTTATCAATTTAATGCACAGAAGTATTTCCAGCTTTTAGCCTTGGTTATGATCATTTAATTCAAGTATACGTATTCGTAGCAAGTTTAACGCGTTTGCTTGGTGTGATGATGTTCTGCAGCATCAAACAAACATCGCAGTAAGTAGGCCAGAAGACTTCCCGTAATAAATCACCAAGTTTTATGCTTCTCCTCTTCTTACGTCGAGACGCAATGCCCATCCATTTCTTTGCACTTTCTAATGCCCCCACGCTTACTTAATGTCTGCTTTCTTCTGTAATAATTTTGCACTTTTTGATCATGGTTACATCTAACAGTGTGGCAAATATGGTGCTAACATTCGGCTAATACAGGATAAATTACCGTTATTTTCGTAAACGGATATACAGGCAGAGCTACACACATTTTAACTAACCTAGTACAATGTTACACAACTTTGAAAGTAACGTAAAAATAATTTTGAATTTATTTCTTACTAATAATTACGCTTTGGCGATAAGTACGGTGCAAAATTTACCAAATTTGGTGGTTCAATAGCATTTTAATACGCTTCTAATCTTTCGGCTGTCCACTTCATGAATTACGTATTGTCGCGAACTCGATCGCGATAGCGTGGCTTGTGCATACAAAGGAACTAATAGCGCGGAGATAAATGACTTGCCGGCACAGATAAGGTTTCACGTCGTGTTTCGTCTGGTGACAGAACATTCGATTTCTTGATTGTTACAGAACAGTCTCGAATTATCATTGAGGTATATAAGAGATTGTGACACACCAGTCGTAAGCAGTTGTAAACAGAGTGTTGTTGTAAACGAGAGTTGTAATTGAAACTGGTGTGTTTGAAAGTGAACTCCTTGTTTGTGGTCAACAACCTTGGTAGATTGTAATTTTGCATGTTACGTAATTCTGCTGTAATCTGCAAGTGTACCAAGTGTATTTCTACGGAAATAGAGAACGGTTTGAATTTCTGCAACTTGGACTTTTAAGTCTAGGAACCCACAAAGTCAAACTATTTAGTATGATTAATTTTAAGTTTTAAATTGGAATTTCTTTTCCACTGAGTCATTTTAATATTACACAAATAACGCAAATCGCTGTATGTTATGAATGAGTAAACTGAGAAACAAACTACACAAGGGAAGCTATTGCAAATATTTTTTCACAAAAAAATATATATACTACATGGCAAAGCGAGAAGGCGTATCGGAAAAAAAACACGACACAGAGATGTTTACCTGAGCTTATCGCACATACACGGCGAGTACAGTGTATGTATACTCTGTTCAGATATAATCATGTCTTCTGGACAGCAATGGGTCATATATCGGCAGGCGCAACACAGAGATGTTTACCTGAGCTTATCGCACATACACGGCGAGTACAGTGTATGTATACTCTGTTCAGATATAATCATGTCTTCTGGACAGCAATGTGTCATACATCGACAGGCGCAACACAGAGATGTTTACCTGAGCTTATCGCACATACACGGCGAGTACAGTGTATGTATACTCTGTTCAGATATAATCACGTCTTCTGGACAGCAATGTGTCATATATCGGCAGGCGCAACACAGAGATGTTTACCTGAGCTTATCGCACATACACGGCGAGTACAGTGTATGTATACTCTGTTCAGATATAATCATGTCTTCTGGACAGCAATGTGTCATATATCGGCAGGCGCAACAGAGATGTTTACCTGAGCTTATCGCACATACACGGCGAGTACAGTGTATGTATACTCTGTTCAGATATAATCATGTCTTCTGGACAGCAATGTGTCATATATCGGCAGGCGCAACACAGAGATGTTTACCTGAGCGTATCGCACATACACGGCGAGTACAGTGTATGTATACTCTGTTCAGATATAATCATGTCTTCTGGACAGCAATGTGTCATACATCGACAGGCGCAACACAGAGATGTTTACCTGAGCTTATCGCACATACACGGCGAGTACAGTGTATGTATACTCTCTTCAGATATAATCATGTCTTCTGGACAGCAAGGTGTCATACATCGACAGGCGCAACACAGAGATGTTTACCTGAGCTTATCGCACATGCACGGCGAGTACAGTGTATGTATACTCTGTTCAGATATAATCATGTCTTTTGGACAGCAAGGTGTCATACATCGACAGGCGCAACACAGAGATGTTTACCTGAGCTTATCGCACATGCACGGTGAGTACAGGGTATGTATACTCTGTTCAGATATAATCATGTCTTCTGGACAGCAAGGTGTCATACATCGACAGGCGCATCACAGAGATGTTTACCTGAGCTTATCGCACATGCACGGCGAGTACAGGGTATGTATTGTAACGGGAGCGCGGGAACACCCTGTGAAAGCAGCTGGCAGCGGGAGACAGGGAAGGTTCGGTTAGCCACGCCCTCGCCTCGTTTGTCCTATAGTGGTGACAGGCTGTGGTTGGGGGAAAAACATGACTGTGCCGTATGTTTCCTTACACCTGGTTCTCGATCTTTCTGTTACTAGAACAATCCTGTAAACACCAGAAGTTGGCGATATTCCTATTTAAAGAGGGTTACAGACAGACAGAGTTGAGTTGGTTTTGGTTTAGTCAGTCAGTGAGTTGGTTTTGTCAGTGAGTGAGGAGACAGTCGCAGTTCTTGGTGTAAGAGTTAGTCAGTGACGTGTTAATGAACGAAAGGATTGTGCAACGGAAGACTGTACGTAACTTTGAATGTGTACCGGAGCTTACGTAACCGCGAGTACAGTGAAATTGTAACGGACGGACTGGTGAATTGTAATTGTTGCAGCAAGTAATTCTGTGTAATTGGCAAGTGTTAAACTGTAAGTCGGTGGAAATAAAGAACATTTTTGAGTGGTGTAATTGGACTTTTTATTTCACGAACCCACAAAGTCACACTGGTGTCAGGAAGCGGGAAAACAACATAACATCACCGAACATTACAACCATGGAGGCAGCATTAGAAAAGATTTTAGCGGAACTGAAAGAAATGAAGACGGCAACTGAAAACCTCGCTGCAAAAATAGAGACGGCCAACGACAACATCACCGCGGAGATGGAAGAAATGAAGGCCGAGTTAACCACAGAAATGAGAGCAGCGAACGGCAGTCTGGCCACGGAAATGAAGGCGGCGAACGAGGCTCTCGCCGCAAAGTTTGAGGAACGTTTGGCCGGCGTGAGGGATGACGTCGCGAACCTGGGCAAACGGAAGGGTCAAGTAGACGACCGCCTTAATGATTTAGAGGAAAAGGCCGACAACATCGCAAAACCCCTCACCCGCCTGACGGAGGAAAACCGGCCTTATGTGTGGACGGAGGACGCCGAAGACGCTTTCCAGCACCCGAAGGGGACCCGGTGCAGTGCTTCAATTTTGGGTTTCCCACAACCGGGTGGCGCCTTCATTGTGGACACCGACGCCAGCGACCATTGCATTGGAGGTGTCCTATCGCAGATCCAGGACGGCCACGAGCGCACAAGAGTGGAAGAGGAGGAGCGTGCCGCAGCAGTCCGAGTAGTTGTGGCAGTGCCTGCTGAAGGCTGGGATAGCGCAGGCCTGAGGAGGGAGCAGCTGGCGGACGCAGACTTGCGGCCACACTTGAGGGAAGTGGACGCAGGGACGAGACCAACCTGGGAGGACATCGCACCGAGGAGCGCCACCTACAAGTCGCACTGGGCCCGATGGGACTCGTTGAAGACCAGAGAGGGCGTGCTGTTCCGGGTATGGGAGTCACCCGATGGGAAGGCGCAGAGAGAACAGTTGGTACTTCCCCGGAGCAAGGTCCCGGAAGTCTTGGAGGAAGTGCACGCCGGTACTTCGGGAGGACACCTGGGAGCGAACCGAATGATTCACAAACTACGGCAGCGCTACTTCTGGCTGAGACTCCCAGCAGATGCTGGTGGTACACCTGGACCGCCTCGCACGTTACGATGGGGCTGTTCGAGGCGAACAGCTTTGAGGAGGGAGCAGTGTAACGGGAGCGCGGGAACACCCTGTGAAAGCAGCTGGCAGCGGGAGACAGGGAAGGTTCGGTTAGCCACGCCCTCGCCTCGTTTGTCCTATAGTGGTGACAGGCTGTGGTTGGGGGAAAAAACATGACTGTGCCGTATGTTTCCTTACACCTGGTTCTCGATCTTTCTGTTACTAGAACAATCCTGTAAACACCAGAAGTTGGCGATATTCCTATTTAAAGAGGGTTACAGACAGACAGAGTTGAGTTGGTTTTGGTTTAGTCAGTCAGTGAGTTGGTTTTGTCAGTGAGTGAGGAGACAGTCGCAATTCTTGGTGTAAGAGTTAGTCAGTGACGTGTTAATGAACGAAAGGATTGTGCAACGGAAGACTGTACGTAACTTTGAATGTGTACCGGAGCTTACGTAACCGCGAGTGCAGTGAAATTGTAACGGACGGACTGGTGAATTGTAATTGTTGCAGCAAGTAATTCTGTGTAATTGGCAAGTGTTAAACTGTAAGTCGGTGGAAATAAAGAACATTTTTGAGTGGTGTAATTGGACTTTTTATTTCACGAACCCACAAAGTCACAGTATACTCTGTTCAGATATAATCATGTCTTCTGGACAGCAAGGTGTCATACATCGACAGGCGCAACACAGAGATGTTTACCTGAGCTTATCGCACATGCACGGCGAGTACAGGGTATGTATACTCTGTTCAGATATAATCATGTCTTCTGGACAGCAAGGTGTCATACATCGACAGGCGCAACACAGAGATGTCTGCCTGAGCTTATCGCACATGCACGGCGAGTACAGGGTATGTATACTCTGTTCAGATATAATCATGTCTTCTGGACAGCAAGGTGTCATACATCGACAGGCGCAACACAGAGATGTTTACCTGAGCTTATCGCACATGCACGGCGAGTACAGTGTATGTATACTCTGTTCAGATATAATCATGTCTTCTGGACAGCAAGGTGTCATACATCGACAGGCGCAACACAGAGATGTTTACCTGAGCTTATCGCACATGCACGGCGAGTACAGTGTATGTATACTCTGTTCAGATATAATCATGTCTTCTGGACAGCAATGTGTCATATATCGGCAGGCGCAACACAGAGATGTTTACCTGAGCTTATCGCATATACACGGCGAGTACAGTGTATGTATACTCTGTTCAGATATAATCATGTCTTCTGGACAGCAATGTGTCATATATCGGCAGGCGCAACACAGAGATGTTTACCTGAGCTTATCGCACATACACGGCGAGTACAGTGTATGTATACTCTGTTCAGATATAATCATGTCTTCTGGACAGTAATGTGTCATACATCGGCAGGCGCAACACAGAGATGTTTACCTGAGCTTATCGCACATACACGGCGAGTACAGTGTATGTATACTCTGTTCAGATATAATCATGTCTTCTGGACAGTAATGTGTCATACATCGGCAGGCGCAACACAGAGATGTTTACCTGAGCTTATCGCACATACACGGCGAGTACAGTGTATGTATACTCTGTTCAGATATAATCATGTCTTCTGGACAGCAATGTGTCATATATCGGCAGGCGCAACACAGAGATGTTTACCTGAGCTTATCCCACATACACGGCGAGTACAGTGTATGTATACTCTGTTCAGATATAATCATGTCTTCTGGACAGCAATGTGTCATATATCGGAAGGCGCAACACAGAGATGTTTACCTGAGCTTATCGCACATACACGCCGAGTACAGTGTATGTATACTCTGTTCAGATATAATCATGTCTTCTGGACAGCAATGTGTCATATATCGGCAGCGCGGGAGGGAACATCATATAGACACATGCAGCTTCCAAACGCTCCATTTGTGTTTCGGAACTTACTGTACGTCAACTTAGCAATTACTACAGGACACGGCTATTATATAATATACCAGATAATATACCTACTGAAATATTAAAGCTTTGGGGTGAAGCCATGATTCCCTATCTTATGCTCTTGTTCAACATGTCAATTAACAACTGCGCCTTACCGGAAGACTGGAAAACAGCTAAATGCCGATTTAAAAAGGGGGTAATAAAACAGAAACAAATAATTATCGGCCAGTTAGTCTAACTTCAGTAGTATGTAAATTAATGGAGCATTTAATTGCAGAATATATACGAGAGGAGTTAGAAAATAAAATGTTGTTTAATGAAGCGCAACATGGATTTAGACCTGGGTATTCGTGCGAAAGTCAAATTACTTCATTATTTCAAGATTTGGCAGATGAGGTAGATGCAGGGGGAAGAACTGATGCAGTGATAATTGAGTTTTCTAAAGCTTTTGATGTAGTGCCACATAGTTTACTTATTTGTAAGCTAGCTAATACAGGAATCGACAAACGCGTAGTATTATGGGTTAAACATTTTTTGAAAGGGAGAACGCAAAAAGTTGAAGTAGGTAAAGAGCTGTCCGATAGTGGAACTGTAAGTTCGGGTGTGCCGCAAGGCTCAGTACTAGGGCCTTTACTGTTTCTCATTTCTGTTAATGACATTGCTGTTAATATTAACTGCCAGATAAGGTTGTTTGCAGACGATTGTGTCATTTATAATAAAATTCGGAATACAGTGCATGAAACCGCTCTTCAGGATGATTTAAATGAAATCTGTAATTGGGCTGCGGCTAACAAAATGTCAATTAATGCCAAGAAAAGTAAGTCCATTGTTTTTAGTAGAACTAAGGGCAAAATTATTGTTAACTATCGCATGGGAGGGTTGCAAATTCCACAGGTGGACAGCTGTAAATACTTGGGAGTGTACCTGGCAAGTAATGCTGGATGGGACGAACAAGTAAATTCCACATCTAGGAATGCGTGGAAAGCATTACATTTCGTAATGAGAATATTGAAAAAGGGGAGCGCTAGGTCCAGGGAAATTGCCTACAAGGCCTTAGTGCGGCCGGTTATGGAATATGGAGTAGCATGCTGGGACCCGTATAGAGCTAATTAAATCGATCCACTAGAAAAAATACAGAAGAGGGCAATAAAATTCATAAAAAGAGGCAAGTATTTTGGGCCTATAAAAGGAGATGAGACTAAATGGGAGGAATTAAGAATTAGGCGTAAAAGACATAGGTTGGTAGCATTATTCAAAGCTAATGCTGGTGTAAAGGCATGGGTGGACGTTAGTGTAAGGTTAGATAATCCGGATTATTATGGACGAAACGATCATAGGTATAAAATTAAGGGTAGAAGATACAGAACCGACGTAGGAAAATTTTCTTTTGTTAATAGAACCATTGAAGAATGGAATGAATTACCTGTAGCAGTCTTTCAGGGCTGTCCCCTGTCGCTGAAGAAATTTAGAAAAAATCTAGATGGTTTATAGTTTAACTTTTGAAGTATAATGGTATATAATATGTAAATAGAGAAGTAATTAGATATGTTTTAAGTGACTAAAGTAAAATAATATCATGTTTGTATTGTTTACTGTGTTATTGTTGTAAATCTAGTATTTGTAATTTGATCTGTATTCTTAACTCTGCCACCGGGTAGTACCCAATTGCAGTCAATAAATACATACATACATAACATTTTTGCATTCCTATACCAGGAAGCTCTCTCAAAACGAGGTCTGTAGCGAGTTGAATGCTGATTAAGATGTTATTGTTTATAGTGTGGAGTTGCTTCTGATATTTATTATTGTATTTCCTGTACATCTCGCGTACCTCACAAGGCCAAGAACACTTATGTATATGAAATTATGGAGCAGGGCGGTGCTTCAGCCGAAATGAAACATAATCGAGGCAAACTTTTAAAAAGTGGCGAGATGCGCCACGAGCATTGTTTCGTGGTGCTTAAAGAAATCCGGAATCGTCTACAAAAAAAAAAAAAAAAAAAAAAAAAAAAAAAAAAAAAAAAAAAACATGCAAAAAGAAATTACTGATATCCTTGGTGTTACATAGTATTAGAATGGAACACCAAGTATCCGGAACTCTAAGAACATCGCGTAAATGCACACAGCGCGTGGAGAAATACGATTTTACGAAAAGTGTTATACGCAGTATCTATGTTTTCAGAAATGAACCAAATGATAGATTTAATAAGTTAATGAGTAATCCAACTCTATTTATTTATTTTGTAGAAGTTAGCGCTGCTATATATACTGTTAGTGTTGCGAAACTTAAATGCGCGCATGTAGCGTCTAACACGTGACTAGTTGAGTCCGCTCCGTCTTGTTGTTTCTAGCAGGATTAAACTAGCGTGAGACAGAGTATTGTTTTCAACGTTTTCACATACGATGGCCGTGCTGTACCTTTGACGTCATTCATACTGTGTCCGGCTAACTCGTATCGCATGCAAGCGCATATCTCTACGGGACTTACTTTTCACACTTTGGAGGTATAGGGTTTTTAAATATGAAATAACCAAAGTTGTTGAATGTTTCTGGAGATTGCCCCACTACACACACACACACACACACACACACACACACACACACACACACACACACACACACACACACACACACACAAAGCACACTCACAGAGACAGCTTCACTACTGAAAATATTAAAATATGTGGGGCACAGATCGCTTTGGAGCCACGCGAACAACAGAACAGCGTTGGTGTGAGTATTTAAAATGGCCTGGTATGTCAAATGGAACAGCAGCGCGATTTGTACAATAGATTTTGCAAAATCTCACATTTCAATCATTTTCTGTTGACAGCTGGCCATTGATGCAAGCAACGCAAGCCTGAAGTTGTAGCGTGTGTGAATTCTGTCATTAGACAACACGTGGTGTAGTGAAGCTAACGGCATGGGACTGGTCTGCTAAGACATATTTTGCGGCACTAGTTAGTAGCCATGTAACGTGCATGGTCTGATTTAAGAGAACATAAGTTCAGATATGGTGAGTTAAACATACCACTGCCCTAAAGGAGTCGCATAAAACCTGCAATTGTTTTCCAGTTGCGTGCGAGGATGAGAAGGGACCGTTCATCAGTCATCACTCGTCCCTAAGAAGGAGCTCGCAACAAACATGTCATTCTCGAGTTTCGCCTTCATGTTATTGCGTAGTACTTTAGAATCTGTTTGAAGAAGATAAACCTTGCTGCTGATATCACAAGTGTTGTACAAGATGGATCAGATTTCGGCACGGAAGTTTTGAAACTTTACGCTCACGTCCTGCCACTTGGAAAGAGAAATGCGAACTCCAACACGGCATTTCGTTAGAAGAAAGCTATAACTATAGGGAGGCTAAGAGATGCGTTTACTGGGCTGCAGAAGAAAATGCTACTTAAAGCCAAATCTTTGGCTGCACCTTCTTATTTCAGGTTCCTTAACTTTTCTCCTGCTACGCACTAGATCATCTCCAGTTCAATTCGGATGACATGTTACTGTATGAGATACAGTCTGATCTTTAAAAGATACGTGAGGGTCATCAAGCAAGGTAAGAAGGGAAGGTCATTGCTATGGTAACGTAAATAACGGTTGTCAGATTGGTTACACTGGTGAATAACATACTTCTTAGCTCAGTTATCGCTAGCTGTATGCGGGAAACAGAGTTTGCTTGAGTATTCAGTTGCGCTGTGTATTGTTAGGCTACTTTGTTAAAACACAATTAAAATACGTTTTTATGGAAGCAAGACGAAGTGGTGGTAGGATAAGAGGTGGACCGAGGAATCATAAGCCAAGGTAAAGATCAGCTTACGACCAGGGTGTTACATTGCATAGTCAACTGGAGAATTTGTCTGTTCTCTTAGAGAATTCTTCCAACAGGAGTTTGCTCCTTATCAATGAACAGCTTATTCCTTTCATCCAAAAGCGACAGTCACATGTCAGTAGATATGCTTGCATGTAAAAGAATTCCTGTGGGTCAAAATTCTGGCATCTCAGTGGCGTTGATATGAACATGTCAACTAACAAAGTGGTTAATATTAGTTTATTGAGATACTAATGTATACGGAACCAGGAAAGGTTTGAAAAAAACGAGACGCTTGCACCGAGTTTTTTCAATTCTCGAGATTCCATTATGTGCTTATCACATGTGTGTTTCACATTATCTTTTGCACTATGTGTATTTATATGAATCTCAATTTTAGTAGATAAGATATTAGCTCAAATATTAATAAATATAATTGAAGATAAATGTTAAATTTTAGAACGTGAATCGCGTATATGTGTTTCTATGGAGAAATACTCACCGCAGTGTGCGGGAATGTCAACTTACGATACATAGCAACAATAACGGTAAGTATGGAATATTAGTTACATAATGCAAACAATTATTTAAAAGAGCTCACATGTGAAGACGCTACAACGCAGCGAATGTGTGGGCAACTTATTTCTGTTTTATAGTAGGCTATGGGTATCATTGCACTACCCACGTGGTGAAACAGATGACCTTCACGTATCTTCTTTTAAAAATCCGACTACAAGTGCCACAACACGTTATACACTTTTTCTACAGAAGAGAAATTACTCCATACAATATTTGCGTAAATCAAAAGTGAATCATGTTACTTACAATACTGCGCCTTACACAATTGAAGGCTGGCAAAACTTCCGATCATAAACCTGCATTTAGAAGCAGTTATACCACCCGCAAAAGTTAAGGTCGTACGAACGCTGGCCAATGCTCTAGCGGAGCGCTGTTGCCAAGCGTAGTACGTGTACCGGCAAAAGTTTTGTACATAAGAGCAGTTTTACCCGCCAACAAAAGTTTTGGCTATTCTTCCCATAATTAAACAACACATTAAATATTCCTAAAACATCAAGATCTTACCTTGACACACGTCACAGCAGTGAAACAGCAACCACGGTTTCTAATCCAGTAACTCGCTTTCCAACTTCGTGGATATTTCCCGGAGATTGAAACACAGGCTCGCTTCCTTTTTGGAAGGACGAAACTGCTTCACTACAAATTCGTGACACTGTGTGTACACTTCCTACAACACAAGGTTACAGAGTTAATTGCTGGGTTTTTGAAAAATCTACACTTGCCCTATATTCTGAACTGCAGAGCTTTCGTAAAACTTGTTTACATGAAATATAATTATTCTGCCCTGAGAATGAATCACTTCACGTTTGTTGATCGAAAAAATTACTCATCCCAGCTTCGAGGGACATGTTCACGCAAACACTGGAAAAAGTTATGTGTATAATAATAATTTAATGTAATATTAACAATATTTCAGCTCGACTTCAACACACGACTTAACGACGCCATTCACTTTAACAAAAGAACACCTCTACTCTGAAAACAAACTGAAAATTATTTACCAGCATAGCGTTATTTATTTATGCTTGAGATATAGTGAGGAAATAATGGTGTTGTTTATCAGGCTGATCTGTGTTGAATGGATAGATGTTGGGTAATCATAACCATGTGAAGATAAAACGTACATCGCTCGTGTTCTAAGTATCGTAGAGACAGGATTTTTATATGGTCCACGTCTATACCATTATAAGACTGGCATCTGTAATTTTCAAACATTTATATGAGCGTAGGTAAGATAGTGTTCTCAGTTCAGTGGCGTGAGATGCGTGTACTACATTCGGCAGCGCTGGTAGGTGGCGCAAGCTTAGTTGCGCTGGAGTGTGCAGTACGGCCCGCCTCCATAAGCCTTTAACTTTTGAAAAAATTATAGGCTGCTTGTGAAAACAGGATAGAAAGTAAACTTTTTGCCGTTTCTATAGCTCAGCTGTTTCATATTTGTTTGCGGTTAAATGAGGTAATAAATGCCACAATAGATGATGGCGTTAAGTAAATTGAAACCAAAGCTCACAACACCTTCCTACTCCAAAATGACTCAGTACATTACACATATTTCCGAACTTTGAGTGTTGGTTTACTTACACAGGAGCAGTCGTAGTTTACCATCGTTTTCCATCGATTAGGTAGAAGTGTTTTCCTTGACTGTGTAAACCTCTTAAAAGCCCTTCAAGAGATGATATTCTGCAACTCCTCGTTAAGCCCTAATGTATCAATATTTTCGTTAGTAATTTTATTAGCAAGTAGTTACAAATCCTGAATTTTCTCTACATTAAGTGCTACAATACAGAGCTGTGCCCCAACAAACTGCTAATTGCTATATTCTAATTAGTTGAAAAATAAGTTGGTGTGATGTTCACTATAATCTGTCTCAGCTTGGTTTAATCCTGCTGTAAACATCTGGGTGGGAAGAGAGACAGAGACAGAGATATTGGGACAGAAAACGGTTAAGCTGTTGATTGGTTTAGCGAAGCTAATGGACGTTTTCTTTTATTTGCATACGTACGACAAACCCCTCCTTTAAGTACAGTACTGTAAGTAGTTTTCTGACCACTGCTCTGTGTGAGCTAATTTCGGAGAGAGAAAAGTATGCAAATGTTTCGATTCTTATAAACGTAATAGCCCCACATTTTAACTTTCTGCTTCGCATATCACATAGATGTGTTCTGTATACTGTATGCAGATTAGAAAAGAGGACAGGTGATTATAAACACTATCAACTTATAATGTTAAATTAACCTACATTTTACTCCACAATTACTGAAGGACAATGATATTATATAATATTTTTGCATTCCTATACCAGGCAGCTCTCTCACAAAGAGGTCTGTATCGAGTTGAATGCTGATTAAGATGCTATTGTTTATAGAGTGGAGTTACTTCTGATATTTAACGCTGTATTTCCTGTACATCTTGCGTACGTCACAAGCCCAACAACATTTATGCATATCCAATTTAAAATCAGTAAACTTTTCATCATGGAGGAGGCCGATGCTTCAGCCCAAATGAAACATAATCTAGGCAAACCTTTAAAGAGTGGCGAGAGATGAATGATCGCGCATTGTTTTGCAGTGCTTAAAGAAAGAAACCCGGAATTGTCTATAAAAACATTGAGAAAGAAACTGGCGATCTCCTTGAAGTTTCCGCTAGTAGTGTACATAGTGGAATGGAACAGCAAGCATTCGGAACTCTAAGAACACCGGGAAAATCGAGGAAATGCAAACAGCGCGTGGAGAAATACGACGATTTTACGAAAAGTGTTATACGCAATAAAGTTTGTGATTATTTTTTTCAACAACGAGCCACCGACTCTAAATAAGGTTTTGCATGCGTTAAATTCTGACACAGACTTGCAAAATTTTTCACATCTACATCGGTTGTTGATAGATATTGGATTGAAATTTAAAAAGTGAGGGAGGAAATCAGTGGAAAGAGAAGATATTGTGATGTGGAAACGTAAATACCTCGCTAAATCAAGTTTTCGTAGGAATCCGATAAGGGTAACCATTACGTTATTAAATGATTGTATTAATATTCCAACTCATAGATTTAATAAATTAATGTGTGACGCAATTATATTTAATGTCCAGACGTTACTATCGATTTATCTTTGGTAATAGATGCCTCTCAGGTAACGCACTGATTACTCCACGTGGAGTACACATCTGTCATTTGTGATTCCTGCGAGCTCCTTTGGCTGAAGTGATGCGATAATTGGTGCTTAGCACACGAACGAAGGACGCGGCAGGACCGCTCTCACTCTTACAAGAATAATCAGTGCGTTATCTGAAAGGTTTCTGTTAACAAAGATAAATCCATGGAAACCGTTCCAGCAGCGTGACTATACAACAAGCTCAGCCATATGGCTCTGCCAGTAAGTCCGTGGTCCATATTGAAAGATAAAGGAGCTAACTGACCATTACCGAACACATCTGCACAGTCTGGGAACAGTACAGGATTTCAAAACTGAATGTTTTTGTTTTGGTTTGTGGCCAGGCATGCGTTCAGACCTACTAGGCCAGCGCTTCAAAGCCGGTTTGCTCTACCTGAATGCAGCATCAGAACCACTGACAGAGCTTGTTCTTGTGCAAAGTATCGCGGCACTGAGGTTTAAAATACCTTCTGTTTACCTTCTATGTCACACTCTACACACACAGGCCAATATTGCGGGGTTGTCAGTCGTAATTTTAATTTCGACAGTTGTAATTTCGAGCTGTCTAAACGTAGTCGACGAGGAGGCTGCAAAAATTAACAATATACAGAATGCACCACCTACCAAACCAGCTAAAAATAGGTTGTCCAGTATTCAACACAAAAATACTGGATTTTCAGTACTACGTAATATAAGAAATAAACTAAGTCTCGGACAAACACTTGAGAATTATTTGTACTACTCATATGTACCATTAACGTCATGTGACACTGAACGAACTTTCTCCCAATATTTTTATATTGTTTCAGTGAGAGGCGCAGAAAATTCACATTCGACAATTTACGAATGTACATGGTTGTTCACTGTAATTCCCACATCGAAAGCAATGAGAAGGATAGGCAGATGTCTCGTTTGGCCTTGTGTAGAACCTGTGTGAGTAGATTGATTGCTAAGGTGTACGCGATCCGTTGCCTGATTATAACCGTTGTTCTCAAAAAGGTATTTCTTAACTGATATACATTTTATAACGTTGGAACATTTCACAGAAATTTCACATAAACAGTTGATTTTTAACTTTTTTCAATGTAACGACATTTTATCTGAAAGTTTGACAGTCACTTAAAGTAAACTGAAACCTAGTGTATATTGTTGGCCTACCAGGTCTTGTTGGGTGATTACAGTGGTCATTTATTTAACTTCATATGCTCACTTGGTCATCTGAAAGATTATATCTGAATGAACTAGATGTTACGTTAAAATCTTGTCAACAATATTGGATTTAGGGATAAAAAATTCCCTGAAATTCATAAAACCAGAATGAAATATTAAACAACATTGCACTTTTATTATCCCAACCTCCTCATCTCTCCCACAATATGTGGAATGCTGCAGAACTTATGTGACATTTTAGGAATTTTTAGCTAACTATTGTATATTTCTTTGCTATTATAATTATTTATTGACAAACTGACGGACATGAAATTCAGGATAGCCTAAGAAATTAAATATTCTGGACATAGAATAATAGAAGAAATTATGCTATTAATTTTCATTAAATTATCCCTTGCGCAATACCCCAGTGTACTGAAAAATATCATCCAACCCCCCCCCCCCCCTGCACATTTAGTTTATGTTGCTTTCGAGCTTTTCACCTACTACGAGGGTGGTCTAAAAAGTTTCCTACCTGATAAAGATAAAAGGCATTTCCTTCATAATTGTTTTCTTTTCAACATAGTCTCCTTGTAACTCTACACACTTCTCCCAGCGATGTTCTCATCTCTGTAACCCGCCCAAATAGTAGTCGGCGTTTTTCAACATAGTCTCCTTGTAACTCTACACACTTCCCCCAGCGATGCTCCCGTCTCTATAACCCGTCCAAATAGTACTCGGCGTTTTTCAAGACTGTCTCTTTGTAACTCTACACACTTATCCCAGTGATGCTCCCATCTCTGTAACACGTCCAAATAGTACTCGGCGTTTTTCAACATAGTCTCATTGTAACTCTACACACTTCTCCCAGCGATGCTCCCGTCTCTGTAACACGTCCAAATAGTACTCGGCGTTTTTCAACATAGTCTCCTTGTAACTCTACACACTGCTCCCAGCGATGTTCTCATCTCTGTAACCCGTCCAAATAGTAGTCGGCGTTTTTCAACATAGTCTCCTTGTAACTCTACACACTTCCCCCAGCGATGCTCCCGTCTCTATAACCCGTCCAAATAGTACTCGGCGTTTTTCAAGACTGTCTCTTTGTAACTCTACACACTTCTCCCAGTGATGCTCCCATCTCTGTAACACGTCCAAATAGTACTCGGCGTTTTTCAACATAGTCTCATTGTAACTCTACACACTTCTCCCAGCGATGCTCCCGTCTCTGTAACACGTCCAAATAGTACTCGGCGTTTTTCAACATAGTCTCCTTGCAACACTACACACTTCTCCCAGCGATGCTCCCATCTCTGTAACCCGTCCAAATAGTATTCGGCGTTTTACAACATAGTCTCCTTGTAACTCTACACACTTCTCCCAGCGATGCTCCCATCTATGTATCCCGTTCAAATAGTACTCTGCGTTTTTCAACATAGTCTCCTTGTAACTCTACCCACTTCTCCCAGCGATGCTCCCATCTCTGTAACCCGTCTAAATAGTACTCGGCGTTTTACAACATAGTCTCCTTGTAACTCTACACACTTCTCCCAGCTATGCTCCCATCTATGTATCCCGTTCAAATAGTACTCGGAGTTTTTCAACATAGTCTCCTTGTAACTCTACACACTTCTCCCAGCGATGTTCCCATCTCTGTAACCCGTACAAATAGTACTCGGCGTTTTCAGCACTGTCCCCTTGTAACTCTACACACTTCTCCCAGCGATGCTCCCATCTCTGTAAGCCGTCCAAATAGTACTCGGCGTTTTTCAACATAGTCTCCTTGTAATTCTACACACTTCTCCCAGCGATGCTCCCATCTCTGTAAGCCGTCCAGATAGTACTTGGCGTTTTTCAACATAGTCTCCTTGTAACTCTACACACTTCTCCCAGCGATGCTCCATCTCTGTAATCCGTCCAAATAGTACTCGGCGTTTTTCAACATAGTCTCCTTGTAACTCTACACACTTCTCCCAGCGATGCTCCCATCTCTGTAATCCGTCCAAATAGTACTCGGCGTTTTTCAACATAGTCTCCTTGTAACTCTACACACTTCTCCCAGCGATGCTCCATCTCGGTAATCCGTCCAAATGGTACTCGGCGTTTTTCAACATAGTCTCCTTGTAACTCTACACACTTCTACCAGCGATGCTCCCATCTCTGTAAGCCGTCCAGATAGTACTCGGCGTTTTTCAACATAGTCTCCTTGTAACTCTACACACTTCTCCCAGCGATGCTCCATCTCTGTAATCCGTCCAAATAGTACTCGGCGTTTTTCAACATAGTCTCCTTGTAACTCTACACACTTCTCCCAGCGATGCTCCCATCTCTGTAACACATCCAAATAGTACTCGGCGTTTTTAAACATAGTCTCCTTGTAACTCTACACACTTCTCCCAGCGATGCTACTATCTCTGTAACCCGTCCAAATAGTACTCGGCGTTTTTCTCTGTAAAATAATTGCGATTGCCTTTCATTTGACGAAAAGGAAAACGAAAATCTCTGTCCTCCGAGCGCAATTTACAGATGAGGCAACAAAAAGAACTCTCTTGGGGCTAGACCTGTTGAGTAAGACGGATGGTGAACCAGCTGAAACCCTAATTCGTGGATTTTCGCCATCGCAACCGCTGAGGTGTGAGACTATTCGTGGTCTTGGGGAAACAGGATTTTCTTTTTCTGCCAATGTGGCCGTTTTTTCACAAGTTGTGCCTTCAGCTTGTCAGGCAATGATGCGTAGTATGCTGCTGTAATGTTTTTCCCTTTTGATGATAATTGATTAAAATAACTCTATGACTATCCCAAAAAACAGTCGCTATAGCTTTTCCAGCCGAAAAAGCAGGTTTTGCTCTTTTGGAGCCGGTTCCCGCTTTGCAGTCCACTGTTTGGACTGTACTTTTTTTTCGGGCGTATAATGGTGTATCCAAGTTTTATGTACAGTAATTAATCGGCGCCGAAATTTGGATGCACTTAGCCTAAACTGCGCACCAGAGCGTTGTAAATGTTCATTCGAACACGTTTTTGGTCTAACGTGAGCAAACGCGGTACCCAACGCGCGGACAGCTTTATCATGTCTAAATGTTGATTTAATATGTGTCAAACACGATCTTTTGACATGTTCGTAGCCTTTGCTATCCCTTTCACTGTAATTAAGTGTTGGCACTACCTGGTGACTGTGTTATAAACTGCTTAATCCTCTAAAGTTGGGATCATTTTGAAGATTTGTGGAAACGTGAGTGCACATGTTTTTCGTGAAGGCTATTGCTTCAATTGGATCAAATTGAAGAATTTTCTGTTTGAAATTAAAGGTAGGTTTGTTTGGTGAGACTATTACTTGGCTATTGATTACAAAAATAGAGGCTCTGTGGCAGATATGGCATTTCTTTCAATGAGGTGGAAACTTAAATATCCACGGAGGGATATAGCAGTGGATGAACAGGGCGCGAGAGTTAGTGCCATGCAAAGAAGTGGACGTCTGTAGATGTGGCCTGAACAGAAACACGAAATAGACTATGTATATAAAGATACAATCAACAAAATTGTGTCACCTGTAAAAGTGTCCAAGCGTCAATTGTATGAAAATCTTGAAATGCCAAAAGTTTGCGAATATGTAATATTTTTTAAATTCAAATGAAGTGCAACTCAAACGTTTTTCCAACAATAAAAAGGAATAGTTTAACCTGAAAATGTTATATTCTATTTTTATTGGAACAAAATCTCCCATTACATAGGGTCACATTGGGCCAGATACGCTTCTAATTTTGAATAGTACTGAATTTACAGGTGGCACAGTCACCACACCTAATGGGGTCACACTGGACCATGTTTGAATAGCTTTTCTGGGTATCAGTTAACATCAAGGAATAACCTGATTGTAGTACAAGATTGATGTTTCTGCTGCTATGTTACAAATAGTTTGCGTTTTCTTTATTACCGTAAAATTCGAAGAAGAGATTTCTAAAAAATGCAGAAAAAAGTTGCACAAAGTCACTGCAGATGACGGTAAGTAACATTTTGGTAAGAACGTCAGTTAAGACTCCATTTGAGCCACGGAACTCCCCCGCTCAACCTTTAGTGCTCAATCTGGAAACGTTAGGGTGTAACTGATAATGACGCACGTCTCGATTAATCGCCTTTGTTATTCGTATTTTGTACCTTGAGTGCCTACACAAGCCTACTTCAACTTCTACACGAGGATGGACATTGCACCGCCTGTTTAGGTTTATTATTTCTTCTTTCCCCAACGGTTTTAATCCGCTTTATATTTTCATCACGGTCCTTAAAATTTCCTATCTTCCCTCTTTTCTGCTTTCCTATGGCAATTTGCGTTTATAAAGTACGTACTTATATTCTCTTTAGTTATCAACAGTTTCTACCAGCTATTTTCGTATTAATTAGTTTGAGATACTTAAGTTTTAAATCGGATAGATACGAGTATATATTAGTAAAGTGCTTTAACAGAACGAACATCTCTTGCTTCTAGAACTCCGCATGACATAAATGCAGAATACTTTACTCTTTTTATACAACAGATAGCTGTTCCGCATTAGGTATAGATATTACACAGATATGACCTGTAACACTCACAACTACACTTTCATGTTTATGGAAGATGGTCCAAGGTATGCATAGTGGCCATTAAATAAATAGGCCCTTATTTGTATGTATCTTGTTATCAACGTGTTATATTAGGAAGATAGGCCACCCACAAAACGTCATGTGAGCCTTAGTCCAGTTTTGCGCTTACTAAACTGTATTGCTTGATTCTTAGAAAGAGGAATGCGCGAAATTCAGAGCAATAGCGGCTTAAGTGACAAAATGTAGTGCTCGCTGAAGTACACCTCGAAAACTATGACTCCTTTACTGAGAGAGAATTCCGGTTTCCAGCCGATTTTACAAACTTTTTATTAGAGTATACATGGCAAAGTAATTTAGTAAACGCCTCGGAAAAAATGGATCTATCAAATGAGCACACTAACAATGTCAGATAACAAGAAAATGGCGGATTCTTGTACTTAGAGCAGGAGTTGGCTGCCAAAAATGAGGAAAAAATTAGAGACACGCCTCATCCATCATGGACGCGTATACTAAAAACGGTCATATTAGCCCGCCTCTGTAGCGTAGATGGTAGCATGTCTGTCTCACGTTCAAGAGGTCCCGAGTTCGATTCTCGGTCAGGGTGAGTTACCTCGATAAGGTTTTTTCCGTGGTTTTCCCTTATCCTGAAAGACGAATGTCAGGTAAATCTAAGCTCCATGGATCCTGGACACATTTCACCCATTACATTCACCGTCCGATATGACTTAACGTTGGAGGACGTAAAATTACAAAAAAAGTCATTATTAAACAACGGTTTGTTTACATGTTTGCGTAAACTAGGTCTCGTGGTTCTCAATTAACATGCATAAGAGCTTTTGGGAATTAAGTAGTAATATTAAAACACCCATCAAGTGATTAAAAGTGTCTTAAAAAGCTAAATCAAGTACGAGAACTCGCGAGGTGGTAAAGGTATAGCGCCAGGCATACACGTCGTACTACTGAACTCAGAACGTGCTTTACGGCAAGTCTCGAAATAGCTCAATGGAATTATGACGTCTCTTGTGCCCTAACCAACAGTGACATAGGTTCGAGTCTCAGCATTGTTATTATTTTTATTATGTTCATCAAAACTTGGAAACCGAATTCATGCATTACCCAAGAGGGTCATCAGTTCGAGCACTTGCTTCGTTAGAGGAGTCGTGTTCCAGGAATAGAAAAAGGGTCATTCCAGCGACACAAAACATACCAATTTGAAACGATATTTTTCATAGCACAGTAATCCTATGTCTACAAAATTGATCTTAAATTCCATATTAAACTCTGATACTGTAATTTCCTTGTTTTCTTTGTTCAAATATGTATAAATAAAACTTCTTTCAATTGCACCTTCCTATAGGTGTATTTAAACAACTACCTACTTCTAGTTCACCAATAAAAGACATCAGAGAATCACATAAAATATAAATAAACCAGTTAAAAATAAAAATAATAAAAATTTTCAGAATAATACTTGTAAATTGTGAGTATTACGTGATAAAATAATTAGCATACCTATGCAGGGGATTCGAACCACTGTCACAGCAGGCAAATGAGATTGCAGTTTTACGCTTGTTCCAACTCAGCTACCTAGTAACGTGTGAGATAAACATTCCGTCTAAGATATAGTATCACTGGTTCCAGTGAACATTTACAGACGTGCGAACGTCAACTGTCTAATTACGAATATACTACAGGCGATGTGATATCATCTATATTAGTAATAATTTCATTGAGTGTTTAACATCCATGTTAAATACGCGGGTAGAACCTAGTAATGGGGTCGATGTTTTCATGTTGGAGCGTAAAATGCGAATTGTATAAAACTCGAGAATAAGGGGCAGATGACTCACTTGGTATAGGGCATGGCGATAAACAACTGTAAATCAAACCTATTTTAATTATACTGTAAATCGAATGAAAGTACAATGGCAATGAGTAGTTAAAGAAGTGAAGATATACATACACGTAACAAAATGGCAGTTATTGTATCACACAACTCAGACAACGGATAGAAATATGGAGGCAAGGCTACACTGAAAATTCGCCGAAAATTTTGAAAATCATGGAATTATTTTTTTTAGCATTTTTGGTAGCTTATGGTGTGTAGTAATAGATGATAAGCTATTTTACCATTTCCACCATTTTAGGTCATCACTTAACAATTTAAAGAGACCTTTATCAGTCGCTAAAAGTAACAATCATTGCTTCAAAATTAATTTTCCGAGAAACTTGTTTTCTAACGCTTTTCAATATACAAAATGCCTCTTGCGTCAACGTTTTTCATTTAACTTGGTGAAACTTCCAGGATAGGTTCATAATATTGTGACTTTGTGGGTTCGTGAAATGAAAAGTCCAATTTCACCACTAAAAAATGTTCTTTATTTCCACCGACTTACAGTTAAACACTTGCCGATTACACAAAATTACGTAATGCACACAATTACGATTCACCAGTTCGTCCGTTATCGTTCCGATGCACGTACACAATTACGTAATTTCTTCCGTTGCACGGTTCTCTCTTCCACTAACACGGCGCTACTTCACTAGCACGTCAAGCACTGACTGACTGCCCCTTGGACGACGTGTTGCTTATATAGGGTCCGCTTGCCGATCTAGAAGGTTCTCCATTAGATTGAATGTCCCGAGTTTCCAGAACCTAGGAGAAGGGTAAAGAGACGGCTCAGGGGCCCGACATCCCTCTCCTAACCATCCCTTCTTAACGCTATAAGACAAACGAGGGGGCGGGGCGAACGCCGACCCGTCTGCTGCTCGCCCAGTCTATAGGGTGTTCCGACGCTCGGGTGACAATATGTAAGGAAGAGACTGCACATTCCCCTTCTTTGTTAATGTTCATGTTTTGAAAATTGTATGGTGTTAAGGAGTAGAAAAGTCAGTACTTTCAAAATTTTGAGAGGTAACACATGGAAAATATTTTAGAACAAATGCTACAAGAATATTACAAAAAATAAGAATGTAGGTCTTTTACAATTGCTCTGTACTAGCCGAAAACAAATATTCAACTTAATGGCTCAAATTTTTGACACGTATAACATTTTATAGAGGGAGTAATTTTTACAGTATTTTCACCCAAAATAAATAATAATTAATTAACTATTTGGTGTAGCAGGATGAAAATTTGCATGCAAGTTTAAAATTACACTTAATTATGTGACTAAATTTTCATAATGATAGGTTTATTATTATATAAGTTGGAATTTTCAGTGTCGCCTTGCAGTAAGGAACGTAATGCAGATTATATGCTACCATAAATTATATTAACTTTACTTTCTGCTTAGGATTTTCAGGTGGTTGTTGATGTATTACTTTAAGGATGGACCTGTTTGTGAGGAAAGATGCTCAATATGCAAATGTTAAGAATTCGACCGCCGCCACTCGATGTCTTGCTTCTTACTTTCCTACAGGAGATATAATATTTGTCCCAGCTGAAGTCTACCATAAGCAATGCTTCAGTCCCATTTACTCCTTCTTGTTACTCTTGACCAGGTTGCCTATGTATCAGGATTTTATATCCAAATTACATTTATGTACCTCTCAAATGCAGGTATACTGTCATTGACAGTTCGCTGTTGAGGAAAAAAAGGAAATGTGGAATTGAATATAGAATTGAATACGGGAGTTTCAGAAATACTTTTACAAACTTCACGTAAAGGTTCCTCACACCAAAATATGGAAAAAGGTTCATATAAACAAATGTCCCATAATCCTTTGTCACAATGAAGAGTGAGTCCAATGGCCGTCGGGGTCCAACCTCGAAACTTCATTTGTCTATGCACCTATTGTCCTACATACGGTAGATGGTGAAGTGTTGCCATAGAGACTTTTTTGTCCTTGTTCCATGTATACCCCGCCTTTAACTGCTATGGTCATATCGGCGGCCGTTCTCCTTTGGAACATACCGAAGGTGTTAACTCGTTGTCTTTGGTTTTTATTCAGTAGATCACGCACTTCCATACTCACGGGAAGATGGGGAATTATCTTGGTCGGAGAAAAATCCCCACCCCCACGGCCGGGAATCGAACCTAGCACGGCAGGCAGGCGCTCTACCGACTGAACTACGGGGCCTGCCGCCATAGAGACTTGTTTACGTGTGTCATTTGTTATAAGTCTGTCTTTTGAAACGG
Source organism: Mantis religiosa (assembly GCA_030765055.1). Classification (NCBI taxonomy): domain Eukaryota; kingdom Metazoa; phylum Arthropoda; class Insecta; order Mantodea; family Mantidae; genus Mantis; species Mantis religiosa. The sequence goes on from CM060948.1 coordinate 19,401,511, forward strand.
TACTCTCTTCCTCGAGTTGATTAATTAACTGTTAAAGAAATATATTGAAGATTAATTGAATGTTAAAGGAATATATTCATGTATTGAAGCAGAAATTGTGTGTGTATTGTCAAGTTTGTGACGAACTCTGAAGAGGATGTTTTCCTCCCCTAGGTAGGACGGACGCAACCATAGGGTCGCAACCAGTGTTTACTTTCAAGCCTAGTTTTAATCTTCGGAGGTCTAGAAAGATGAGAGTGGGGTTGTTCTCGTAAAAGGGGCACCATATGCGTTCTATCAGCCAACTAATTAAAAATAATGAGCTGAAGAGGAAAGCAAAGAGTCGTATGACCTATTCTAGGGACAAATATCTATCTAAAGTCAATTGGCCGCTGTGGGCCGAATTAAAGAGTTGCTTAATAGCGCACGGGAAGAAACTCGCGTGCATGAAAAGTAGTTGGCCGCTGTGGGCCAAGTTAAAAAGTAGAGTGATAGCACACGGACAGAAATCGCGTGCATTAAAGTCAGTTAGCCGCTGGGTGCCAATCCGATGAGTCGTGTTATAGACACGGGAGTAAAAACCACGCGAGCGCGAAGCCAACCATTCAGAATTCGTTCAATTAATATGTATTTCGATAGTTATTGAAATACAACCGATCGTCATAAGAGAGAAAAAGACTCTGTGTCTTTCCAAGTGCACTAACTGATCCACACAAAACGCCCTGGATCAAGAATCCTTGCTACAGGTCCTATATTCATGAGCTTTAGGATAACTCCAAGAGCAGCCGCGGACATCAATCTCTTCAAATTTTCACTGACGAGGCTGACAACTATGGAGTAACCTTGTTACATAATGCCGCCGAACTGAGGGGCACCTTGCTACACTACAACGTTTCAATTGTGTACATGTAGCGAGTTAACTGAACGTGTTTCGTTCCACCATACCTGGATATTCATTTCGGGAACAGGCAGACTTGATTTTTATGTATATTCGTGCGAATGGAAATGGACGGGTGGCTGCACGGCTCTATCAGATGGAATTTCCAGACCAAAGACAACCCAGTCACCGAAACTTTGTCGTTTTTTATCGCGCCTTGCTGGGACAGGAACCGATGCACCACGGACTATTGGTCAGGGAAGACCAAGAATTGTTTTAGGGATCATCTAATGAATTTCTGCAAAGTAGATCCCCTAGAGAAAATACGTTTATTCGTGTATAGATACTAGCTTGGCACGATGCAAAGCAAATTAAAATTCTATAAGTAGGAAGACACTAATGTGATATTATTTCAAGATTGTTACCCACGCGCGGGAGATGACTAGGTACATGTGCAGTACCATCACACTATTTAATGTATTACCACTTATGTAAGAGGGGCACTTTATTTTTTTGCAAACAAGACTTAATTTTACGAACGCACGAAGTCGTAATATAAAACAACTATTCATAATAACCACGTGAACAGCTGTGAAGGATGTCTATCCGCGATATGGTATTGTGAATAAAATGATCGAAACTAAACAAGCCTTCCGGAGACACGTGCGGCATTTATACACTACCTTAGTAAATATGGCTGTATAAATGTTATTCCTATTCGCATACTAAGAAAGCATTTTAAACTGCTTCAACTTAACTAGCATAACTAGAGAAAAGTAGCTTCCCAATATGGAAGCCTAAGCGACAAAGCAAGGTTCCAAATTCTAAATGATTACACTGCTTTGCAGCAAAAATGATGCTTTGGAATGACTGAGTGTATCTAAACGAAATTTTTTGCACTGAGCTCAACGGTGCAATCCGGGCTTCTTTATCACATCAGATTTTTTATAAAATATAGAATTCGTATTTTATAAAATGTCATAGTAGGACATGGAAATATTCTATTGCTAAAGTATAACACCGTGTTGCCCGCCTCGGTAGCGTAGATGGTAGCGCGTCTGCCTCACGTTCAAGAGGCCCCGAGTTCAAATCTCAGTTAGGGTGAGTTACCAGGATACGCCATTTCCGGGGTTTTCCCTTATGCTCAAAGACGAATTTAGGGTAGCTCTAATTTCGAATTTCTCTAGCTCTAGACATAGAAAGAAGGTACCATGGTGGATGATGTGTTAACATGAACGTTTCCACCAGGACTTGAAAGACATGGAAAGAAGGTACCATGGTGGATGGAGTGTTAACATCATGAACGTTTCCACCAGGACTTGAAAGACATAGAAAGAAGGTACCATGGTGGATGGTGTGTTAACATGAACGTTTACACCAGGACTTGAAAGACATAGAAAGAAGGTACCATGGTGGATGGAGTGTTATCATGAACGTTTCCACCAGGACTTGAAAGACATAGAAAGAAGGTACCATGGTGGATGGAGTGTTAACATCATGAACGTTTCCACCAGGACTTGAAAGACATAGAAAGAAGGTACCATGGTGGATGGTGTGTTAACATGAACGTTTACACCAGGACTTGAAAGACATAGAAAGAAGGTACCATGGTGGATGGAGTGTTATCATGAACGTTTCCACCAGGACTTGAAAGAAATAGAAAGAAGGTACCATGGTGGATGGAGTGTTAACATGATGAAAGTTTCCACCAGGACTTGAAAGACATAGAAAGAAGGTACCATGGTGGATGGAGTGTTAACATGAACGTTTCCACCAGGACTTGAAAGACATAGAAAGAAGGTACCATGGTAGATGGAGTGTTAACATGATGAACGTTTCCACCAGGACTTGAAAGACATAGAAAGAAGGTACCATGGTGGATGGTGTGTTAACATGAACGTTTCCACCAGGACTTGAAAGACATAGAAAGAAGGTACCATGGTGGATGGTGTGTTAACATGAACGTTTCCACCAGGACTTGAAAGAAATAGAAAGAAGGTACCATGGTGGATGGTGTGTTAACATGAACGTTTCCACCAGGGCTTGAAAGACATAGAAAGAAGGTACCATGGTGGATGGTGTGTTAACATGAACGTTTCCACCAGGACTTGAAAGACATAGAAAGAAGGTACCATGGTGGATGGTGTGTTAACATGAACGTTTCCACCAGGACTTGAAAGACATAGAATGAAGGTACCATGGTAGATGGAGTGCTATCATGATGAACGTTTACACCAGGACTTGAAAGACATAGAAAGAAGGTACCATGGTGGATGTAGTGTTATCATGGTGAACATTTACACCAGGACTTGAAAGACATAGAATGAAGGTACCATGGTAGATGGAGTGCTAACATCATGAACGTTTCCACTAGGACTTGAAAGACATCGAATGAAGGTACCATGGTGGATGGAGTGTTAACACAATGAACGTTTCCACCAGGACTTGAAAAACATAGAAAGAAGGTACCATGGTGGATGGAGTGATAACATGGTGAACGTTTCCACCAGGACTTGAAAGACATTGAAAGAAGGTACCATGGTGGATGCAGTGTTAACATGATGAACGTTTACACCAGGACTTGAAAGACATAGAAAGAAGGTACCATGGTGGATGGAGTGTCAACATGATGAACGTTTCCACCAGGACTTGAAAGACATAGAAAGAAGGTACCATCGTGGATGGAGTGTTAACATGAACGTTTCCACCAGGACTTTAAAGACATAGAAAGAAGGTACCATCGTGGATGGAGTGTTAACATGAACGTTTCCACCAGGACTTGAAAGACATAGAAAGAAGGTACCATCGTGGATGAAGTGTTAACACAATGAACGTTTCCACCAGGACTTGAAAAACATAGAAAGAAGGTACCATGGTGGATGGAGTGATAACGTGGTGAACGTTTCCACCAGGACTTGAAAGTAATTGAAAGAAGGTACCATGGTGGATGCAGTGTTAACATGATGAACGTTTACACCAGGACTTGAAAGACATAGAAAGAAGGTACCATGGTGGATGGAGTGTCAACATGATGAACGTTTCCACCAGGACTTGAAAGACATAGAAAGAAGGTACCATGGTGGATGGAGTGTTAACATGGTAAACGTTTCCACCAGGACTTGAAAGACATAGAAGGTACCATGGTGGATGGAGTGTTAACATGGTGGCAGACTGCTGTTGGTCTCTGGGAACGTAATCTTGATACACATGGAAGCCCTGCAAAAAGAAGAACTTTCTTCCTAGTTTGGTCCCTGTTTGTTTGTATCTAAATTTGATAATACTTGTAAAATATGCATACACTGTGTTTAAAATGACAATTACATACTTCTTTATACACAACATGTTCTTGTGCATAATAGTGATGTTGTAGAAGTGTATAAATATATAGCGCTAATAGGTGGATATAAATTTTTTGTTTCTACTGTTTTAAAAAATCTGGACGTGGTACAAGAAAATGCATGACATATTTTGAATCAGCGCGAAAAAAAGTTAAATTGCAGAGCAGTGTTAGTGATTACACTTCGGTTGAATCAGTAGCGTTCTATGGAGCGTTCATGTTCGCATTTCTGTATTGTTGAAAAAATACACAACAGTGCTAAGTTACTGGGTGAGGCATTAAAATTGTGGTATCAAGTTCTCAGCCAAACAATAGGATCTAGCTCGGCCAGTTACTGTTTGTTCCCCACTCATGTCAATACTTGCCCCAGGCTAACTCGTATCACAAACACGGAACATTTGGCTTTCGTTCCTTCCTGTGTATTCTCCACAGTTTTGGAATTTCTCTTTTAAGCAGGAAACGTCTTAGAGAGGAATTGCGAGGATTGAAAGGCCAGTTGACAAACACAGTGAAGTCCTTGCTTCATGAAATGTGTTTTTAACACAATCTTGATATACTTTGTCATTTGAAACCCTAACATTTAAACTGTATGGCCCAAATCTGCGTGTGGAACTTATACAGAGAATACTGATAATCAATATAATGTCCATTTCTTGCTCGCAAATATTTTGTCATTTGCTTATAAATGTTTCCAAAGTACACCGAACGAATATAGCCGTTTCGTGGTTTATAACTTAACTAGTCTGAACTTCAGTGTCGCAGCTTCGAAATTCTCTTTAAGCAGCATTATATATTACACCACTTTGTGATTAGGCAGCGCAGGAACCACTGGTGTGCGAACCTCAAAAGTTTTTATTTGGACGTACCGGTCACGAAAACAAAAACAAAACTTCTTGCTCTTTATCAGTGACCCTAGCCTACCTTTCAGGTAATGGGGCAAAGGTCAGCTACTTGGGCAAAAACCGATTAATAACTCGGATAGTTGCAAATTTGCTCATTTCGCTATTGTCTTAAACTACTTATAGTAAAATCAACAGCTTCCTTTTAAGCTAATAACGTTTTCTTTAATATTATTAAACACAAATAAAATGCTTGTCTCATTGCATAAGGCATAACTTTGCTGTAAAAGTAAGATCTTCAGCACTGGTGGACCTACGCCTTTGCCATAGAGCAGTCGCAATTCTTGTATCTCCAAGACGCGGCTTAACAGTTACAGTGTGATTCATATAAGCCTGAACCACTTCAAAAGGCCATAACTTTTGAACCAATCATAGGACACACGTGCAACTTTGGAAGAATATAATTCACAATTGGGAGATTACATTACACTATTTATATCTCAGAGAAAATGTTAGAAGTGTCGTCCACCAGCATCTATACGTGTTTGCACTCGTCTCACCATATTCTTTGTGGTGTTACGTAGACTATCCTCGCCAATGTTACTTATTTTGGTTCGAATGGATTCCTTGAGAACATCAATTGTCCGTGGCCTATTCTTGTACATTCTATTTGAGATACCCCCACAAGAAAATACCCGGTCAGGTCAGGTCAGGGGACCTGGGGGGCCACATAACTTGTGGGATTATTCAATTATCAAAGAAACTGGTTACATGTTCCATGGTGTCAGATGTATGGTACGTTGCTCTATCTTACTGGAAATAATCTTCTCACAATTCGATATCATCCAGCTGCTCCACAAATGTATTAAAGATACCCATATAAACTTCAGTGTCCACAGTCGTATCAAACAAAATGGGACCAACGATCCTGGAAGCTGACACCACGCACCATACTCCAACATTTTCATCATGCACTAGGGTTTCGTGTATCACTTGGTGGTTTACAGCCGCCCAATATCTGGTTTTATATAAATAATGAGTAGCTGGCATGCTTAACTTTTTAAGATTACTCACTCAGACTAGGCAGATGTTCACCATTCCTTCCAGAAGCGCTTTTCGGTTTTTGCTTCAGACCATCTTCAGTGGAAGCTGCACCAACTACTGTCGACGGACATAAACTTGAATTTCAGAGAAACTTAAGGCTCCTCCCCCTGACGATGTCCTGATTTTCAATACCAACATCTAGAACCGGAACATTGGAGCTGGACACAGATGTTTGATTGTCACCTGTGATATTAACTGGTTGGAGTTGCTTCATCTCTGGATGTGGAGAAGTTGAATTGATGGAGTCTAGTGGCAAATATAACTGGATCTATATTACTCATAATGATGGGTTGAAGTTGTTGACTTGTGTTGACTGGTTTGATAAATTGTAAAACACTATTCAATGTCTGGTGTTTTGTGTGTTCATGAAACCATGCCTCATCTGTAAACCATGTTATGGAGAGAATGTCTGGACGTGGAATAAGAGTACCCTGAAACCATCGACAGTAACTGATTCGTTTATCATAATCTGCTTCTTTCAGTTGTTACACCATACGCACTCTGTAAGGTCGCAGCTCTTTGACATGTTCCATGTGAATACCCTGATTCCTGGCTCAATCGACAGGCAACGATTTGTTTGGAGAATTCAATAGCCTTCTGCGAATATGTGTAACAGTCTCTGCATTCAATGGCGGTCTATGTCTTCCACTCTCACTAATGAGTATACCAGTTGTCTCCAGCTTTCTTACGAGCGATAAAATTGTTGTCTTTGTCGGAACATCGCGTACATTAAATTCTCTTCGAAATTCCCGTTGTGTTGTTACCAAGGAATTTGTCTTCCAATATGTTTTCAAAATGTGAACACGATCTCGTAGTGAGTACTGCATGTTGCTGTTATGACTGCACATTTAAGACTGTCAACTGTCAACAATTGTGAGTGTTGTCAATTCTCCCAGAGCCACTGATATCATTAAAACAAATTTCTACATTCTACGAGATTTTAAAGGGAAATTTGGCCTATTGAAATGGTTCAGGTTTATATGGATCGCAATGTATAAACATCGAGAGTATTTGCAACTTACCTTTACTTTCATTTTACGACATACTAAAATATCTCACAGTGGAAGAGATACCCTTATGACACAGCTCTTCCTGTTTCATTTTCCTGTAGTGTCTTTATCACAGCCTAATTCGCAAGCATCTTGTCTGTCGATTTAGATGTGTATCATTATAAAAGGGGAGCCAACAAGCAAATCTTGCCGACTTTGCATTGCTCTCTCTCTCTCTCCGTCCCTCACATATCACACAATGGTGAAAGCATTGACATAACAACAGCCTAATACAGTTATCCACCTGTCAAACAATCATTGGAGAATTGTGCTTTCCGTAGCAATAAGGTTTGCTGGAGATTTCTGAAGTTTTCCAAGGAGTATAACTAATTCTAGGTACTCAGTGCAGCGCTACCGCTGAACACGTGAAACTAATAATCAGCTCAAAGTTTGAGCATAGTCACATCTAAAATATTTAACACAAAATATAAAGATCTAGCTAACAGCCTTCCAAGTTGTGAAAAGTTATTATGAAACAAGGCCAGAGTTCGGCGCGCTTCATTATTACTTAGTTCCCGCTTATGTGCAAGTAAGTGCAATTTGGCAGCAGTTCAGCGTATAATGGAAGCGAGGTGCCTTATTCTGATTGGATACTTAAAACGCGGACGAACAGAATGGCGTGTATTTAATGCATTCCCTTCTATTCCGTCCCACTTATAGCGGCGTAAAGGCTAACCTCAGTCAAAGTAAATGCATTTGTAGAAATTAAATTTTAGGTATCTCCTGTATTAGTTAAGATTATCACATGACAAAAGCGCTAAATTTTAAAATCCCAATGTTTATCATTCCGAAACCATTATATAAATTATGCATATTCTCAAATATTTAGGTTTTACTGACTGTTTTAAATATTGCCTCCCATTTCTAGCTGAGATGTTTGTAATTAAATGCTTGATTTTAGAATGAGGAGCATTTCCTCTAAAACTCGATAGATCAAAATTTTGATAGAAAGTGGGTACTTTACTTTCTGGTTAAAATTACAGCTATTCTCGTGCTGGTGTTAATTGCTGTTCAAATAGAAATTAACTGTTCTTTCACACTAGCCGTGTGTAGGATCCACTATGAAAGAATAGATCCAGAGTGAAAAATTCAATGCCGTAGCCGGGATTTAAACCAATGATCTTTTTGTCTCCGTCCAGCCGCTCTAAACCATTGAGCTACTATGGCCAACGTGCCGACATGACCTTAAAATCTCCAACTGACTCGTGTTTGACCCGGTAAACCACAAGGAGTTCTCTTAAACACATGAGAAAACTACCTTAATGACGACTTACTATGCTGTAAGTACTTTAAGGTCCGGGTATGACATTAAATTCTCCAACTGACTCGTGTTTTCCCCGGTAAACCACTAGGAGTTCTCATAAACAGATGAGAGAACTACCTTAATGACGACTTACTATGCTGTAAGTACTTTAAGGTCCGGGTATGACATTAAATTCTCCAACTGACTCGTGTTTTTCCCGGTAAACCACTAGGAGTTCTCATAAACACATGAGAGAACTACCTTAATGACGACTTACTATGCTGTAAGTACTTTAAGGTCCGGGTATGACATTAAATTCTCCAACTGACTTGTGTTTTTCCCGGTAAACCACTAGGAGTTCTCATAAACACATGAGAGAACTACCTTAATGACGACTTACTAGGCTGTAAGTACTTTCTATTCAAAAAGTTCAGCATCGTGAAGTTATGCGTGTATTTCCTTTGATGCGTAGGTTTTTGAGTCCAACATCTGTGATGAATATGTCACTACTGAAGGAGGAAGCTTGCATATGGTGGCCATTCGTCCGTAGTCCATACTGGAGTGGAAGATTCCATCAAGAATATGGGCCATTCCAACTCCGCACCACCATCAGAAGTGCTTCTCCAAGAGCTATATGCACACATCGATGGCGATCTCCGAGTTAACAGATCTTTATTTTTCTCTAGCACGTGAGGGGTAGATATCGGCTATGGAGATTTACCGCTTCACTTCCATTTCCCCATTTTAGCTTCCTTTTTCCTTTGTGTGTTTCGCTCGCCTTCATCTGTGCAGAGCCATCCTCCTGAGTTGCACCATATTTCAAAGTCATATTAGTGAGCACCGTGCATTTTTCCCTCTTTCTTCTTGCCCACAAGCCTCCGGCGTCGGCGTCTCTTTATTTTTCACGAATAGAAACGGTCGAAATTACAAGTACCTACTTCTTTTTGTGAGGTAGAATAAATGTAACTCTTTAGTGCTGGGGAAGCATTGTTTTCCGGTATCATTCATAAATTCCCACGGCTCTTTCTTGCTATACGTTTTCATAGCACTAGGACCACCAGCTTAGCCTAGTGACCCACAATTAAAGGGTTCCAGGCTCTACTTTCGCTAGAAACCCCTCCACCTGTTGACCGCATTAGGATATAACATTAAACTTCCATCTTCACATTCATATATTACATACGTCATGGAATAATAGAACCAGTCCAACAGAAACTGCTGTTTTGGATTTGTTACTTATAACTATAATGAAAGCATATATATTGTGACTTTGTGGATTCGTAGAATTAAGAGTCCAAGTTACTGAAATTCAATATGTTCACTTACAGTAGCAGAATTACGTCACATATACAATCTACCAAGGTCGTTGTCCACAAACAAAAGCGCTCACTTTCATCACATACCAGCTTCGATTACAACTCTCGTTACGACTCTGTTTACAACTGTCCTTTGGCGATTCGCGGCTTCCTTACATACACTACGACTCATATTACTAGACATTTCTCGAATATTCTGCAACAAACAAGGAATTGAATGTTCTGTAAGACAAGACGTCACTAGAATTTTCCTTGTTATCTGTTTCGGCATGCCTTTTATCTCCGCGCTAAGTTTATCTGCTGTGGAGGCTTTTTATCTTCACCCGACTCTATTCGTTCCTTATTGCTACGCGCCGCGCTATCGTAAACAATGCGTTCGCGACAATATATAAATGTAGGTTGCAATTCCATTTTATACCATAGACAAATTTCGGGCATAAGAATGTTCTTCATAAATATAAAATCCCTTGTAAATTAATATTCAGGAGTATAAAATTTACTTCCGTTTCTTTGTGATGTATCGCTTTCAACAGGTACCACTTTCAAATCATTTTAAGGGAGTTTCAAATTATAAAATTGAAAAATAAAAGACGCTACCATACTAAGAATATGAAAATCGGAGTTTTAGTTTCTCTTATAATACTATTTTGATCCTTAGCTTGATATATTCTACCAATACATGCACCGTATTTGTATTTTGAATATATTTTTTAAATTTTTAAGTGAATCCGCCCTCTTCAGCTCTAATTTCTGGACCACTTCAAAGAAAATGTATGTTTATAGCATACCCTGTAATACAAAAGGAAGTATAAGGAAGCGAATATCTTTAACTCTTGCATATTGTCTGGGGTCTTTATATACCCCAAGGCTGCTTTAACTATGTAGAAACTGTTTTAATGTGAACGCAGACTTCTCATCTTCCAGATGTGCTTTTTGTGTACTTTTTATTATAAGTGGTCAAAAATATTTATGGTAATATGGCGGTTGGGAGTACAGAATGTTTAATTTTTTGTAACAGGGTCAGAAAATACCCCAGGTATACAATATGTGATTATTAATTTACTACAGCAGTTAAATCGTGGCAACGATGCACCTTCTGAACCTTCATGTGTATGTCCATTGTTGTTGCAAATTCGTAGACAATACATACATATGCATTTTTGTAACAAATTATTACAAAATACCAGTTAGTTGTGGAAGCTAGACGTGAAGAAAGACCTGAAAAAATAAAAAACCTAAACTGATAATATTGTACAACTCAACAAAGTCAGGTGTTGATATTGTTGATAAGATGTCTAGACACTATTCAGTGAGACGTGGAACAAGAAGCTGGCCTCTTGATATACTTGACTTAGCATGCCTCAACGCTTATGTCCTGTACTGTAAATGTTTACATCATATGAGAGGTAAAATGCTAGAAGAGAATTCCTCTCTGAACTGGGAGAAGAGCTAGTCAGACCTCAAACTGAGAGACAAATTCTTTCCCCCAGTGCAGAACAAAACACATTCGTTCAGCAATAACTCAAGCTAGTTTCAAGGATCTTCTAAATGACAACCAACAAGACCAAGACGCAGATTTCCAAATGTGAAACGAAAAAGATGTGATTCCTGCCCAAGGTCAAAGGACAAGAAAGTGAAGAGACAATGTGATGAGTGTCACAAATTTATCTGCAAAGAACACGCAACTCAACAGTGTTCTGCAATGAGTGTTCATCATTTCAAGTGGAGAATGAGTAGAAGTTTATTTATAGCAGGATATTTTATAAAGTAATAATGCACAACATAATAAAAAATTACAGTATTTTTATATAGTGTGAGGTAACTGCGCATTTTGTGTTGAAATAGTTATATATATAATTTTTGGAACTAATACATATTGTGACTTTGTGCGTTCGTAGAATTAAAAGTCCAAGTTGCAGAAATTAAATGTTCTTTATTTCTTTAGAAATACACTTTGGGCAATCCTTACGTTAGCAGAATTACGTCACATACACAGTTACAATCTTCCTAGGTCGTTGACCACAAACAGTTGCCCGCCTCGGTGGCGTAGAGGTCAGGAGGTCCCGAGTTCGAATCTCGGTCAGGGTGAGTTACTTGAATATGGCTTTTCCGGGGTTTTTCCTTATCCTGAAAGACGAATGTCGGGTAACTCTAAGCTCCATGGATTCCGGACTCATTGAGTATCATTTCACCCATTTGATTCATCGTCCGATATGTCTAAATGTTGGAGGACGCAAATTACAAACAAAAAATGTCGCTCAGTTCTGATTACACTCTGTTTATGACTCCCGTTACAACTCCGTTTTCGACTTGTACTCTGTGTACGACTGCCCCTTGGCGAGTTGTGGCTTCCTCATATATACTATTACTCATATTACTAGACATTTCTGGAATATTCTGTAAAACAAGAAATCGAATGTTCTGTAAGACAATCAAGATGTCACTAGTATGCTCGTTTTTATCTAACTTTATCTGTTTTGGCATGCCTTTTATCTCCGCGCGACACTATCTGTCCCTTATCTCTCCGCGCCGAACATTTTGTGTGCTTCGCCGCAGTCGCGACAGCATATGTTTTCATATTTCAGACATGGTTAGTACATAACTTATATAGCTTACAACTATAGAGTTTTAAGTTAAAAGATGTGCTTTGGCCTCAAAATAAAGTCATTATTTTTTTCGATAGATTTTAAACTTTGTCGCCACATATTTGTTAGCATAACTCTGGGGTGAAAAAAAGACCCAAGATACACACACACACACACACACACACACACACACACACACACACACACACCTGATACCTTGCGAGGGTTAAAGAGATGACTTTATGTATTTCTAGGCACGGCACCACACTTTACTCAAAGAAAGATTCTAATAAGAAGCTACCATATATTTGTGCACATGAACAAAGGCACCATGTTTGAAGAACTTAAATAATCTGCTCTTTTAGTACATCAATCTCAGTTAATACCTAAAATATTTGCATTCTGAATTTCTTTCTCTTTGTGCTTGGGGAAAAGATGAGCATTCGCGTCAGACCAACAAAATGCAAAGAAATCCACTTCTCTTTCTCGATTTGTACAAGCCTTTGAGTAGCGTGCTCCTTTTCCAATAAACTTCATGTAACTGTCACTCACTTTGTCAGAAAAACAAAAAACATTTGTAGGGAATTTCTTTTGTTTCTACTGTAAGCTCCATTTTCTCGGATTATAAACTGTAAGTACATTTCTCTGCATACTGTAACAGAAGAGCAAAGCTGTTTAGCCATAACAACTGCGAGTGTCGGAGTCCCTCGGTAGATTCCCGAATCTTTTGTGGGCACAAAGAATTATCTAGAGCGCTTAATGAATGAGAATTCGTGTGTCATATCCAGGACAAGAACTTTAGACACTGAATGTAATAAGTTTGCTGAGCCAAGACCATAAAATTACAAAGAACTGAGGGTGAGAGAATGACGTTTATAGAGCACGCTACTACACCTTGTTTCCGTACAGTCAGTCGACGACAATAAACAGAGGCTATTGACTAAGCGCCTATATATGAATAATATGAGAAAGTCCCTGAGCTTATTCATTCTCTCTTTTGTAAACACATACACAGGCCTATTGAAATAACAAGGTCTAAATTTTAATTACAGTCATTAGCTTTATTGCAATGTACAATTACGCACATTCGTAAATTCTCAAATTTGAAACGTTATATTGTCTGATGAAATGCTTATGTATTGAGAGAATGTTCTGTGTACATCACATGAGGTGATTGGATCATACTTGAAACAATTTATATTAAAATCTGTGTTGCACAGCTTCACGGAGCGTCATGACTCAGACGGTTTCGTCTATGGCCCGCATCCGGGAGGCCTGGGTTCGATTCCCGTGGTCGACCTACCTGACCCATGGGTTTCTTGGGGGTTTTCACAGGTCGCTAGGTGAATACTGGGTAGGTTAATTACATCCCCCGAATTTCCTGTCCCTCCATTTCATCTCCATTACCGTTATCATATCGTCTCTCATCTGGTGGTCTCTTTCAGGGTAAAAGTGTCGGCGGGAGTCTCGGCGGTGCATGGCAGGATGATATGTTCTGAGGTAAACTACTTCCTCGTCCGTTAGGTCGGTAGCTGGTCTCCGCTCCTCTGCTAGGACCATTTCTGGACGGCCAGCCAGGGACCTTTAGGACTCGTTGTCGTCCCGCTGTGGCGGAGTTAGTTGTCCTGATGACAGCCTACTTCAGGACCAGGAGGAGCCCGTGATGATCAACCTATGATGACAACTTTGGACATCCATGGAAGGATAGAGGCTGGCAGATGTAGAATGGAACAACTCGTGATCAACAGGAAGAAATCTGATAAACCCAATTTAGGTTAGGTCAGCAATCTCATTAAAGAGTGAAAATAACTTTTTATGTTTTAGGCAGATGCTTCTAATTAGTTCAAAATTTTTATTAGTTGCACAATTTGTATAAGATTGCTGAATAGGTTAGATTTATATTGTAAGCTGCTGGAAGCCAGCAGCATTAGATTTATTAGTTATTTGGTTGAATTAGGAATAAAATGCATCTGCACAACCCTGTTTTGTAAGAGCATGAGAGAATTAAGTTAAAAGGAATAAAATCGGTAGATAATATGCTTCGGTATAGCTTTGATAATGGAGATTTGTTTTGTCTGTTGTCCTGGTCTGTCGGGGGAAATCTCTATCCAAGTAAACTGTAGGGACCCTGCCCTCTGTGCTCTCCTTGGTTCGGCCGCCCTCCGTCTCCTTCGCCTCATCCTTCCTCCCGCACTTAAGCACATAGGAACAACGGGTCCAGCATGGTGGTCTACGAACGGAATCCCCTCCATAATTAAATCCTAATCACACAGTTTCGAATATGATGGATTATTTTTAATAACACGTTGAACTTGTTAACACAATTACTATTAGCATCATCATAGCTTTGGTTTATTTTTTCACAAACGTTTTACACTGCCCTTAAAGCAGCACACATTTCAATATTCCAAGTCTCACCTCAGACCCTCCCGCGGATCGTGACTGTACATCAGGACAGCAGTGGATCGCGGTTTTCCATAGGTCAGTGTTTCGCAACCTACAGCCGCCTTGTTTCAATGGTTTAGTGTCCAAAGTTCCTGCCCTGGACCTATCATACCTCTAATTAGAATGAAAAGTTCATAGCCGGAATTTAAAACCACGGATCTGCCACGCTCCATGCCGTTGCTCGAAAACACTGAGCTACTATGGCCAACGTGCCGACATGACATTAAATTCCCCAACTGAGTCATATATTTCCCGGTACATCACTAGGAGTTCTCCTATGCTATGAGACACGCACCTTTTGTGGCGACTTACTATGCTGTAAGTACTTAAGTCCCAGGCTTTATAGTTAAACCACTGAGCTACAATGACCAACATGCCGACATGACATTAAATTCTCCAACTGACTCGTATGTTTCCCGGTAGATCTCTAAGAGTTCTCATATGCTATGAGCCACGCACCTTTTGTGGTGACTTACTATGCTGTAAGTACTTAAGTCCCAGGCCTCATAGTTAAACCACTGAGCTACTATGGCCAACATGCCGACATGACATTAAATTCTCCAACTGACTCGTATGTTTCCCGGTAGATCACTAAGAGTTCTCATATGCTATGAGACGCGCACCTTTTGTGGCGACTTACTATGCTGTAAGTACTTAAGTCCCAGGCTTCATAGTTAAACCACTGAGCTACTATGACCAACATGCCGACATGACATTAAATTCTCCAACTGACTCGTATGTTTCCCGGTAGACCACTAGGAGTTCTCATATGCTATGAGACACGCACCTTTTGTGACGACTTACTATGCTGTAAGTACTTAAGTCCCAGGCTTCATAGTTAAACCACTGAGCTACTATGACCAACATGCCGACATGAAATTAAATTCTCCAGCTTACACGTATGTTTCCCGGTAGACCACTAGGTGTTCTCATATACTATGAGACACGCACCTTTTGTGACGACTTACTATGCTGTAAGTACTTAAGTACCAGGCTTCATAGTTAAACCACTGAGTTACTATGGCCAACATGCCGACATGTCATTAAATTCTCCAACTTACGGTAGACCATTAGCGATTCGCATATGCTACGACACACGCAGCTGTTGTGGCGACTTACTATGCTGTAAGTACTTAAGTCCGAAGCTTCATAGTTTAACCACTGAGCTACTATGACCAACATCCTGACATTACATTAAATACTCCAGCTGACTCGTATGTTTCCCGGTAGACCACTAGGGGTTCTCATATGCTACGAGACACGCACCTTTTGTGGCGACTTACTATGCTGTAAGAACTTAAGTCCCAGGCTTCATAGTTAAACCACTGAGCTACTATGGCCAACATGCCGACATGACATTAAATTCTCCAGCTGACTCGTATGTTTCCCGGTACACCACTAGGGGTTCTCATATGCTATGAGACACGCACCTTTTGTGGCGACTTACTATGCTGTAACTACTTAAGTCCCAGGCTTCATAGTTAAACCACTGGGCTACTATGACCAACATGCCGACATGACATTAAATTCTCCAACTGACTCGTATGTTTCCCGGTAGATCACTAAGAGTTCTCATATGCTATGAGACGCGCACCTTTTGTGGCGACTTACTATGCTGTAAGTACTTAAGTCCCAGGCTTCATAGTTAAACCACTGAGCTACTATGACCAACATGCCGACATGACATTAAATTCTCCAGCTGACTCGTATGTTTCCCGGTAGACCACTAGGTGTTCTCATATTCTATGAGACACGCACCTATTGTGGCGACTTACTATGCTGTAAGTACTTAAGTCCCAGGCTTTATAGTTAAACCACTGAGCTACTATGACCAACATGCCGACATGACATTAAATTCACCAGCTGACTCGTATGTTTCCCGGTAGATCACTAAGAGTTCTCATATGCTATGAGACGCGCACCTTTTGTGGCGACTTACTATGCTGTAAGTACTTAAGTCCCAGGCTTCATAGTTAAACCACTGAGCTACTATGGCCAACATGCCGACATGACATTAAATTCTCCAACTGACTCGTATGTTTCCCGGTAGACCACTAGGAGTTCTCATATGCTATGAGACACGCATCTTTTGTGTCGACTTACTATGCTGTAAGTACTTAAGTCCCAGGCTTCATAGTTAAACCACTGAGCTACTATGGCCAACATGCCGGCATGACATTAAATTCTCCAACTGACTCGTATGTTTCCCGGTAGACCACTAGGAGTTCTCATATGCTATGAGACACGCACCTTTTGTGGCGACTTACTATGCTGTAAGTACTTAAGTCCCAGGCTTCATAGTTAAACCACTGAGCTACTATGACCAACATGCCGACATGACATTAAATTCTCCAGCTTACACGTATGTTTCCCGGTAGACCACTAGGTGTTCTCATATACTATGAGACACGCACCTTTTGTGACGACTTACTATGCTCTAAGTACTTAAGTCCCAAGCTTCATAGTTAAACCACTGAGTTACTATGGCCAACATGCCGACATGTCATTAAATTCTCCAACTTACGGTAGACCATTAGAGATTCTCATATGCTACGACACACGCAACTTTTGTGGCGACTTACTATGCTGTAAGTACTTAAGTCCGAAGCTTCATATTTTAACCACTGAGCTACTATGACCAACATCCTGACATGACATTAAATACTCCAGCTGACTCGTATGTTTCCCGGTAGACCACTAGGGGTTCTCATATGCTACGAGACACGCACCTTTTGTGGCGACTTACTATGCTGTAAGTACTTAAGTCCCAGGCTTCATAGTTAAACCACTGAGCTACTATGGCCAACATACCGACATGACATTAAATTCTCCAGCTGACTCGTATGTTTCCCGGTACACCACTAGGGGTTCTCATATGCTATGAGACACGCAACTTTTGTGGCGACTTACTATGCTGTAACTACTTAAGTCCCAGGCTTCATAGTTAAACCACTGAGCTACTATGACGAACATGCCGACATGACATTAAATTCTCCAGCTGACTCGTATGTTTCCCGGTAGACCACTAGGTATTCTCATATTCTATGAGACACGCACCTTCTGTGACGATTTACTATGCTCTAAGTACTTAAGTCCCAAGCTTCATAGTTAAACCACTGAGCTACTATGACCAACATGCCGACATGACATTAAATTCTCCAGCTGACTCGTATGTTTCCCGGTAGACCACTAGGTGTTCTCATATTCTATGAGACACGCACCTTTTGTGACGATTTACTATGCTGTAACTACTTAAGTCCCAGGCTTCATAGTTAAACCACTGAGCTACTATGACAAACATGCCGACATGACATTAAATTCTCCAGCTGACTCGTATGTTTCCCGGTAGACCACTAGGTGTTCTCATATTCTATGAGACACGCACCTTTTGTGACGATTTACTATGCTCTAAGTACTTAAGTCCCAAGCTTCATAGTTAAACCACTGAGCTACTATGACCAACATGCCCACATGAATTTAAATTCTCCAGCTGACTCGTATGTTTCCCGGTAGACCACTAGGTGTTCTCATATTCTATGAGACACGCACCTTTTGTGGCGACTTACTATGCTGTAAGTACTTAAGTCCCAGGCTTCATAGTTAAACCACTGAGTTACTATGACCAACATGCCGACATGACATTAAGTTCTACAACTTACGGTAGACCACCAGAGATTCTCATATGCTACGACACACGCAGCTTTTGTGGCGACTTACTATGCTGTAAGTACTTAAGTCCCAGGCTTCATACTTAAACCACTGAGCTACTATGACCAACATGCCGACATGTCATTAAATTCTCCAGCTGACTCGTATGTTTCCCGGTAGATCACTAGGAGTTCTCATATGCTATGAGACACGCACCTTTTGTGGCGACTTACTATGCTGTAAGTACTTAAGTCCCAGGCTTCATAGTTAAACCACTGAGCTACTATGACCAACATGCCGACATGACATTAAATTCTCCAGCTTACACGTATGTTTCCCGGTAGACCACTAGGTGTTCTCATATTCTATGAGACACGCACCTTTTGTGACGACTTACTATGCTCTAAGTACTTAAGTCCAAAGCTTCATAGTTAAACCACAGAGTTACTATGACCAACATGCCGACATGTCATTCAATTCTCCAACTTACGGTAGACCACTAGAGATTCTCATATGCTACGACACACGCAGCTTTTGTGGCGACTTACTATGCTGTAAGTACTTGAGTCCGAAGCTTCATAGTTTAACCACTGAGCTACTATGACCAACATCCTGACATGACATTAAATACTCCAGCTGACTCGTATGTTTCCCGGTAGATCACTAAGAGTTCTCATATGCTATGAGACACGCACCTTTTGTGGCGACTTACTATGCTGTAAGTACTTAAGTCCCAGGCTTCATAGTTAAACCACTGAGCTACTATGACCAACATGCCGACATGACATTAAATTCTCCAGCTTACACGTATGTTTCCCGATAGACCACTAGGTGTTCTCATATTCTATGAGACACGCACCTTTTGTGACGACTTACTATGCTCTAAGTACTTAAGCCCCAAGCTTCATAGTTAAACCACTGAGTTACTATGGCCAACATGCCGACATGTCATTAAATTCTCCAACTTACGGTAGACCATTAGAGATTCTCATATGCTACGACACACGCAGCTTTTGTGGCGACTTACTATGCTGTAAGTACTTAAGTCCGAAGCTTCATAGTTTAACCACTGAGCTACTATGACCAACATCCTGACATGACATTAAATACCCCAGCTGACTCGTATGTTTCCCGGAAGACCACTAGGGGTTCTCATATGCTACGAGACACGCACCTTTTGTGGCGACTTACTATGCTGTTAGTACTTAAGTCCCAGGCTTCATAGTTAAACCACTGAGCTACTATGGCCAACATGCCGACATGTCATTAAATTCTCCAACTTACGGTAGACCATTAGAGTTTCTCATATGCTACGACACACGCAGCTTTTGTGGCGACTTACTATGCTGTAAGTACTTAAGTCCGAAGCTTCATAGTTTAACCACTGAGCTACTATGACCAACATCCTGACATGACATTAAATACCCCAGCTGACTCGTATGTTTCCCGGTAGACCACTAGGGGTTCTCATATGCTACGAGACACGCACCTTTTATGGCAACTTACTATGCTGTAAGTACTTAAGTCCCAGGCTTCATAGTTAAACCACTGAGCTACTATGGCCAACATGCCGACATGACATTAAATTCTCCAGCTGACTCGTATGTTTCCCGGTACACCACTAGGGGTTCTCATATGCTATGAGACACGCACCTTTTGTGGCGACTTACTATGCTGTAAGTACTTACGTCCTAGGCTTCATAGTTAAACCACTGAGCTACTATGACCAACATGCCGACATGACATTAAATTCTCCAGCTGACTCGTATGTTTCCCGGTAGACCACTAGGTGTTCTCATATTCTATGAGACACGCACCTTTTGTGACGATTTACTATGCTCTAAGTACTTAAGTCCCAAGCTTCATAGGTAAACCACTGAGCTACTATGACCAACATGCCGACATGACATTAAATTCTCCAGCTGACTCGTATGTTTCCCGGTAGACCACTAGGTGTTCTCATATTCTATGAGACACGCACCTTTTTTGACGATTTACTATGCTCTAAGTACTTAAGTCCCAAGCTTCATAGTTAAACCACTGAGCTACTATGGCCAACATGCCGACATGACATTAAATTCTCCAGCTGACTCGTATGTTTCCCGGTACACCACTAGGGGTTCTCATATGCTATGAGACATGCACCTTTTGTGGCGACTTACTATGCTGTAACTACTTAAGTCCCAGGCTTCATAGTTAAACCACTGAGCTACTATGACCAACATGCCGACATGACATTAAATTCTCCAGCTTACACGTATGTTTCCCGGTAGACCACTAGGTGTTCTCATATGCTATGAGACACGCAACTTTTGTGACGATTTACTATGCTCTAAGTACTTAAGTCCCAAGTTTCATAGTTAAACCACTGAACTACTATGGCCAACATGCCGACATGACATTAAGTTCTCCAACTGACTCGTATGTTTCCCGGTAGACCACTAGGGGTTTTCATATGTTATGAGACACGCACCTTTTGTGACGACTTACTATGCTCTAAGTACTTAAGTCCTAGGCCTTATAGTTAAACCACGAAGCTGCTATGGCCAACATGTCGACATGATATTAAAGTCTCCAACAGACTCATATGGTTCCCGGTAGACCACTAGGTGTTCTCATATGCTATGAGACACGCACCTTTTGTGGCGACTTACTATGCTGTAAGTACTTAAGTTCCAGGCTTCATAGTTAAGCCATTGAGCTACTATGACCAACATGCCGACATGACATTAAATTCTCCAGCTGACTCGTATGTTTCCCGGTAGACCACTAGGTGTTCTCATATGCTATGAGACACGCAACTTTTGTGACGATTTACTATGCTCTAAGTACTTAAGTCCCAAGTTTCATAGTTAAACCACTGAACTACTATGGCCAACATGCCGACATGACATTAAGTTCTCCAACTGACTCGTATGTTTCCCGGTAGACCACTAGGGGTTTTCATATGTTATGAGACACGCACCTTTTGTGACGACTTACTATGCTCTAAGTACTTAAGTCCTAGGCCTTATAGTTAAACCACGAAGCTGCTATGGTCAACATGTCGACATGATATTAAAGTCTCCAACAGACTCATATGGTTCCCGGTAGACCACTAGGAGTTCTCATATGCTATGAGACACGCACCTTTTGTGACGACTTACTATGCTGTAAGTACTTAAGTCCCAGGCTTCATAGTTAAACCACTGAGCTACTATAGCCAACGTGCCGACATGACATTAAATTCTCCAACTGACTCGTATGTTTCCCGGTAGACCACTAGGAGTTCTCATATGCTATGAGACACGCACCTTTTGTGACGACTTACTATGCTGTAAGTACTTAAGTCCCAAGCTTCATAGGTAAACCACTGAGCTACTATGACCAACATGCCGACATGACATTAAATTCTCCAGCTGACTCGTATGTTTCCCGGTAGACCACTAGGTGTTCTCATATTCTATGAGACACGCACCTTTTGTGACGATTTACTATGCTCTAAGTACTTAAGTCCCAAGCTTCATAGTTAAACCACTGAGCTACTATGACCAACATGCCGACATGACATTAAATTCTCCAGCTGACTCGTATGTTTCCCGGTAGACCACTAGGGGTTCTCATATGCTAGGAGACACGCACCTTTTGTGACGACTTACTATGCTCTAAGTACTTAAGTCCTAGGCCTTATAGTTAAACCACGAAGCTGCTATGGCCAACATGCCGACATGATATTAAAGTCTCCAACAGACTCATATGTTTCCCGGTAGACCACTAGGTGTTCTCATATGCTATGAGACACGCACCTTTTGTGGCGACTTACTATGCTGTAAGTACATAAGTCCCAGGCTTCACAGTTAAACCACACGGCTTGTATGGAAGAAATGATTGTTTCCACATGTCTAGTTCTTCTAAGGTAAATACAAGGGCTTCTGTTGTACTCTTTGTCAAAAGGAGCTCTATATTATTGTATAAGTTAAAGAGGGATGTTTACATATAAAAAAGGTCATTAAGGATAAATTATTTTTAAATTCCTAGCCATTGCATGTTAAGCGTACACCTTGTGATAACTTTTTTTAAAACATCCGCTGACCATACGTTTTCTAGACGACTGGAACCAATTAGGTCACAGATTGCGATTGTTAAAGGCAAACATATCAGTCGAGGCTTTGCTTCCGTCGTGATGTCAGTCTTGCATTTTAAAGCGATTTTATAAGGGGCGCCTGCAATGAGCTTAATAGTAAATATAAAACAAAATGTGAAATGGCTTTTCTCATTACACTTGCCAAAATAAATGAGCTATAAACCCTATTACTAATTCTTTCAAAATTGTAATTAACATGCGATACAAATAATCTAGTTTCTTCATTAAGTAGCTTTTAAATCGAATAATTTCTATTCTTAGTAAAAAAAAAAGTATAAAGCTGAGGTAATATTTCCAGTCAAATGATATTGTCGCCACGCATTGTTTTGCCTTCAAAACTACTGTTTGTGTGACATGACAGCCTGTAAGGGGTGTACGAAACGTCTTTCTACTGAAATAAAGAGCATTTTAAATTTCATCGAACAAGGCTTTTAATTCTACGAACTCACAAAGTCACATTTGGTGTCAGAAGTGCGATTTTTACTCATTGTCGTCATTATGAAGCTAAAATCTCTCTCGCGATCCATGGTTTATTTTTTAGTTGTAATTAAAAAGTTAGGAACTTCAAATTCATAATAGATATGGATCTAATTCATAGGAATTGCAACGGTTTCTATCCCAGAACACCTCGCATTAAATTGCTTATCAATGAGTACAGACCAAAGGTTCTATGTCTCCAAGAAACCAACTTTAAAGAAAAGTGTTGCGCACAACTCCGTGGTTACACATCTTGTTTTACTAATAGGCAAAATTCCACTATTGCTAGCGGTGGTGTGCCAAGTTTTGTTCATTTGGAACATTCTCTGCTTAACATTGCTATTCATATTACAATGGAAGTCACTGCAGAAAGAATCAAACTGAGTGTGGATGTGACAATATGCTCTATTTACCTACGTAATAGTCGGACTTAAACATCAATGAAATGGACAGTCGTCTTGCACAAATTCCTAAGCCATGCTTAACCTTGGTTGACTTTAACAGCCATAAACTTTTATGGGGATGCTCTAAGTCAGACAGAAAGGGTCAAATTATTGAACAATGGCTAAATACTCATGAGGGCCTAATTCTATTAAGTACTAGTTTAACTACACATTTTAATGTGAGCCACGCTTCGGAAAGTGCAATTGGCCTAAGTTTTGCATCCAGTGACATTGCAGGAAAAGTATCCTGGTCTCGAAATCAGCATCTAGATGACAGTGATCATTATTCTTTAAACTTACGACTCTTTGGATTATCAATCATTTAAGGATCTTAAAGCTCATCAGAAATGGTCCATCGATAGAGCAAAATGGCCTCTTGTTTCAACATTGTATAAATGAAAACATTGATAATTTACCTGGATTAGAATCCTTGCAAACTCAAAATGTTACTGACATTGTCCAACAGTTCACAAACACAATTATTTCTGCAGCTGAGTTTGCTATTCCTAAAACCTTAGGAATATTGCACAAACGCCCACTTCCATGGTGGAACGACGAATGTACATCAGTCATTACATCTAAGAAGAAAGCGTTTAGAAAATTTAAGAAAAATAGTTCTATCGAACTTGGCATTGCATACAAAGGGCTAGATGTATGTCCTTAAGTCTACAATGGCCAAATCTTTTAATGATTTTACTTCTTCTATCACCAGTGAAACTCCAACTTCATTTCTTTGGTAAAAAATAAAATCAGTTGGTGGAAGTAAAGGAGCTTCCTTCCCTAATAGTCTGGAAGATGAAAATGATACCAAACATAATGATTCTTTCACTGTTATTATATTATTTGCTAATGCTTTTACCACTAATTCAAGTAACAAAAGGTATCACCCGAAATTTTCTAAAATTATCTCGAATAAAGGACTCTCCAATCAATACACTAAGTCTCTAGATGAGTTCAATGAAGATCAGTTTAACAAACTTCATTGGTTGAATAAAAGTAAAACTTCTGCTCCAGGACCAGATGACACACACAACATATTTCTTAAAAATCTTCCAAAAAGAGCTATTGACTACCTCTTCCTGTTGTTCAATTTTATATAAAAACTCAAACATTTCCTGAGCAATGGAGGAAAGCTATAACTGTTCCCATTCCCAAACCTAACAAAGATCACTCCAAAGCTGTCAATTATCGTCCAATTTATTTGACCTTTACTATGTGCAAACTCTTGGAGAAAATGTTCTGCAGTCGCCTTAGTTGGTTTTAGAAACAAATAAGTTAAAATCTCCTGATCAAAGTGGGTTTCGGCCATTTCGTTCCTCAAATGACCACCTAGTCAACACAGACACTGAAATTTGTGATGCTGTGGCAAAGAAACGTCACACAGTTGCACTTTCCGTGGATATCGAAAAGGCCTATGGAATGGTCTTCACACCAAGGATCATAAACACTCTTTTGTATATGAATCTTAAACGAAATATCTTAGCATTCATCATCAATTTCTCAAGTCATAGATATCCTTAGGTGCGCATTCACGATGAAGTATCTTCTACGGTAGAAATGGTATATGGTCTGCCTCAAGGTTCCATAATAAGCCTACCTTTATTTATTATTACTGTAAACGATATAGGCAACCTGATTAAACATCCAGCAAAAGTATTCCTCTATGCCGATGATATTACTCTTCTGTGTAACAGAAAAAATATACAGCTGAATACACGCATAATTCAAGAGTCCTTGAATAGTATACATACCTGGTCAATCAATTCAGGCTTCATTATATCCAAGAAAATGTCTGAATTCATTGTTTTCTCTAGGATAAAAAAGGACGTAAGGGCTTACGTCAGTCTCAATATATGTGGTCATAATTTACGAAGTGCAGATACTTGTAAAATCCTTGGTATGACATTCAACTACAATCATACATGGAAACAACACACTACATCTCTGAAAGTTGAATGTGCATCTCGACTAAACATTATTGAGATGCTATCATCTTGTGAGTGGGGAGCTGACTCAAAATGCTTAATCAGCATCTATAGATCTCTAATCCAGTCCAAACTTGACTATGGGCTGTAATATATAGCTCAGCTAGTAAACGACTTCTTCAATTACTCGACCCTATCATCAACACTGGAAGTCGCTTAAGTTTGGGAGCCTTTCCTTAGATCCAGTCCAAGAAACAGTTTACTTACAGTATCTGGTCCTCATCCCTTAGAGTAAAGACATACACTACTATGTCTAAGTTTCTCCTATTAGCCTTTCTGCTCACCAAGTAACCCAACAAACAAATACATATTTAATACTCCAAAACCAGAACTCTATGATTCTCATCTTTGCTATACAAAACCACTACGTGAAAGATTATTGGAATACTTCTATGAATTTCAGATTGAAGAGCCATCTATCCTTTAGAGAAGACTGAACCCCAATGCTCCATGGCAGTCGTTTACCCCTTTCATTAATTTGGAAGTGTCACGTGTAAGTAACTATGTAAACATGCCCAAACAAGTAATCATTCCTGTGATGTGTTCACTTCCTCAGGATTGTAACACTCACCTCAAAGTATATACTGGATCAGAGCGCGATACAAATTCTGGATGTGCCATAGTTACCACTTAACCTTTAGCAGCTAACTCTTAATGTGTACCAGATTACAGCTCTGCTCTCCTCAAAGCAATTGAAATTACCACCTAAAGTAACAAAAATCCACTAATTGTGATGTTCTCAGACTCCATGTCAACAGTTTCTGCTTTAAACTTTAATAATAATCCACTCATACAAAGTATTCAAGAACGTTTATTTTTCCATTATAATAAAGGCATCCACATCTCATTGGCATGGCTACCTTCACATAAAGGCATCGTGGGAAATGAAATGGCCGATTTGGAAGCAAAGTCAGCTGTAATATTACAGCCAATCGCAGTTGGAGTAGTCGGCACACTACGAGATATCAAAAACCCATATTCTGGAGTATTAGGACAGACACTAGTAATGAATTATGGCTTCACGGGTGATCAGCCGCGTCAAATTTATTTATCCTTCAATCGGTGGGCAGAGCTTGTTCCGCCCTGGCCAATGACTGGGTGATCAACCTCGATTGGCTCGGCTGGCGCTGGACCACGATGCCCTCTGCTTTGGCGTTTTTTCGCGCGGTCCGTCCCTTGCGTGATGCAGTTGGAGTCTATTAACGAAATGCTTTTTAAGACCGGTGTCCAGGCTGAGTTAAGTTGAAGTCCGGAGTCCCTATTGAAGTTGTGTGGACGTGATTTTATCTGGATAGCCTCCTTAATGATCCTGTCGAAGTAACTGTCGGATCGGTCCAGGACTGTTGTGTTTCTGAAATCAATTCTATGGACCTACTCAATGCAATGCTGGACGACTGCTGATTTTTCCGGTTGTAGGAGCCTGATGTTGCACTGGTGCTCCTTGGATCTTTCCTCGATCGTCCGTCCTGTTTGTTCTATATAAACCTGTGGACTGTACAACTCGTGTGGTAGATTAGGCGCGCAAGCAATCACCATCTTCGTGCAGCAGCTTTCATCTAGCCCGCCGTAGAAGCAGTGCCGAATGGCCTTCTCCTAGGCGCAGCAAGCAGTACGAGCCACAGACTGCACTGTCGACCTGAAGCCTTACCGGCGCTACAGCAGCAGCTTTTCCACTGGCGACTTCCATATTTAACAGCGGGCCCCGAGCGTAAAGCCAAGCCAAGAGCAATCCCCTATTTTCACACTACTCTCACACTGTCTGCTTTCTCTTCCTACCTAGATGGACGGACTGACAGACAACGAAACATCGGGCTGGTAAGACCACAGCCAAAGGTAAGGGCCTCCGGCCCCACACCCCGAGTCTCAATGGCTCGCGTAGGCGCCTCCCTAGAGGGGGTCCGGTCCACTGCCAGCAGCCGGAGGGCAACCGCGCTGACTGCGGACGGCGCAAGACCTAGAACAAACACTAACCCTGCTTCTCCTGAGAGCGCAGAACCGGTGCAAAAGCGCACTAAACTCCTATGGCAGCACCAGCTCCTGCACACCCCTCCCAGGTTCCACTGCCGGAGTCAGACGACTCCGACGCGAGAGCTTCGTGCTCGTAGAGGGACGGAGAAGGAAGCAACGTCCTAAACCACCGTCAACCCCAACCACAGGGCCATCATCCACCCCAACCCAAAGGGGGGCCTAAACTGCCCCCTATCGTGGCAGACACTTTCCCCAATCACGTGGGAATAATGAGACTTCTGACCCAACGCCTGAAGATGAAATTCGAGGCGAACAAGAAGGCCTAAAAAGGTTCGCATAATCACCTCTAGCGTGGAGGATCTTGAGGCCGCAAAGACTGTTCTGTGAGAGCAGGATATAGACTTTTACAGCTACTCGACTAAACGGCCACACGTTGAGAGGCGAATAATCAGAAGCTTAGACTCTGACTTCACTCCTGACGACGTCAGACTGACGCTACAGGACGAACACGGCATAGAAGCCATCTCTGTCGCCCAGCTGAGGAAGACTGTGTCCTCAGAAGAAGGCACCAAAAAAGTTCCCATGCTTCTTTTCCTGGTCCTTGTGGACAAGCTGCGAGAGGCCCAAGTGCAGCCCATTGACCTCGTTAGTAGGCTCATCTTAACTGTCGTGAAAGTGGAACGCAGCACGTGAGCGTTTACAAAGGCTGTGAAACGAGGCTGCGGATAATTGAGAGCCGCCACCAAGGCAACCCGGAGACGGCTACAGTCCGCCCTGGTGTGTCCTTCACGACCGCCCTCAGAAAGGCCGAAACCACCCTACAGAGGGCAGAGGCATCCGTCCCCCCCCCCCCCACTGCAACACCCACTCCAGCACCGGCAACACCGGCCGAACCCGCTGTACCCTTCACAAGCAGGGGCAATAAGAGCGGCAAGCCGAAAAAGAGCGGCAGAGGCAAGAAAAGTGGAAAATCCACTAATCCGCCCGCCGCAAAGAAGCAGCCAGCAACCACTCCAGCTCGTGCCCCGAAACCAGAGGCACCATCCGTACCATTGTTATTATTATTATTATTATTATTATTATTATTATTATTATTATTATTATTATTATTATTATTATTATTATTATTATTATTATTATTATTATTATTATTATTATTATTATTATTATTATTATTATTATTATTATTATTATTATTATTATTATTATTATTATTATTATTATTATTATTATTATTATTATTATTATTATTATTATTATTATTATTATTATTATTATTATTATTATTATTATTATTATTATTATTATTATTATTATTATTATTATTATTATTATTATTATTATTATTATTATTATTATTATTATTATTATTATTATTATTATTATTATTATTATTATTATTATTATTATTATTATTATTATTATTATTATTATTATTATTATTATTATTATTATTATTATTATTATTATTATTATTATTATTATTATTATTATTATTATTATTATTATTATTATTATTATTATTATTATTATTATTATTATTATTATTATTATTATTATTATTATTATTATTATTATTATTATTATTATTATTATTATTATTATTATTATTATTATTATTATTATTATTATTATTATTATTATTATTATTATTATTATTATTATTATTATTATTATTATTATTATTATTATTATTATTATTATTATTATTATTATTATTATTATTATTATTATTATTATTATTATTATTATTATTATTATTATTATTATTATTATTATTATTATTATTATTATTATTATTATTATTATTATTATTATTATTATTATTATTATTATTATTATTATTATTATTATTATTATTATTATTATTATTATTATTATTATTATTATTAGTAGTAGTAGTAGTAGTAGTAGTAGTAGTAGTAGTAGTAGTAGTAGTAGTAGTAGTAGTAGTAGTAGTAGTAGTAGTAGTAGTAGTAGTAGTAGTAGTAGTAGTAGTAGTAGTAGTAGTAGTAGTAGTAGTAGTAGTAGTAGTAGTAGTAGTAGTAGTAGTAGTAGTAGTAGTAGTAGTAGTAGTAGTAGTAGTAGTAGTAGTAGTAGTAGTAGTAGTAGTAGTAGTAGTAGTAGTAGTAGTAGTAGTAGTAGTAGTAGTAGTAGTAGTAGTAGTAGTAGTAGTAGTAGTAGTAGTAGTAGTAGTAGTAGTAGTAGTAGTAGTAGTAGTAGTAGTAGTAGTAGTAGTAGTAGTAGTAGTAGTAGTAGTAGTAGTAGTAGTAGTAGTAGTAGTAGTAGTAGTAGTAGTAGTAGTAGTAGTAGTAGTATTATTATTATTATTATTATTATTATTATTATTATTATTATTATTATTATTATTATTATTATTATTATTATTATTATTATTATTATTATTATTATTATTATTATTATTATTATTATTATTATTATTATTATTATTATTATTATTATTATTATTATTATTATTATTATTATTATTATTATTATTATTATTATTATTATTATTATTATTATTATTATTATTATTTTTATTATTATTATTATTATTATTATTATTTTTATTATTATTATTATTATTATTATTATTATTATTATTATTATTATTATTATTATTATTATTATTATTATTACTATTATTATTACTATTACTATTATTACAATTACTATTACTATTACTATTACTATTACTATTACTATTACTATTATTATTATTATTATTATTACTATTATTATTACTATTACTATTATTACAATTACTATTACTATTACTATTACTATTATTATTATTATTATTATTATTATTATTATTATTATTATTATTATTATTATTATTATTATTATTATTATTATTACTATTATTATTATTATTACTATTATTATTATTATTATTATTATTATTATTATTATTATTATTATTATTATTATTATTATTATTATTATTATTATTATTATTATTATTATTATTATTATTATTATTATTATTATTATTATTATTATTATTATTATTATTATTATTATTATTATTATTATTATTATTATTATTATTATTATTATTATTATTATTATTATTATTATTATTATTATTATTATTATTTTTATTATTATTATTATTATTATTATTATTATTATTATTATTATTATTATTATTATTATTATTATTATTATTATTATTATTATTATTATTATTATTATTATTATTATTATTATTATTATTATTATTATTATTATTATTATTATTATTATTATTATTATTATTATTATTATTATTATTATTATTATTATTATTATTATTATTATTATTATTATTATTATTATTATTATTATTATTATTATTATTATTATTATTATTATTATTATTATTATTATTATTATTATTATTATTATTATTATTATTATTATTATTATTATTATTATTATTATTATTATTATTATTATTATTATTATTATTATTATTATTATTATTATTATTATTATTATTATTTGTCTGTGACAGTTATTAATTTATTATTATGAAAGATATTGTTAATTTTTGCTAGGGCAATTTTTTATATTTTATGTGTATTTTTAATATTTTAAGAGCATTTTATAGCTCATTTGTAGAGAATTTTTAGGTCAACAACTTTCCGGCCAAATTTAAAAGAGATTTAAGGCACATTTATGGAGGGTTATTAATGACAGCGAGTTAAAAGTGCATCAAGTGTCAATTTATTTTACATTAATATAGTAATTCACAGAGATGTAGAACAAGTTGATACAGACTCAAGCATACTCGTAACACACAAAAAAGATAAATGCACACTGATGTAAAACTAGCACAATAAAAAGAAAATGTACAAAATTAGCCTCGCACTTACTGACGTGACCTACGCATAGAATGAATGAAAGTTGCGCATAAAACCGAACAGAACAATGACAATCGGGACTTAGGCAACTAAGAACTCCAACTGGAATTATTAACATGTGTTTATCACTTCCTAAAAATTAGGATTGATTTTGGTTTTTAGAGACAAGGATTGAAAATTTCGCTTAACTGGTTGTGAAGATAGATTTATGAGAGTAATTAGACGTGGGAAGATGCGTCTCTTTTGTAAAACAACTGAACTCGCTTTGGTATCAAACATACCTCATATGGGAAATGATGGAACAATAAGCTAATTCAGTGGGAAGGGTTGCTTTCCACATTCCAGAAGAGTGGTCACTTACTTTACAACTTTCTAAACATGTTAAGGTTCTACAGAATCTTCAGTTAAAGTTTTCAGAAGAAAAAGCTCCGGGAAAGTGTTCGATTTCGCATTTATATCGCGATACATCGCATTTGCGATAAATCACCGCTCCTAGTTATAATATATCTGATTTCTATTTAAATCACTATCACTTTAATGTGCGAATTTGTTTTGTTTATTGTTGTAACCTGCTTGTCTGTTTGTTTCATATTTCATTGTTGCCGCAATAATGTATTTATTCTACTGTGATCGCTGATAGCCTTATGCGCTGTGAAGCGAGCTTAAAGAAATGAAAACAAAAGCCTAGATGACAGAGCATAAAATGTTTTGGACTCACTTCGACAGATGGCAGTGTACTAGCAATTTGTCCTTTTGTACATAATTGTTAATTTTATATTAAATGTTGACTTATTTTTTAAGTAAAACGAAGAGTTTAGAGAGGAGAACTGCTAGGTAACGGAAATTATTGAAAATAATTCTCTTAAATGTGTTACTTTAATATTTTTAATTGAATTTGTTCGACACATTTAGGGAGTGGAAGTCAACAACTTGTACTTGATAAAGAGTGAAATTCCCTAGAATCTCCAACAATAACACTAGCGTAGGGGATACCGTGATCAAGAAGGCGGTTCCCCCAGGGTGAGGCTCTTCCATTGCACTTCGGTTGGGCTGACCTCTGTGAGTGTCCCGAATGTGGGGCAACTCGTGCGCATAATTTTTGGTAGTCGGGACGGGCGTTCGCGCCATCCCGGAATTATTAACCTCCACTTCTCTTTCTTTCTTCATTTATTGTGCTCGTCATTACAGACGCAAGACATACTTAAACGAAGAAGTGAACGGGAGAAATGTTCCAATCACATAAATTTTCGTCTCACACGTCCGGAAAGATTCCGGCGGTCTCACGAAGCGATGTTTGAGAGTGCTAAAGTCCCGAAAAGTGAGTTAGATTTTCCGATAAGAAGAAATAATTTATCGTACGGTAAAGCTTTTATTTTAAAGGCTCAAGGAAAAATATACGCTAAGCCATAGGTAAACAAAGGCTAGAGACAGACAATAGAGCATCGGACTTCTAGTGAAAAGTGGGATTTCTGATTACCTGAATTTATAGTTACTGTTACAAGAAGTGTGCATCGTATCTTGTTTAACGTGGTTTACTATTAACGTTTAGTGCTTTGTTTCACGTTTGGTGTCATTTTATTCATATTGTGAGCAAGAATTAGTCAATATTTGATTGATACTTAGCTTCCGAGTCACCAACATGGGCTTCACCACTCAACGAGCTCAACCAACTACCAGTCCACGATTGGCAAGCATCTCAGAGTAGGTTATTCCTTAATAAGGAGAACGCTATTATAATTGACTGAGTTGATCATGCTACCATCATTGAATTTGTGCAATACTTAGCAACTAAAGTTAATGGAAATTAATTGTTCTTTCACAGTAGCCGTGTGTCGAATGCACTATGAAAGGGTAGAGCCAGACTGAAAAATTCAATGCCATAGCCGGGATTTGAACCACGGATCTCCTGGCCTCCGCCCAGCCGCTCTAAACCATTGAGCTACTATGGCCAACGTACCAACATGACATTAAATTCTTCAACTGACTCGAGAACAACCGGCCGGGAAAAACACGAGTCAGTTGGAGAATTGAATGTCATGTTGGCACGTTAGCCATAGTAGCTCAAT
The DNA here is from genome assembly GCA_030765055.1 of Mantis religiosa. NCBI lineage: Eukaryota > Metazoa > Arthropoda > Insecta > Mantodea > Mantidae > Mantis > Mantis religiosa. Next base: position 19,434,849 of record CM060948.1, read on the forward strand.
AGTTCAGAGCGGCTGGGCGGAGGCCAGAAGATCCGTGGTTCAAATCCCGGCTATGGCATTACCCTTTCAATTAAAGTTAATCCTTCTCATATTAGATTTGATTGTAAATTATCAAAAAAGAATAAGGAAATTGCAGGTGAGCTCATAAATACACACAAAATAATTACAGTAGCAGGAGTAGCCATCTCATGCTTGTCGTGGAGATGGTCGACGAGGTTCTCCACATACTCGGTTGCTGGTTGTTTTGCTTCCGGGTGGCTCTCAAAAGCCAAGTCACAAGGGAGGCGTAGCTCTCGGTCGAGCAATTAAGCTTTTGGTTCGTTCAAATGCATTAAGGGTGTGCTATGCTGTTCATACCCATTTGGTCAAATGAAACCTCATTGTCAATATTAAATTTGCTCATACCAAACCCTGGCAAGGAACGTACCGGGTGGTAAAGAGAATTAACGGCGTGGTCTACCGCATCTAGAAGGTGCCCCGCAGCGTGTATGCCTCACGTTCAAGAGGTCCCGAGTTCGAAACTCGGTCAGGGTGAGTTACCTCCGGGTTTTCCCTTATCCTTCAAGACGAATGTCGGGTAACTCTGAGCTCCATGGACCCTGGACCCATTTGAGTATCATTGCACCCAGTTAATTCACCGTCCGATATGACTTAACGTTGGAGCACGTAAATTACAAACAATAAAAAAGTGCCCCGAGGAAAGATGGTGGTACACCTAGATCAGGCTCTGCCAACTGATATGCACGGTGTGCGTATACACTTCGCACGGTGCCAGTGTGCCTGGTCGTTGTTGGCGAGTGCTGGGGAGTTATGCCAATCACTACCTCGCGTAGTGGCGATCCGTAATTTGTATTTATGTTACCATTAAATAATTATGGACAGGATAGTGGTGAAGGAACAATCCAGAAACTGTATAATACGTCATTTAATATGTATGTGGTACTTGTTGTTAAGTTATATATAAAACAAACCAATACCAGTAAGATTATTATAGCCTTCAATTCAATACAAATGATGGCATATAAAAGCATTATTTTTAATTATAAGAACGAAACAGTACTTTGCGGAAATTAGAACAATTTTGATACTGAGACAACTGAAAAATACAAAACAACAAAATAATATTTACTATATAGTGATGATATTACACGGAATACTTCACATTGTGACTTTGTGGGTTCGTGAAATGAAAAGTCCAATTACACCACTCAAAAATGTTCTTTATTTCCACCGACTTACAGTTAAACTCTTGCCAATTACACAGGATTACGTAATGCACACAATTACGATTCACCAGTTCGTCCGTTGCAGTTTCACTTGCACTCGTAATTACATACAATACTCCGATGCACGTACACAGTCTTCTCGTCGTACACTAGCACTGCACTCTTACACTGCTCGCCAAAAACTCTGACTCACTCCTCTTGCACGACGTGTTGCTTATATAGGGCCAGCTTGCCGATCTGGAAGGTTCTCGATTAGATGAAATATCCCGTAAGTTCGAGAACACAGGTGGAACAGAAACAGACGGCGCAGTGATGTTTTTTTTTGTCCCAGCCACCCCTCCTTAACGCTATAAGACAAACGAGGGGGTGGGGCGAACGCCGACCGTCTTCTGCTTGCCCGCTCTATAGGGTGTTCCGACGTTCGGGGGACACTGCTCCCTCCTCAAAGCTGGTCGTCCCGAACAGTACCATCGTAGCGGGCTAGACGATCCAGGTGTACCACCAACATATTCCCTCGGGGAACCTTCTGGATGCGGTAGACCACGTCGTTAATCCTCTTCACCAACCGGAACAGTCCTTGCCATGGCTGCTGGAGCTTCGGGCAGCGTCCCTTGGTCCGGGTAGGACGGTGCACCCAGACCAGGTCACCTTGCTGGAACCCTTGGCTGTTGACTTGCCTGTGCCTGGTCTTCATGCGGTCGCTCGCCTTCTGTATGTTCTGGCGAGCCATCTCGTGCATGTCGTGGAGATGGTCCACCAAGTTCTCCACATAACCGGTCGCTGGCTGTTTCGCTTCCGGAGGGCTTCCAAAAGTCAGGTCACAAGGGAGGCGTAACTCTCGGCCGAACATTAAGCTGGCTGGCGTCATCCCAGTTGTGTCGTGTGTAGACGAGCGGTAGGCCAGCAAGAACAGTGGCACCCTGACGTCCCAGTCTCGCTGATGGCTGGCCACGACCTTCCTCAGGTGTTCCTCTAAAGCCTTGATGTACCTTTCGACCATGCCATCCGATTGGGGATGTAGAGGCGTAGTGCGAGTCTTCTTCACCCCAAGCCTTTGTAGTGCCTCCTTCATTAGGTTGGACTCAAAGTTGCCACCCTGGTCACTGTGTAGCTCTAACGGCACCCCAAATCGACAGAACACTTGCTCCACGAGGCAGTCTGTGATTGTCTTTGCCTCTTGGTTTGGGATGGCATACACCTCCGGCCACTTGTTGAAGTAGTCCACGACCACCATTAGGTACTTGTTGCCTCGGTCGGAAACTGGAAACGGTCCAGCATTGTCAACGGCGAGCCGTTCGAATGGCACTCCGACGTTTTACTGCTGCATGCGACCCCGGCTCCTAGTCTGGGGGCCGCGACTCGCCGCGCACACGTGACACTGACGGCACCATCTCTCAGCATCTGCTCGGAGCCTCAGCCAGTAGTAGCGCTGCCGCAGTTTGTCAATCGTTCGGTTCACTCCCAGGTGTCCTCCTGAAGTACCGGTGTGCACTTCTTCCAAAACTTCCGCTACCTTACTCCGGGGAAGTACCAACTGTTCTCTCTGCGTCTTCCCATCGGGTGATTCCCATACCTGGAACAGTACGCCCTCTCTGGTCTTCAGCTAGTCCCATTTGGCCCCGCACGACTTGTAGGTGGCGCTCCTCGGTGCGATATCCTCCCAGGTTGGTCTCGTCCCTGCCTCCACTTCCCTTAAGAGTGGCCCCAAGTCTGCGTCCGCCAGCTGCTCCCTCCTCAGGCCTGCGCTATCCCAGCCATCCGCAGGCATTGCCGTGACTACTCGGACTGCTGCGGCACGCTCCTTCTCCTCCACTCTTGTACACTGGCCGCACTCTTCTGGACAGGGTCTTCGGGACATGGCCTTCGGGACATGGCGTCAGCGTTATCATGGTTCTTCCCTCTACGATGTTCCGAGGTGAAGTCGTACTCCTGCAGCCTCTGGACCCAACGTTCTGTCTGGCCTTCCAGGTTCTTAAAGCTCAATAGCCAGGTTAGGGCGGAATGGTCAGTCCTCAGGTGGAATGGCTGACCGTACAGGTTCTTGTGGAAGTGCTCCAATGTCTTTACTACCGCCAGTAACTCCCGTCGGGTGACGCAGTAGTTCTTCTCTGCCTTGGATAGCGTCTTGCTATAATAGGCTATCACCAGCTCATGGCCGTCCTGGATCTGCGATAGGACACCTCCAATGCAATGTTCGCTGGCGTCGGTGTCCACAATGAAGGCGCCACCCATGTGTGGGAAACCCAAAATTGGAGCACTGCACAGGGTTTCCTTCAGGTGCTGGAAAGCGTCTTTGGCGTCCTCCGTCCACACATAAGGCCGGTGTTCCTCTGTCAGGCGGGTGAGGGGTTTGGCGATGCTGGAGAACCCCTTTATGAAGCGGCGGTAATAACTGCACAGCCCCAGGAAAATGCGCAGCACTTTCTTATCCCTTGGGCGAGGCCAATCTCTCACGGCCTTTGTCTTCTCCGGGTCTGTGGCCGCTCCGGTTGCTGAGACTATGTGGCCCAAGTAGTAAACTTCCTTGCGGAAGAGCTGGCACTTCTTCGCATTCAGCTTCAAGTTGGTCGCTTGCAGTCTCTGTAGCACCTTACTCAGATTCTCGAGGTGATCTTCAAAAGTCTTCCCGACGAAGATGATGTCGACCAGGTATAGCAGGTAGGCATCGTAAATCAGCCCCCTCATCACTGTTTCCATGAGGCGCTGGAAGGTAGCTGGTGCATTGCAGAGGCGAAAGGGCATAACGGTGAACTGCCAGAGCCCTTGGCCCGTCGAGAATGCGGTCTTCTCCTTGTCTCTCGGGTCTAGAGCTACCTGCCAGTAGCCCGACTTCAGGTCAAGGGTCGAAAACCACTGTGCACCAGCTAGCGTGTCCAGGGTGTCGTCAATCCGGGGTAAGGGAAAACAGTACTTCCGGGTGACAGCGTTCAGCTTTCTGTAGTCTACGCAGAAGCGCAGCTCACCGTTCTTCTTCGTCACCAAGACTACAGGGGAACACGTCTATGTGGTTGCCGAATAGGCCGGGCGTCCCCGGTGTCGATGCGGTGGAGCACTTTGTCCGTACGGCCGTAGTCACTATCACCTTGGCTGAAGAAGCGCTGATACCGTCTTAGCAGTCGAACCTTCTCCAGCTGTTCTGCGGTCAGGTGGTCGGCCGCCCTCTCCACTAAGCCTTCTAGCCGTGGCCCCAGGTGTAGCTTCGGCGCCGGCTCCTGTGTCTCGACGATAGCCGTTACGCTCACCACGGGCTCGCACATTCCCAACTCCGTCCCGGCCTGGTCGTCGTGATCGGCGTCCGTTGGATTTAGCAGTCTCACGGGCACCTCCTCTCGGCACGGCAGCAATGCCCTGGCTACACACAGTCCGTGTACAGGCGTCTTCTGGTCCAGCATCATGTTCCTGGTTCCCTGGCCCTCCAGTCGCGCCGTCACCACCACCTCGCTCCTCGCGGGGACAACCACGTCTTCGTCCAAGACGACCCTGCAAATTCCAAGGCACTCTTCGGGTTGACGGAGTATAACCTCTTCTCCGTTAAGCCGCAGGACCTTCTTGCCGACGTCGACCGTCGCCTCATGGCTCCTGAGGGCATCCAGTCCCAGGATCACCTTCTCAGCCACCTTCCCGACGAACACCCACAGACGCACGGCACTCCATCCCAAGTTCAGCTCCAGCAGGGCCTCCTTCTCCACAGGCAAGGTGTCGCCCGATGCCGTGACAAGCTGGTATGGTCGGCTCGGCTTCCTTGTCGGCAAACCCTTCGCCACGTCAGGTCTGATGATGGTCACGGCCGCCCCGTTGTCCAACAGCACGCGGCACGACTTTCCTCTTACCCAACCGTCCGCGATGAGGCTGTCATCCATACGCCGGCTGACGGAGCGCAGTGTCACTCGAGGGGATGGCGCCGACGTGCCGCTCTCCAGGACGGCCCTTACTCGTTTTCCGGCTGCTCTTCCTGGTGTGGGCAGTCTCTCTGCAGGTGTCCGGGCTGTCCACACCCCCAACACAGGCCACCAGGTGTTCGCCGGCGTCCCTCAGCTGGTCTTCTGTCTCCGGCGTAGCGGACACTCCTCGTTCTCGACGTCGGGATAGCTGTTACTTTGGCCGCCTCCATCCTTAATGCCGCTGTCAGCGCCTCGTGGATGGTTTTATAATCACCGAGCATTAGGCGCTGACGAATCTCCGTGTCCCGTACCCCGTCGACAAAGTTGTAGGCGGCTTCCCGGTATACGAACTCCAGTGGCAGGTCAACCAAAGCCTTGCTAGCCAGCTGCTCAATCGCTATGGCGAACTCCTGCAGCGTCTCCCCCGGCTGCTGCGACCTTGAGTTTAGCTGGCTGCGGTATGCTGCGGCTAAGCGGTGCTTCCCGAAGCGATTCTCCAGGGCCTCCCAGATGTCCTTGGGCGCCGCCGTCGTCTGCACCGCGTTTAGGATTTTCCGCGGCCCGTCCCTGGAGGCTGGCTATTAACTGTGTGGCCTCCTCCTCCGGTGACCATCTGTTGTGCTTGGCCACTGTGTCGAACTGGCGGCGGAAGACCTCAAATGTTGACGCGCCGTCATATTTCGGAGGTTTGTCGCGCGCCGATGTTGTGTCGCGCCCCGGTGCGTCGGCCTTCAAATCCTTCAGTCTCCTGCCGACGACGCCCTCCACCATGGCGTTCAGGGACTTGACGCTGCTGTCGGCCTTTCCCTCCAGGTTGTTTACGCGGTTCGCGAGGTCTTCGACGTCTTCAACCATGGCGTTCAGGGACTTGGCATGATTGTCGGCCTTTTCCTCAAGGTCATTGAAGCGGTTAGCCAGGTCCACGACGCGCTCGTCCACTTGGCCCATCCGCTTGCCCAGCTCCGTCACGTCATCCCTCACGCCGGCCAACTGTTCCTCAAATTTGGCAGCGAGGACCTCGTTCGCCTCCTTCATTTCCGTGGCCAGACTGTCGTTCGCTGCCTTCATTTCTGTGGTCAATTCGGTCTTTATTTCTTCCATCTTCTCGGTGATGTTGTCGTTGGCCGTCTTCATTTGTTTCAACTCTGCGGCCAGGTTGTTATTTGTAGTCTTCAGCTTCGCGGCCAGGCTGTTATTTGCCGCTTCTGTTTTTGCAGCGAGGTTTTCATTTGCCGTCTTCATTTCCGAGGTCAGTTCAGCCTTCATTTCCATCATCTTCTCCAAAATCTTTTCCAATGCCGCGTCCATGGTTGTAATGGTAGGTGATGTTGTTTTCCCGCTTCCTGACACCAGTGTAACTTTGTGGGTTCGTGAAATGAAACGTCCAATTACAACACTCAAAAATGTTCTTTATTTCCACCGACTTACAGTTAAACACTTGCCAATTACACAGGATTACATAATGCACACAATTACGATTCACCAGTTCGTCCGTTGCAGTTTCACTTGCACTCGCAATTACATACAATACTCCGATGCACGTACACTGTCTTCTCGTCGTACACTAGCACTGCACTCTTACACTGCTTGCCAAGAACTCTGACTCACTCCTCTTGCACGACGTGTTGCTTATATAGGGTCAGCTTGCCGATCTGGAAGGTTCTCGATTAGATGAAATATCCCGTAAGTTCGAGAGCATAGGTGGAACAGAAACAGACGGCGCAGAGATGTTATTTTGTCCCAGCCACCCCTCCTTAACGCTATAAGACAAACGAGGGGACGGGGCGAACGCCGACCGTCTCCTGCTTGCCCGCTCTATAGGGTGTTCCGACGTTCGGGTGACAATATTAAACATACACGTTTCAATTAAGAATTTGATACATTCAGTTTTCAGTAGACACTCTGCCTTCTGACATCCCTTAGTGTTCACAATATTCGCCACATTTGGAGACAATGAAACATAACTCTGGACCCTTAATGCATACTTCAATTTATGATCATTGATGTTGGCTCCTTGAGGGGTTTTTAATGCGTTTCATAGTTGAAAATAAGAATTCACATACATAGGTCGTACCAAACGTTGCAATCATAGATGTGGCATGCCGGAGTAATCGAGGGAATCTTGATTTAGGTAATCCCCTGTAGAAATCTAGCACACTTTCTCTGTTTCTGTAACTGTCTGCTAACTCAGTGTGACATTTCAAGGCGATTCCTGTTGTTGTACCCTTTATTTGCACCAGATAGCACTACCGCTACATTCCAGGAAGAAATACTCAGTTTCCCATTCGGGACTGAAATAGGGCGTTGGCGTGGGTGCCCTTCGCTTTAAAGACTGCTCTTCCATATCAAACTGACACTGAAGTACGAACCGCCACTGCTACGGAAGACAAACTGACGTCACTACTGCGAAGTACGCACTGGGGCAACACGGTGCCTCCAGCCCCGCACATGCACCGCAGCAAGCGAGTTGGCTATGTCTGACCTAGATCATCTGGCCCGCTACGATGGGGCTCTTCGGGACGACCAGCCTTGAGGAGGGAGCAGTGTCACCCGGCATTGTTTTGCTGCTGCAGGCCCGCGCGTAGACGAACGCCGAGAAAGAGACAGAAGCAGGGACAGGCAGCGATTGTTACCAAGCGTTCCACTAATTTTTAGAAACAGTTACTGGAGGTATAAGAGCGCCGCAGCTGTAAAGGCGGTGTCAGTTTCTAGTGGACAACTGTTAATTGTTTGTGTACAGCTGTGTAGTGGACCTTTGAAGTGTACCCAAAGTGATTTCTTTGGTTTGTTTACGTGTGCCATTCAACCACGAAGACTACTGTGTTTATGACACGTCATTTTAGAGCCTACAAGGGGTGTACAAAACGTATTTCTACTGAAATAAAGAGCAAACAAGGCTGTCAATTCTACGAACCCACAAAGTCACAATATACGCAAAGAGAGACGGGATATGAACTCCGAGCCATCCCCGACGGAATATCCAAATGACCAAGGCTGCGTAGATGTAAATGTAGCCTACATTTTAAATAAGGAGCCCATTGGAGTGTTGTGTTACCTGACACCTAAACGACCCTAACAGCAGAATGAGAATATCCGTTTCTATTCCAAACTCCACTAAAGGAAAGACATTCAAATTGCCGATATATCTGCCTGATGAATATTTAATAAGAAGGCTTGTTTCGAATTGAAAGCTTGTGCTGGTTGAAGCTCCCAAGAGGGACATAAAGCATTCTTGGGGCATCACTATGCGCACGGTGTGTGAGACCATCTCTGCTCGTGAGAATACCTAATTAAATGGATACCCAACCTTTTAGCCTTTTGGCACATTTCTTTGTGGATTTTCTTGTAAATTTGAAAAATTTCTGAACGAGAAAATAATGTTATAAAAGAAGGAAGCTACTTTAGATCAGGGCTGAAAGGTTCAGTTCTATTATTTTAAAACAAAGGGCTTTTACGAGGTTGGTTTTAAAAGTTTCCAAGCTCAACGTAATGATGGCAGCACTCGTAAATAGAAATTAGTTAATTTCGTTGTTGATCCGTTGATAGTTATTCGCCAAAGTTTCAGCCATTTTGGAGGCTCACTTGTTATGCAACAGTCGCTTAAGTGAGTTGATGTGAGTGTTTCTATAAAAATAGACAAAATCGAGTACCGAGCTGTCCTTAAATATTTGTTTTTGAAAGGCAATACGCCTACGCAAATCAAAGATGAGTTAGATTCTGTGTATGGGGACTCTGCACCATCATTTACCACAATGAATTTTTGGCACCTGAATTTAAACGTGGCCGTAAGAGCTTGGGAGGCAATGAACGTTCTGGACGTCCAAAAACTGCAACTACCGACGAAAACATCGCCAAAGTTCACCAAATTGTGCCAGATGACCGCCGAAATAAAGTGAGGGACAGTAGAGGCTATGAACATGTCAAAATAACGTGTTTGTCACATATTGAATCAACATTTAGACATGAGAAAGCTGTCCGCGCGTTTTGTACCGTGTTTTCTCACGTTAGACTAAAAACGTGTTCGAATGAACATTTCCAACGCTCTGTTGGCGCACCTTAGGCACAATAATTCCGAGTTTTGGCACCGATAAGTTTCTGTAGATGAAACTGATACAACACTATACAGACAGAAAAATGTAGTACAAACAGATGACTTCAAAGGGAGAACCTGCTACAAAACAAAAGCAAACACTGCCTTTTTTGGGCTGGGAAAGAGATGGCGACTGTTTTTGGTATAATCTTGAAGTTATGTTAATCGATTAACCTCAAAAAGGAAAAAAAAAAAAACATTATACGAGCATACTACGGACCATTACTTCACAAGCTGAAGACAGAACTTGCGAAATAACCGCCACTTTTGCAGGAAAAGAAAATCCTGTTTCACCAAGACAACGCACCGTCTTACACCTCAGCGGTTTCAATGGCGAAAATGCACGAATTATGGTTTGAACTGCTTGACTAGCCGCCTTACTTACCAGATCTAGGCCCATGCGACTTCTTTTTGTTTCCTCATCTGAAAATTGCGCTCGGAGGACAGAGATTTTCGTCAAATGAAGAGGCAATCAACTTTGTGAACAATTATTTTGAAGAGAAAAACGCCGAGTACTATTTGGACAAGTTACACAGATGAGAGCATCGCTGGCAGATGTGTGTGAGTTACAAGGAGACTATGTTGAAAAACGTCGGTACCATTTGGACGTGTTACACAGATGGGAACATCGCTGGGAGAACTGTGTAGAGTTACAAGGAGACAATGTTGAAAAACGCCGAGTACTATTTGGACGTGTTACAGAGATGAGAGCATCGCTGGGAGAAGCGTGGAGAGTTACAAGGAGAATATGTAGAAAAACGCCGAGTACTATTTGGACGGGTTAAAGAGATGAGAGCATCGCTGGGAGAAGTGTGTAGAGTTACAAGGAGACAATGTTGAAAAACGCCGAGTACTATTTGGACGGGTTACAGAGATATGAGCATCGCTGGGAGAAGTGTGTAGAGTTACAAGGAGACTATGTTGAAAAAGCCGAGTACTATTTTGACGGATTACAGAGATGAGAGCATCGCTGGCAGATGTGTGTAGAGTTACAAGGAGACTATGTTGAAAAAGCCGAGTACTATTTGGACGGATTACAGAGATGGGAGCATCGCTGGGAGAAGTGTGTATAGTTACAAGGAGACTATGTTGAAAAAGCCGAGTACTATTTGAGCGGGTTACAGAGATGAGAGCATCGCTGGCAGATGTGTGTAGAGTTACAAGGAGACTATGTTGAAAAATCCGAGTACTATTTGGACGGATTACAGAGATGGGAGCATCGCTGGGAGAAGTGTGTATAGTTACAAGGAGACTATGTTGAAAAAGCCGAGTACTATTTGAGCGGGTTACAGAGATGGGAGCATCGCTGGCAGATGTGTGTAGAGTTACAGGGAGACTATGTAGGAAAAACAAATCTGGAAAAAATGTCTTGTATCTTTATTAGGTCGGAAAATTTTCAGACCAGGGTCCTATGATTATATAAACTCTCATACGATATAAAACTATCCAATGGTTCCATCCAGTCGTATCGTGCGCTCTGATGCTCAAAATGTTTACCTTGATGTTCAGAATAATCTACAACTATCATGTTCATTGTTGCGTTTTGCCTAAGTTTGTTTTCACAGTCAAATGTTTTACATACGGAAAGCTCCACTCTCATGTATGTTTCTGGCATGCATTTTTGTTAAAGTGTTATTTTTGTAACTCTATTGTGCTTGGAAAGTCTTCGTAGTTGCCTTTGTGCTGCCTTGTTTGGTGATGTATTTAGTAGACCTAAAACTTGATTACATGCCGTTTTCTTTACAGTAACATTTGCAACCAAAATGGCTTACTGTTTAACTGTTTCTTGCGCATACTTTGTAGCACTTCACGCTTTTTATTCTGTTATTACCAAATTGTATTGCATTGTATTAAACTCTAATATTCCGATTTCCATAGCAAGTGTATTTATCTGCATTCCTATACTACCTCCCTTCCTTTATGAACTTTCGACCTGTAATAAACAGCTAGGTCATTAATTGTGTTATTTCATTTTCAATAATATTTAGCTCTCTAATATTAATGACTACATTTCCTTACAAAATAAGAATTAACATGGGTTGAGCCAATACGGTTATCGTATTGTCTTAACGTTGTCAGTTCCACGGCTAGCGGGCGAAACAGATGGAAGAATCCACCTAGCAAGTATCATACAGATACTGAGATGTACAGTGATACAAATGCTGACAGAGAAGTTCACTTAATATTTCAGCATGTGTGTGAGAACATATACAATGATTATCGCATAATCCGAACCTTAAAACCTTGAACTGGAGAAAAGTTCGCTTACGTAGCTATCGTTCATATGCACACAAAACAAAATGACTCATATTAGATGCGTTCTACGGAGTAAGGTGTTTGCTACAGTGAATCAAAATAGTGACATTTCATCGATTTGTAAGTATAGTTTCTATTTTAATTATGACATATTTGTATACTGTCTGTAATGGACTTTAAACCAATTTTTGTTTCATTAAAATACTTAATAAATACCGAAGATATGAATGTGTATTTATTAAGCATTTTTAGAAAATGAATCACCTGTACTAATGCTGTGCATTGTCCGTAGAAATTTTGGTCTTGCAGCAACAATATCGCTTCTTTAAAGCAGAAATTTGTGACCATCATTGGTTCTCCTATGTTTGAACCCAAGAGATTTTAAAATATTATGCATAGAAGATAGAGAATCGGTATATACTACATCATTCCTCATTAAATTGGTCAGCCTTTTGGCAGTTGGATATTTACCCTTGTCATAAAGATCAATTGCTCAAAGTAAAACTCACTTTGCAAAATTGTCTAAATTGGTAGCACGTTTTTTAGCTGTTCGATGTTTCCCTGGAGATCTAAATATGGAAACTTCTCCTAATTAAGTAAACTGTAAGCCCTCTTTAACAATATTCGTCACAGAAAGATCACTCACGTGATAAGCTTGTAAGATTCATTCTCGACTCTGAGCGAAATTGTTACTTTTGAAAATGTCTTTAATTTATATCCGTTTGAAAAAGGAATACATATTAACAACAAGAATATTTGTAGCCTATTTATGTAAAATGTTATGATTTGTTTCGCAGTTACTAGACACACCAGTACTAGGCTTGCTAAGCGGTATATTTACTAACTTTGAAAAGCTCGTGTTTACTCTTAAAAGATCACCACTTTACAGAATACAAGTTACAAAATGCAACTGCAGTGTAGCACGTGTGTGCCTTTCTTCACTGATAGTTAATAATTATTCTGTTTCTGGTCAGGCGTCTTATCTTTCCATATCTCCGACACCAGATGTGCTACAAACATGGGGTTTGGATAGTAATCCTCAGGAAATATAGATCTTTAACATGGGGGAAACAAAATAATTCTGTAATTAGTATCTTCAGAGCGCACAAAGAAATTAGCCGTATGGATCAACAAAGCGAGCCAGCGTGCGTGCCTAACTGTACAACGTTGTACGCACCGCATTGGCTAGTAGCGATAGAATAGCCACGCCTAGCCCGGCCTTATGTTCATTCCTATTTTGTAGCTACCTTGGAGCCTTCAACAGGTACAACCGCTGAGCCATCAGCAGGATGTAAAGAATATAAATAATGATATAAATAATGTAAATGGTATTTCTGAGTTATTATTCACTTAGGAATAAGTACATTCTCTCTCTATGTCTCTCCCTTTCTCTCTCCCTCCCTCTCTCTCTGCATTCCGTTCATACTATGATAAAAAAGTGGTGTAAAACATGATTTAGTTTAAAAATTTATTTTACAAGCTTTATTTTCGGTAGCTTGATCTTTTTGTTTTATGAACCATATGTTTTATGGTTATAATTAATGTGATGAGAGTATCTGGATATGAAAAGGTTCAGTTCTAGAAGAATGGCAATATTTTGAGTAAAATTACCCTTAGTCAACTTGGGAGCACTCAGAATAAATTGAATTAGTAAAGTAAAAAAGCAAAATGTTTTTACAAGTCCATACGTAGTTAAAACGGAACCGAGTTTATGGTAGATTCTAATAAATCAGTCTTTATTTCCGGAATGGCATTGTAAATAATTCCAGAGAACACGTGTTATTCAACATTAGTGCCTCAGCTAACTGCTCTGTTTCATTCTAAAGGCGAAAACTCACTGTATTTATGCAACGTGACTGTCCAAGGATCTTACACTTTATCGATGTTTGTGGCACCCCTTCTCTCATTGTAAGGGGAAAACTCGACGAAATTTGCCCTTGTTCAAAGGAAACGGATCTGTCTAATCGCGGGAGATGGCGCTTGTGTCACGACTTCAAGGAGAAGAAAGGCCTGAAAATAATGTGGCTACCCGCCAGGCTTCTTCCTGAAGAACTTCATTTTCCTGCCTTGTCTCTATGTACCATTTTATTTCTCTTCCCTTAGACGGCTCTTTGGAAATGCGTCGTCCCATAACGAAAATAAAGATGGGCTCTTGTGTTAATGTAATTATGAAGTGATGCCGAATACACGGTTCTACTAACATTGAAACTAAATGTAGGAAATGGAGAAAAATAAACCTTAAACCGTAAACATTTAACTGTTTGGTCCATAAAAGATGATTCGCGTTTCCACCGAGTTTCTGCAGTTTCGATTCGGTGAAACCCAAGTTATACATGGCACATATTTGTAATTAGCTTTTCTTTTCATTTCTTCTTCTTTTGTTTTAGCTGCATATCTTAAACTTAATGCAGATATATCATTATACAATATCTTAAAACAAAGGTTTTCATGTGTTATTTAGGAAAAGTACAATGAGCAACTTCAAATCCATCTTTATCGATTCCTCTTCTTTATCATGTTTCATTATTCAGAAAGTTTTTATACCAAACCAATTTAGTGTTTATGTCTTCACATTCTATGTGCGGAGTTAAAAACTGTTGCACAATTATGACCAATACAGAATAATAAAATTTCCTTAAAAGTAGATACTTTCAAGTAAACCAGGGATCTCCAATTATGCATCTATACAGTTTATAGGCCATTAACGTAACTATACTGGATAACCCTATACTTGAGGGTGGTCTGAAACGTTTCCGACCTCAACCTGAAGATGACAGCACTCCTAAATGAAAACTAGTACATTGACTTAATTAATATATTGACAGTCACCAAAGTTTCAGCCATTTTGGACGCTTAGTTGTTATGTAACAGTCGTTTGAATGAGTTGATCTGAGTGTTTTTATGAAAATGGACAAAATCGAGTATCGCGTTGCCATTAAGTAGTTGTCTTTGACAGGAAATACGCCTACGCAAATCAAAGATAAGTTGGATTCTGTGTATGAGGACTCTCCAGCATCATTTACCACAGTGAAATTTTGGGAAGCTGAATTTAAACGTGGCCGTAGGAGCTTGGGAAACGATGAACGTCATGAACGTCCAAAAACCGCAACTACCGACGAAAACATTGCCAAAGTTCATCAAATGGTGCTAAACGACCGCCGAATTAAAGTGACAGAGATGTCAGCGGTTATGAACGTGTCAAAAGAACGTACTAGACACATATTAAATCAACATTTAGACATGAGAAAGCTGTCTGCGTGTTGGGTGCCGCGTTTGCTCATGTTAGACCGAAAACGTGTTCGAATGAACATTTCCAACGCTCTGTGGGCGCAGTGTAGGCCCAATATATCCGAGTTTTGGCGCCGATTAATTTCTGTAGATGATACTTTGATACAGCATTATAGACACAAAAATACAGTCCGAAGAGTGGAATGCAAAGGGGCAACCTGCTCCAAAAAAATGAAGCAAAAGCTGTGTTTTCTTCGGCTGGGAAAGTGATGGCGACTTTTTTTTGGGATAGTCATGGGGTCCTATTAGTCGATTATCTTCAACAACGATAAACCATTACAAGAGCGACCTACGCATCATTGACAAGCTGAAGGCAGAACTTGCGGGAAAACGGCCACATTTGCAGAAAAAGAAAACCCTGTTTCACCAAGAGAACACATCGTCTTACACCTCAGCGGTTGCAATGGCAAAAATCCACGACTTACGGTTTAAACTAATTGACCATCCGCCTTACTCACCAGATCTAGTCCGAAGTGACTTCTTTTTGTTCACTCATCTCAAAATTGCGCTCGGAGGAGCGAGATTTTCGTCAAATGAAGAGGCAATCACCTTGGTGAACAATTATTTTGCAGAGAAAAACGCCCAGTACTATTTGGACGGGTTACACAGATGGGAGCATCGCTGGGAGAAGTGTGTAGAGTTACAATGAGATTATGTTGAAAAACGCCGAGTACTGTTTGGACGGGTTACAGAGATGGGAGTATCGCTGGGAACAGTGTGTAGAGTTACAAAGAGACTATGTTGAAAAACGCCGAGTACTATTTGGACGGGTTGCAGAGATGGGAACATCGCTGGGAGAAGTGTATAGAGTTACAAGGAGACTATGTTGAAAAACGCCGAGTACTGTTTGGACGGGATACAGAGATGGGAACATCGCTGGGAGAAGTGTGTAGAGTTACAAAGAGACTATGTTGAAAAACGCCGAGTACTATTTGGACGGGTTGCAGAGATGGGAACATCGCTGGGAGAAGTGTATAGAGTTACAAGGAGACTGTGCTGAAAAACGCCGAGTACTATTTGGACGGGATACAGAGATGGGAACATCGCTGGGAGAAGTGTTTAGAGTTACAAGGAGACTATGTTGAAAAACGCCGAGTACTATTTGGACGGGTTACAGAGATGGGAACATCGCTGGGAGAAGTGTTTAGAGTTACAAGGAGACTATGTTGAAAAACGCCGAGTTCTATTTGGACGTGTTATAGAAATGGGAGCATCGCTGGGAGAAGAGTGTAGAGTTACAAGGAGACTATGTTGAAAAACGCCGAGTACTATTTGGACGGGTTACAGAGATGGGAACATCGCTGGGAGAAGTGTGTAGAGTTACAAGGAGACTATGTTGAAAAACGCCGAGTACTATTTGGACGGGTTACAGAGATGAGAGTATCGCTGGGAGAAGTGTGTAGAGTTAGAAGGAGACTAGGTTAAAAAACGCCGAGTACTATTTGGACGGGTTACAGAGATGGGATCATCGCTGTGGAAAAGTGTGTAGAGTTACAAGGAGACTATGTTGAAAAATAAAAATTAAAAATTCTAAAAATAGTTTTGTATCTTTATTAGGTCGGAAACGTTTCAGACCACTTATGTATATATGCAAATGTTATTTAGCAAGTTTCATAACAATTCCTTCAAATAACAGTTATGTAACAAGCGAAGTAATGATAGCATTTTAATCTCAAGAAATATGGGTAATCCTCCTTGTGCTTAAAATGCGCATTGAGTGTGTACGAAAATGCTGATTGTGTTTACAATTGTTGGTTCGTTGTCACGAACTTCTAATGCCAAGTGAAGAGTGGGTATGTAATTTGTTAGCATAACGCTTTATTTCACAAGCTGTGAATATGGATTAGGCGCCGATGATTATTTCACTGATTGTTAGGCAGCTGCGTAAGTGGCGTTCTGCTTGTTATGGAATTTTTGAGCGTACCCACTGTGACTGATCCTGCGAAAACTCATTTTAATCTCAAGAAATATGGGTAATCCTCCTTGTGCTTAAAATGCGTATTGAGTGTGTACGAAAATGCTGATTGTGTTTACAATTGTTGGTTCGTTGTCACGAACTTCTAATGCCAAGTGAAGAGTGGGTATGTAATTTGTTAGCATAACGCTTTATTTCACAAGCTGTGAATATGGATTAGGCGCCGATGATTATTTCACTGATTGTTAGGCAGCTGCGTAAGTGGCGTTCTGCTTGTTATGGAATTTTTGAGCGTACCCACTGTGACTGATCCTGCGAAAACTCTCAATTGCTGCCTTCTAGAGATAAATGTAAGCAACTTAATGAAGAATAAACTTTAAAACATTTTAGATATAATTTCAACATCTAAATTATGATTTCAATATGACTAATTAGCGTAGTGTTAAAGTAGCAATTTCCATGTAGAATTTCAATGCAAATTGTGATAGTGTTTCTTGAAAGCTATGGAATCTATCATAATGAAACTTTTACCACTTATATATCAGTCTCTTCTAATTCAGAAACCATAATCAAAGCATAAATAGAGCTCATTTTTACTCTATTGATATTCCAATAAACACAAAATTTGCAAAACTGTCCACTCATTTTGTTCTTTTTGGTGTTAATTTAAGCCTCCAAAGTTAAGTCATATCGTACGATGAATGAACTGGGTGAAATGATGCTCAAATGAGTCCAGAGACCATGGAGCTTATAGTTACCCGACATTCGTCTTGATGGATAAGGGAAAACCCCGGAAAAAACCTTATCCAAGGTAGCTCACCCTGACAGACATTCCAACTCGGGACCTCTTGAACGTGAGGCAGACATGCTGCCATCTATGCTACCGAGGCGGACTTTTGTTATTTAGGTGCATTTTGTCCTAAATATTTAAAGTAGCACATTTCAAACTTTGTAATCACTTTACAAACATGATATTAAACATATCTAGTGAAACATTAATACCTCTTAAACAATAATAGCAATTTTAAAAATAAATAATACATTATTATTTATTTTTATATATGAAAATATTTTTGAGGAATTTCATGAAAGTGTAACATATGAAGCTTCCGCCAGCTGTGTGTATGCACAAACATTTCAAAGCTCTATCTATTACAGTTTTCTAGAACAGTGTACATAAAGTTAAAAAAAAAAAAAAAAAAAAAAACAAGTTACGGTAAATGGCAAAAGAATATAATGTTGTGTTTTTATGTAACATATCCAAAATTCAAAACTTTCCTGGTCCATATTCCTCACCTCAGTTGCCTCAGCATCCTCTCTCCTCCTCTTTTCACCTCTCTTCCTTATTCTTGCTTCCTTAGACACTTGCTGCACTTCCTACTTCTTTTACTCTTGATACGTCAGTGTTTTCAAAGGCACAGTCAAAATTAAAACCTGGTTCCAGTCCAATTTTCCTAAATACAGCTTTCCTTTTGGTAGCATTATCATTAAAACATATCACAGCATCCATCACACCAAATTTAATAGTTTTACTGTCAACATACACAGATTTTGGAACTCTTTCCCAGATTAGGTGATTGAAGCTCTCGTTTGGGTTTTGGGTACGACCATGTGCCCTTTCATATTATTTCTCTTTTCTCTAAGTCTTCTGTCCATTCTTTGTTGTACTTGTTCAACACACTTTAGCTTTTTCACTTGCACCCCTTGTCCATTTACATTGGCTTCTTGCATCCTTAGAAAACCTTTGGGGTCCCCATCCCCTAAATAATTCTGATTGTTATAAACAGAAGAGACAATGCAGAGTAAAAGGGGGGTGTGATAGTCTGGCCGCCATATTTAAAATCCCAGTTAAATACACTTAATTGCCACAAACACAGAAAAGCTTATAATGGGTATGTTCTCCAAAACAAAAATCCATATTTCCATCCAAAATCACTACCAAGTGTCCTTAAGCATCCTTGAGTAGGCATCAGGTAATATATGGGTGCAAAAATTAATTACGAGGGCTGCTCAATAAAGAATGATCATAATTTTTCACGGTCATAATTTTTCGCAATTAATTCAACCTTATTATATTCTGTTAGCTTAATGTAAAACAAACACGCCGTAGTAGTTTCATTGTTGGTACTCCTGGTTCCCACCTGTGAGATCCAGGAAAGTTTGGACATGCTCAGTATCGCCTACCGCTGTAATGGAGGTAACACGAGAGGAACAATATGCGGCTTTGAAATTCCGCTTTCGTCTCAACAAATCTTCAGTTGAGGCCTATACAATGTTACAGGAGCCTATGGAAAGTCTGTTCTTGCCTACAGCACAGCTCGAAGGTGGTTTAAAATGTTTAAAGAGGGGAGACAATCAATTTCAAAGCAAGGTGGACCCGGTGCTCCAGGTACTCCTCTTACGGAAGAAAACATCAACACTGCTGCTGCCATTGTGAGAGAGGATCAACGAATTACCTTAAGATCACTTTCTGAAATATTGAAGTATTCATTAGGTGCCACATTTCCATGAAGCAGGCTGGTTGCTGTACCACGATAATGCGCGGCCGCATATTGCCAATATTGTTGCTGAATATCTTGCAAAAATCAACATGAAGTGCATCCCTCACTCTCCCTATAGTCCGGATTTAGCCCCATGTGACTTTTTTCTATTCCCTAACTTGAAGAAACACCTTCGTGGGAGGCATTATCCATCATCAGAAGCAGTGGTGAAGGCTGCGGAGGCTATTTTGAAGGATCTCTCAAAAATGGTTTCCAGCATGTCTTTGAAGACTGGGACAAGTGCATCGCATTCAGTGGAGACTATTTTGAGAAGCACCATCAAAATTATGAGGATGAGTAAAGGTACGTTGTGAAAGGTACATTCTTTACTGAACAGCCCTCGTACTCTTCGATACTATAATGGGAATTGAAATGTCATTATTATGAAACGATCATCATGAAGTAACCGTTTAAAGGGCAAATACGAACGTTATATATATTCCAGTTAATTATTCTGTCAAAATAAACTGCCAATGGGCGTTATAAATTGATCTGTTTGTTTTAATTCCTCTACAGTTATTTTTATGCTGCAAATTTGATTGACGGCTTCATAAAGGAAAGCATTAACAATATGCGAGTACAAACGATGTTCTAACATAAAGCTTCTCAAACAATGAACAGTTTCTGGTGCAGTGTTGTAGGTCTCGATGAAAAGATTCCAAGACGGTTGAAGGAAATCCTTTGGAATTTTTCTGATGAAGCTTCCCCATTTGGCTTGAATTGACCAGAGAAGTAATCAATAAATCCTAGACTTGGAACAAGGCCCAAACGGGAATGGAATCTGAGTTCCTGGCAAGTTCAAACATTAGTATGCAATTCAAGAGGTAGGTAATGATGATGTTCGAGCAACAGCGGGCTATAGTTAAATATACAATTTTGCGAAAAGTAGGCGGAATACATTTTAGCGGATAAGTATTTTTCTTCTTTTTTTCCATTTCTCCTTTGTCTTCTTTTCCCTCCTTACCACCTTGAGTTCTTTTTCCTGAATAATAAATACGCTAACTTAATCCTTGCCGTTCCCAGCCCTTCATGTTGCGTTACTAATTCATTGCAATGAGTTTGGTTAAGTTTATTAACATAAAACTTTGGCACAGCTTGAAGTATTAGAAACTCCTACCAGTACAAAGATTGGTGGTGCTGGCCTTTAAAATAATAATACGCAGAATGCGCCTCAGAAAGTTTATTTCTCCACTTTAGTATTGTATAATATTCGTGCTTATTACAGACGACACCACAGCCAGTGAGTATTAATGTTTATAAACACAAATTATAATTGACTAAGTATTTTTAGGAGAGTAACGTTCCTGACTTAAGCTTTTCTTATCTCGCTGGAACTTGCCAACCAAAGAGACACAAAGGAAAATACATGGTGTTCACTTTATCTGTAATTTTACCGCGCAAAATTTGACGTCATCAATAGCATCGCTGATGGAGCGAGTTTATATACGATTGCCCTAGCGGCTTGAGATCGTATTTGATGTGCTAGTGTAGAGGCCTTCTACTGGCAGGTAAATATTAGTGATGGGCAATTTCGAATACAAAAAGTCGATTCATTCAATTCTTGGTAGTTCTTGAGATGTTATCAAAATTTGAATGTACGAGGGCTGTTCAATAAAGAAAGAACACAATTTTTTGTTTTGACAACGTAGCTTTACTCATCCTCATAATTTTGATGGACCTTCTCAAAATAGTCTCCACTGAATGCGATGCACTTGTCCCAGTGTTTCTGCCAGTCTTCAGAGACATGCTGGAAACCATTTTTGAGAGATCCTTCAAATTCGTCTCCGCAGCCTTCACCACTGCTACTGATGATGGATCGTTTCTTCAAGTTAGGGAATAGAAAGAGTCACATGGAGCTAAATCCGGACTATAGGGAGGGTGAGGAATGTACTTCACGTTGATTTTTGCAAGATATTCGGCAACAACATTGGCAATATGCGGCCGCGCATTATCGTGGTGCAGCATCCAGCCTGCTTCACGGAAATGTGGTCTTTGCGCCTGATATGGACTTGCAATGTTTTCAGGACATCCCTGTAGTATTGTCCAGTTACTGATGTGTGTGCAGGTACAACATGCTGATAAACCATTCCATGAATATCAAAGAATAAGATGACCATAACTTTCCCAGCAGAAGCAACTACTTTAGTTTTTTGCGGGTTGGTGATGGAGGAGATTTCCACACTGAGCTTTGGTGTTTGCTCTCAGGATCAAAATGATGTAGCCAAGTTTCATCAGCAGTGATTGCATTTGGAAGGAACTCCGGATCTTCCTCTAACATCAACTTAAACTGCGTGTTACCTCCATTGCACTGGTACGCGATACTGAACAGGTCTGAACTTGCCTGGTGTTCACAGGCGGCAACCAGGAGTACCAACAATGAAACTACTACGACGTGTTGTTTCACATTAAGCTAACAGAATATAATAAGTTTGGGTCTTAGTGCGAAAAATTATGACCGTAAAAGGATTATGGTCATTCTTTATTGAACAGCCCTCGTATATTTGAATACACATGGAAAGTTCTCGTTTCCGTTTCAGATCTCGATTCGGTTTCACAGATTGTGATTGGTGCCCACAGACTCACATCTTAAAGTTCAGGCAGCATAGGGGGCAGAAGTGAACTGGTTGAGAAATAAACATAGTAACAGATAGGGCGGGACATATTTACTGTATAGATAAAATATACTGTTTCCGCGTAAGGACCTGCTTGCATCTCAAGGCTATCGGACTGTCCCCAAACAATTATTTCAATACGTGATCATATATTTACATTACTAAATCGTGAGAGAAAGGAATGTACGAGATATAAATAACTGTTATAAATTCAAAACCAAATTCAAAATTATAATGTTGATGACTATTGATTTACGTACATATTATATAAATACCATATAAAATATAGCGTAGTTATATGTAAAGCCCTGTTAATGTGCTTTTGACAGTGAAAATTACTTATTATTGTGCTATATCTGTAGCAAGGTGACTCCTCAGTCGTCAACCTCGTCGATGGAAATTTGAGAAGATTGATGTCTGCGGCTGCTCTTGAAGTTATCCTAAAGCTCACGAATATAGGTTCTGTGGGAAGGATCTCTTGATTGAGGGCGTTTTGGGTGGATCAGTTTGGATACTTGGAAAGAACACAGTTTTATTCTCTTATGAAGATCGGTACTATTTCAATCACAATTAAAACACAGATCTATTAGACGAACTCTGGATGTTTGGCTTCGGGTTGGCGTGGTTATTTCCCGCCTATCCTTACACAAATTTTTAGCTAGGCACTCATATACCAACTCATTGATGGACACGGATTCTTCCCGTGCGCTATTACGCAACTCTTCAGTTCGGCCCACAGCGGCCAACTGACTTTGGATAGATATTTGTCCCTTGGATAGGTCATACGACTCTTCGCTCTTCCCCTTCAGCTTATTATATTTAATTGGTTGGTTGATGGAACGCATATGGCGTCTGTTTTCCGGGAACAACTTGTCTCTCCTCTTTCTAGACTTCCCAAGATTTCTCCTGTCAAAACTAGGCTTGAAAATAAACACCGGGTGCGACCCTTAAAATTTATGGTTGCGTCCGTCCTACCTAGGGGACGAAAACGTCCTCTTCTGAATCCGTCACAAACTTGACAATACACACAACATTTTTCAGTTTTAATATATAAATGTGTAATGTTTAACGCCCGCTTTTACTACATACGGCACCGCAGGCGATGACACTGATGATACATGAGATGAAGATGGAGCACCGGTGGAATGAGATGGCGGGGGAAACCGGAGGTCCCGGAGAAAACCCGCCCCAGCGCCGTTTTGTCCACCACAAATCTCCTTTGCGGTCGCCTGGGATCGAACCCGGGCCGCCTTGGTGAGAGACAAGCGGTCTAACCACTGAGCCACGGCGCGGCCCGTTTATATATATATATATATATATATATATATATATATATATATATATATTCCTTTAACATTTAATTAATCAACTCGATGAAGAGAGTACCGTTTCATGTCGTACTTCGTGATATTAATACAATTATTAATTCTGTGACTTTGTGGGTTCGTAGAATTAAAAGGCCGAGTTGCAGAAATTAAAAATCTCCTTTATTTTCGTAGAAATACTCTTATAGATTACAGCAGCTTTACGTTACATACACCATCAGTCTACCAAGGTCGATCACAATAACAAACAGTGACAGCAGATTACACCATTAGCTCTCCTTACAATAACACTTCCAGCTGTCTCTCGTTTCACAACTCACTGTTTTACAACTAACTGTTTTACAACTAACTCCCTCTTGGCGAATCGTCGCTGCTTTAAATACTTCACAGATAATTTTTAGATGTCTCGCAAATAAACCAGAACCCGAACAATCTCTAACTGTCCAGATATTCCCATTTATCTCAGTTTGTTTGTTTCGGCAGACCCTTATCTGCCTGTTATCTTTGTCCGCGGGCTCTTGGTTTTCACACTCTCCTCCTATCAGTTTCTTTCGTGTAAACAAGCCACGCGATCGTAGATACGGGTTCGCGACAATACGCATAAGCAAGTGGTCAATAAAGAATAATTTCTTTTCGTTTTAACATATTAGCACGTGCTGTCACATTCTTTGATGCTTTATTGCTGTATGCTTTGACACTACCTTAAAATATGTTCAATATTTTTTGGCTTGAAATAAAATGTTTTCCTGATCAGAAACACCGCAACACAGCGACTCCAACAGAGCAAAGCAGTCATGAACGTTGCAACAGTGAATTACAACAGCAATAAAGGATTCAAGATCGCATATGCTAATTGTTTCTGATATCCTATACTTCGTGCCTATGGAAACAATAACAATCCACCTCCCCTCCCCCTCCTCTCACTCCACCCCTCCTCCTCCTCATTATTATTATTATTATTATTATTATTATTATTATTATTATTATTATTATTATTATTATTATTATTATTATTATTATTATTATTATTATTATTATTATTATTATTATTATTATTATTATTATTATTATTATTATTATCATCATCATCATCATCATCATCATCATCATCATCATCATCATCATCATCATCATCATCATCATCATCATCATCATCATCATCATCATCATCATCATCATCATCATCATCATCATCATCATCATCATCATCATCATCATCATCATCATCATCATCATCATCATCATCATCATCATCATCATCATCATCATCATCATCATCATTACTATTACTATTACTATTACTATTACTATTACTATTACTATTACTATTACTATTATTATTATTATTATTATTATTATTATTATTATTATTATTATTATTATTATTATTATTATTATTATTATTATTATTATTATTATTATTATTATTATTATTATTATTATTATTATTATTATTATTATTATTATTATTATTATTATTATTATTATTATTATTATTATTATTATTATTATTATTATTATTATTATTATTATTATTATTATTATTATTATTATTATTATTATTATTATTATTATTATTATTATTATTATTATTATTATTATTATTATTATTATTATTATTATTATTATTATTATTATTATTATTATTATTAATCATCATTCTCCTAGTTTTTGTCGTTTTTATTTTTACGTTGCTCTTCTGTATATTTACTTTTATACACAATACACATAAACACCATGCGCAAAGCGGGACTCGGACCCACGACCCTCTACGCAGAGGAACGCCAGATATATCCATTCCTGCAACCCCGAGCACTTGCATCGAATACACGCATATGCTCTCGTTTGCAGTATCCGAGAACTTATTTCGAATCACAAGTAAGTGTTCTCTATTCCCTGCATGTGACATCATCCGAGAACTTACATTCGAATGCAAGTTTCGATTCTTAAAATCATTCGATTCTGCCCATCACTAGTAAATATACTATTTGAGAGGTGGGTCCGCCGGCGTAATATAAAGGTTCTTAATTCCGCTTGGTGCGTAGATTCGATAAATGTTTATAAAAAGCTATATACTGCAATGCAATGCACTGCAAAGGTAATTATGCAGCCATGAAATGATAAGTCAATAAAAAGTATATAGTAAATGAATCATCAGACACCGACCTCCTCCTGCTTACTTCTGGCAGAAACCTGCCTAAATATCAATAACAGAGAGTTCTTATCTGAAATACATACAACAGCCATTTCAAACGAGTGCATTTTTGTTAATGACATTGCTGTTAATATTAACTGCCAGATAAGGTTGTTTGCAGACGATTGTATCATTTATAATAAAATTCGGAATACAGTGCATGAAACCGCTCTTCAGGATGATTTAAATGAAATCTGTAATTGGGCTGCGGCTAACAAAATGTCAATTAATGCCAAGAAAAGTAAGTCCATTGTTTTTAGTAGAACTAAGGGCAAAATTATTGTTAACTATCACATGGGAGGGGTGCAAATTCCACAGGTGGACAGCTGCAAATACTTGGGAGTGTACCTGGCAAGTAATGCTGGATGGGACGAACAAGTAAATTCCACATCTAGGAATGCGTGGAAGGCGTTACATTTCGTAATGAGAATATTGAAAAAGGGGAGCGCTAGGTCCAGGGAAATTGCCTACAAGGCCTTAGTGCGGCCGGTTATGGAATATGGAGTAGCATGCTGGGACCCGTATAGAGCTAACCAAATCGATCTGTTAGAAAAACTACAGAAGAGGGCAATAAAATTCATAAAAAGAGGCAAGTATTTTGGGCCTATAAAAGGAGATGAGACTAAATGGGAGGAATTAAGAATTAGGCGTAAAAAACATAGGTTGGTAGCATTATTCAAAGCTAATGCTGGTGTAAAGGCATGGGTGGACGTTAGTGTAAGGTTAGATAATCCGGATTATTATGGACGAAACGATCATAGGTGTAAAATTTAGGGTAGAAGATACAGAACCGACGTAGGAAAATTTTCTTTTGTTAATAGAACCACTGAAGAATGGAATGAATTGCCTGTAGCAGTCTTTCAGGGCTGTCCCCTGTCGCTGAAGAAATTTAAAAAAAAGCTAGATGGTTATAGTTTAACTTTTGAATTATAATGGTATATAATATGTAAATAGAGAAGTAATTAGATATGTTTTAAGTGACTAAAGTAAAATAATATTATGTTTGTATTGTTTGTGTTATTGTTGTAAATCTAGTAATTGTAATTTGGTCTGTATTCTTAACTCTGCCACCGGGTAGTACCCAATTGCAGTCAATAAATACATACATACATTGCTGCCAACAATGGCATATTATGTGACATGTTACGCTAGGCAGATATTAATTAAGACAAATTATTTCTTAGCCTATTTTAAGCTTAGATAATATAAGGTGCGTTGTAATTACTACATTGATCTGTTTATATTGATCTAACCTATCCTAGAATTACATATTTTTTTGCTAACTGTTCAAACATATCCTTGCAAATTCACTTAAGCCACGAGTAGTATGCGTTCCAAATTGTTTACTTATAGACGCATAAGAATCTAACTTACCCATTTCTCAAACTTCAGACAAAATTCTCTTAAATATAAGAAATTTTCATCGTTTCAGATTCTAATGGACTTATTAAAAGCATGTCTATTGTGAATACTTTTGTCTGCATGCTTAACGACTTCAATTTTTCACAACTTATGGAGTAATACCTGAGAGAGAGAGAGAGAGAGAGAGAGAGAGAGAGAGAGAGAGAGAGAGAGAGAGAGAGAGAGAGAGAGAGAGAGAGAGAGAGAGAGAGAGAGAGAGAGAGAGAGAGAGAGAGAGAGAGAGAGAGATTCTCATCTTTCCTGTGTTTCATCTTTTAAAGCTGCAATAGTTTTCCCCTCGAGCGATTTAGTTGCATACAGTACACAAGAAGCAGGAAATAAAACATTTCTGGAACAAAGCGCTATGTATTACTGGAACACCTTTGAATATTAGATACTTCTTAGCAATAGTTGCTCAATTACTAAGGCTATTCAATAAAGAATGATCATAAATTTTATGGTCATAGTTTTTCGCACTAAAATTCAATCTTATTATATTCTGTTAGCTTAATGTGAAACAAACACGCCGTAGTAGTTTCATTGTTGGTACTCCTGGTTCCCACCTGTGAGAACCAGGCATGCCCAGACATGTTCAGTATCGTCTACCGCTACAATGGAGGTAACACACGAGGAACAATACTTAACAATTCTTAAGTTGAGGCCTCTACAATGTTACAGGAGGCCTATGGAGAGTCTGTTCTTCCCTACAGCACAGCTCGAGGATGGTTTAAAATGTTTAAAGACGGGAGACAATCAATTTCACTAGGAAGGTGGACCCGGTGTTCCAGTTACTGCTCTTACGGAAGAAAACATCAACACTGCTGCTGCCTTTGTGAGAGAGGATCTACGAATTACGTTAAGATCACTTTCTGAAATACTCAACACTTCATTGGGTGCCAACCACACATAGGTGACGGAAACATTACACATGAGACGTGTTTGTGCGCGATGAGTTCCTAGACTGTTCATTTTCGAACTAAAGGACATTCGCATGCAGGTCTGCATGCAGTTAAAGTTGATGTTAGAGGAAGATCCGGAGTTTCTTTCAAACGTAATCACTGCTGATGAAACTTAGCTACATCATTTTAATCGTCAGAGCAAACAGCATCCAGCCTGCTTCACGGAAATGTAGTCTTTTGCACCTGATATGGACTTGCAATATTTTCAGGACATCCCTGTAGTATTGTCCAGTTACTGATGTGTGTGCAGGTACCACATGCTGATAAACCATTCCATGAATATCAAAGAATGAGATGACCATAACTTTCCCATCAGAAGCAACCACTTTTGCTTTTTTTGGGGGTTGCTGATGTAGGAAATTTCCATACTGAGCTTTGCTGTTTGCTCTCATGATCAAAATGATGTAGCCAAGTTTCATCAGCAGTGATTACGTTTGAAAGAAGCTCCGGATCTTCCTCTAAAATCAACTTTAACTGCATGTTACCTCCATTGCAGCGGTAGGCGATACTGAACATGTCTGAACTTACCTGGTTCTCATAGGCAGGAACCAGGAGTACCAACAATGAAACTACTACGGCGTGTTTGTTTCACATTAAGCTAACAGAATATAATAAGTTTGAATTTTTGTGCGAATAAATGACCGCAGAGAAATTAGTATCATTCTTTATTGAACAGCCCTCGTATTTACTTGAGATGTTCACTAAATGTAATGGACCACAAAGCATTGTTTCCCTTTTAAGTCAACCATAGCGTTGCATATTCATTATCCATGACAAAGATTCCCTTGCTTTCATTAATGTTGTTAATCTTGTGAAATTTTTCAGTTGCCCCAGTGCAAGTGAAGTGTAAACGGCGATAATCTGTAACGTTGAGGGAACTGCTGCGTTAGCCTGAGGATGAACTGAAGCCATTTTTCAGCAGAAGCATCTGTGGGTGGATCCCATTACCTGCCGATGATGAGGTCTGGCCTTAGCCGTACAGTCCGAACCAGGACTTCATCCTGCACAAAATGTGTGCAAAAACTCGTCATAGCCAACTATTGCCTTTTCTGTATTGCACGCTTTCTACACCGAATGTATTTTAGTCTCAAAATGGTTTATGAGCAGAGTCAAAATTTTGTGGTGACAATTATTTATAAAATTCGTGTTAATAATTTTAATTGCTGGTGTTTTATAGATTTTTATCATAAATTTGCAATAATTTCGCGTAAACTGTTGGGAAATAATTAATGAGTAATGAAATGGCTCAAATGAAAAGTAACAATTAACTAGAGTAGCACAACTGTTAAAACCCCCTTTTCCCAAATTAAAACACTTTATTTGAAATGAGCAGATAGTAGGTAACATGAATAAGATCAAATATCACACATGAGGCATCGCCAAACTGCAGCATACAACAAGTTGTGATATTTTCGCTTTTCATACTTGTTCTTTTGTCTGTCACAACTAAGTTACATGTAGAGAAAAATCTCTCACTGTCAGCGTTTGACATCGGCAACCAAAGACATTGAAGGGACTTTTCACAGAAATTGCTGTAAGAATCAGCTTTTGTCTTCAATGACAAGAGTACTGTTACTACATCTAATCTGTTATCGTTACCATCATGACTTTGCTGTTCAACAATGTCACAAAGCTCTTTGTAAAAAAGAAGCAAATCAGAATCACAAGTAATACCACTGGTTTTAAATGTATTTAGTTGTTTAAATGCTGCCATTAAATAATTTAAATCACCTATATTTGATTTAGTATTTAGTCTAGAAAGTTCAAACTAATGATCTAAGGCTTTATGGTTATTACATCATCAGTTTCTTTTGCCATAATGGAGTTTAATTTAGACAAAGTCATACGACAGCAAACTTTTACATTATCTTCTACTGTTTCTCTAACACTGGGATCCATGATATGATCTACAAGTACACTTACTCTGTTTCCAAAGTGACCACTCTCTAATATTTTACATTTGACTCTCAGCGAGTTATTTCGGGATAAAACAAGATGTACCACAGCTTTTTACTGAAATTCTAATATTGGATCTGTTATTAATTTGTAATTTTCAGAAACAAATATTGTTGCTGTTGCAGGTCTACAATATTGCAGCACTTGGCATCGCAAAAATGATCATTTAACAAATTTTGCGCAATAACTCAAAGCTTTTCTTTTAGAAAAGAAATAGACAACTGCATCAAAACATCTCCCAATGTAAACTATTGAATTAAACCAGCTAGACCAGCGTGTCAGTACGGCAATGGGAACACTTTTAGCTTCTAAATCTGGGTGGTTTTTAGTGACGTATTGTTTGTATTCGTTTTTTTAACTTTCGGACATTTGGGAACACATTCTTAAGCCCTGAGGAACAATATTTTCATGTGTGAGAGTAGCTTCCTGGAAGTTCAGTACCTTCTCAGTAGCGTTAGTCAGTGTAATAGGAGTTTTTGCTGTGTACATTGTGCTATCCAATATATAACATTTCTAATTAGCATACGACAAACAGTTCTCATTATCACGGAGCAGTCGGATGCTGTGCTGTCAGTTTATTGTGCATTTTGACGTCATTGTATTGGCTTTGTTAAGTGTTAAATTTTATCTTGCTTTCGTTAAATTTGTAAACTTTTTGTTTCATTACTTCTAGCTTCATGCTATGAAGAAATGAATAGATTTATGCAATTTGAAATGTAAGTTTTCTATTCAGACTAAAAATAATAGAAATTTTCTCATTTATCGCTAAAAATGTTATTCTCGAAGAAAGGAAAAATCGTTAAAAACAAGAACTCTTACCTTTGGACTTATGAGTGAAAGAATGTGTCTCTTAGAAACATCACACCATACAGTACCATAAAAGCACTACAACACTGCACCAAGTGAGAAGAATTATTCACACACTTTGTTGAAAATGAAGGTTCTTCCTTCTATACACAGAGCAGTGATCAAGTTTCAATGAATGTGAAACATATCTTACCACCAATAAAATATGCAAATACAATATCTGATATCCTTATTTACAATCAGCATGTAAAATTATGTTAAATATAAAAATGTCACTGAACAATTCACGCCTCTTACATTTAAACATCTTCCAAAGCATCTCCATATCGCAGAAAAGGAAACACTAGAAGCTTTAGAACTGGGAAAGCATAAAGGCGAATCTAAAAATCCATGTTGGTCGACCTCAGAATCTTAGGAAATTCTTAAAAAATTACAATGTGAGCTCCTGTATAACGGGAGACATTGATCTTGAGGCGAGGCAGGACCTAAAATGCCCAAAATGTTAGGCTTATGACCTTTGGCTTAATTTTTTCTCT
Source organism: Mantis religiosa (assembly GCA_030765055.1). NCBI lineage: Eukaryota > Metazoa > Arthropoda > Insecta > Mantodea > Mantidae > Mantis > Mantis religiosa. Next base: position 19,465,835 of record CM060948.1, read on the forward strand.
TTTTGTATTATGACTTTGTTAATTAATGGAAATTAATTATTCTTTCACACTGGCCGTGTGTAGGCTAAATTGTGGAAACGTAGAGTCAGACTGAAAAATTCAATGCCATAGCCGGGATTTGAACCACGGATTAATTAACCTAATAGTGGTTAACTATAAAGCCCGGGCCTTAAAGTACTTACATGTAGTAAGTCGCCATTAAGGTAGTTGTCTCATGTGTTTATGAGAACTCCTAGTGGTTTACCGGGAAAATACGAGTCAGTTGGAGAATTTAATGTCATATCGGCACGTTGGCCATAGTAGCACAATGGTAGTGCGGCTGGACAGAAACCAGAAGATCCGTGGTTCAAATCCCGGCTATGGCATTGAATTTTTCAGTCTGACTCTACGTTTCCACAATGACTTTGTTAGTTCGTAGAATTAAAAGTCCAATTTGCAGAAACTCCAAATGTTCTTTATTTCCGTAGAAGCACACTTACAGTAGCAGAATTATGTCACATACATAATTACAATCTACCAAGGTCACCGTCTACAAACAAAAGCGTTCACTTTCAAAATATAGGTGCAGGTACACGATTCAGTTCTGATTACACTCTGATTCTAATTGGTGATCGCGGCTCCTTTATGTACTGCCATTCATAAATCCAGATGGTTGTGGAATGTTCTCTATTAATCAAGATGTCACTATAACTTTATAGTTATCTATCTTTATTTGTTTCGGCAAGCCTTTTATGTCTGCGCTATCTTTATCTGTTTCGGCAAGCTCTTTATCTCCGTGCTGCACTATCTATCCCTTATCTCTCCGCGCCGCACCTTTTATGCACCGGACCCCAACACTGCTCGCGACAGTATTATAAAAATACTTACCGGAAGCACTTATGGCCTTTCTAACAGCTCACATTTTAATTTATTTATTAATCGTCTGAAGGAATCTTTCGATTGCTTATTTTGGCATTTTTAATTACCAGAATAGTTTCGGTCTTGACAAATACTAAGTTCTAAGTTGTAATCTTGTCATATGCTGTAAAGAATAACGACTAATTAGTGCATGATCGCAAAAATCTGTTAAACAGCAATTTAAAAAGGAACAGGTATGCTTTGATCTACTGTAGAAAATGTAATAACGAGTACGTATATTGCGAACTAAGGACGATGACTGCTTTATCTTCACCAAAATCGTCAGTTTCACTACTAACGTATAATCAGCCTTTCTTTTACATTTCCACACAAAAGCAACACAAACACCTCTACGATATTTCTTTAAATCTCTGTAGCATGCCTTTACAAAGGTCCACCTCTCACACGGAGCTACTCACCAATTCTGAACACAACTCCGATATTCGCTGCCCGGTCAACAGCTCAGGTCGAAACACGACACTGCTTTCACTACTACTCACCACCCACCCTGGCCATTCGCTACTGATGGCGTTGCATAGAATTAAGTATAGTACAACCTGTTTAGGTTCTTGCTCTATGCCCGTTAATCTTACACGTAAATTCTATGTGGCTACTGATCCTGGGTCAGGAGCAAGTCCCCCTACAACGCTCTCGTCCATCGAAAACATTTGACGACTATTGTGCTACTGCAGTACCGCATTTAAGCATGGTTATTGAAGCCGTTGTTTAAAGCTAGCCCCAAGCAAGAGTTGTGTTTTGATTTTAAAATACGAGTGTTAATAAAAATTAACAAATGTTAGACTAATTATTCATAAAAATAAAAGAGCCACACAGTTAAATACGTGAAATAGAGTATATGACTCATTGGAAACCTAATCGTGAAAAATTCGGTTAACTATGCGGACGAAAAAAACTTCCTCAGACGTTAGATGAGCTTTTCAACCGATGAAGAATTCTGCCTGTCAAATCGAGACACCAATTTACTGTGTTTTACAAGAAAGAATGACTTTAAACAAGTAAAGGTCAGATAACGCATCGATCGGAGGCCGTAATTCAGAAATTAATCATCAATTCTCGCCGACTGCAGCTGGGCTGGGAAAAGAAGATAAAAAACTATAAAACAACAACAAATCAGCATCATAACGTAAACAAATATACAGATCCACAGATGCACTGAAAACCATGAGCAGATACTTATTTGTATTTCTGTATAAGATTAATGGAAAGTAACAAATCCCATATAACTTTAAGTGATTCGTGGATAAAATAATTCTAACATTTAGATAAGTTACTCGGCTGGCGAGTAATAGCCTTAAGGATTGGGCGCCCTGCACTAAGAAATTCACACAAAACACGCTTCTTCTCAACAAACCCCCATAAACTGCTCCACGGCCACGATACTCCTTCTGTGTGTTACCCCTACTGTCCGTTAGATGTCAGTGGTATGCAGTATGTGCTAGAATCACTGTGTCACAAGAATATTACGTGAACGCCATTGTCCGCTGAGCGTCATTGTACTACTCTCCCCTAAATGCATCATGATGTTACGCTATACAAAATTATGAGTATATAATTTTTGATACTATTATTGCAATTACTAATGAAACAGACTCTCATTTTAGTTCAATAAAGGTGAATTTGAATGAAAATATAAATAAAGATAATGTCCATAATTTTATTATACGTCACGTTCTATAAAATAAACACCCCTCCGGAAAAGCTACTGAATTATATGCGTTATGAAAAATATGCCACGCAAATCAAAGATAAGCAACGGTCTACTGATGTTTATTTAACATTAGAACTACACTTGCAATCCCGGCAATTCATGAGCGACATCTACTGAATAATTACTAAGAGATTTTCATTTCCTCTTCTTTCTCCTGATCATAATATTCAACCACGGTATATAAGACAAACTCGGATAAATAATTAATAATAATAATAATAATAATAATAATAATAATAATAATAATAATAATAATAATAATAATAATAATAATAATAATAATAATAATAATAATAATAATAATAATAATAATAATAATAATAATAATAATAATAATAATAATAATAATAATAATAATAATAATAATAATAATAATAATAATAATAATAATAATAATAATAATAATAATAATAATAATAATAATAATAATAATAATAATAATAATAATAATAATAATAATAATAATAATAATAATAATAATAATAATAATAATAATAATAATAATAATAATAATAATAATAATAATAATAATAATAATAATAATAATAATAATAATAATAATAATAATAATAATAATAATAATAATAATAATAATAATAATAATAATAATAATAATAATAATAATAATAATAATAATAATAATAATAATAATAATAATAATAATAATAATAATAATAATAATAATAATAATAATAATAATAATAATAATAATAATAATAATAATAATAATAATAATAATAATAATAATAATAATAATAATAATAATAATAATAATAATAATAATAATAATAATAATAATAATAATAATAATAATAATAATAATAATAATAATAATAATAATAATAATAATAATAATAATAATAATAATAATAATAATAATAATAATAATAATAATAATAATAATAATAATTAATAATAATACAATCTCCAGGTCCGGGTTTCATTTCTTCTTTTGTTTTTAAGATGTGCATGCGCTGGTACCATGAAAAATGTCACGGTCTTGTGTCTTACCGCAAGGGCTCCTTATGTCATTCATGCACTGACGACGACAGTAATTAGAAAGTAACTGATAAAGTGTTATATTGCACTGTTATCATAATTCGTGATAAAAATGTTTTTAGTGAATTAGTATAGTTTTAACACTATAGATATATTAGTGAGAAATTACCAGAGCATTACTGCGAAATTTGCCGGGTTCTCTAAATAGTAAAAAAATAATTTATGTATTTTAATTACCCGGGTGATTAACCCATGTAACAAAAAATTTCAAACATATGTTCATTGTATGAACACAAAAATTGGAAATTCTCTTCACTCTGTCCCAAATGTTTAGGTAATTAAACGTTAATACTGCGAAATTAGCCGAGTTTACCTTACATATAATTTCTCGGGTCTGCCGATGTAAAAGAACAGAGTATACATACACTAGACTCGTCGTGTATGTGCGATAAGCTCACGTAAACATTACTGTTTTTGGCATATTTTCCGGTACAACTCTTCGCTTTGCCATATAAGACCAGAAAATTTGGTCCAACGATTTTGTGTCAGTTAAATAAATATTGTCTTTTGGTTACACATTCCAGATATAACAGTGTTGCCGTATCTCCTTAGCCTTAGTTACAAAGAAATGTACCCTTGTAATCCAAACGTATAATTTTGAATGACTATTAGTATTTTTCATTCTAAAAACATAGAGACTTTCTTCTATGGGATGCACTTTCGGAGCAACATCCTCATCCGCAGCAGATAACACTTTTAATGGTCCTTACATTGTTTGCTACCTTTATCCCTTTTCATTTTATTTCTGCAAGAAACATGTTACAGTCTCTGTATCTCTTTTTTAGTTTTTCATCGGTGTGTATTTATCGTTATTTCGCAAACGCCTAATGCCCATGACAACAAAAACCACTTTGAAACATGGGCAATGGGTTTTGATTTTTGAAATATTCTAATTATATTCAAAGTAGCGGAGCGGGTTTAGCGTTAATGGTTTCGAGGCAGCAAATTACAAATGTTTCGAGAGAGATAGAGAAACACGTGGAGGGCGGAGTCTGTGTTGGTGCGTTCCGAGTCGACGCGAGGCGTCGCGACGATCCTTGGAGCAGTGTTCGTCCTGCTGGCCGACGCGACGGGCCGCCAGTTGTGTGCTCTCATGGTGCCGAGTGTTACATACTTCACGATGCTTTCTGTGCCATGTCTGCGTGCCGGGATATCGTAGCGGGCATCTTGAGCTTTGCTTTCATCCTGTCCACTGCTTTCGGTAAGATATTTCCGAAAGCTCTTATAATCCTTTTTCTTTAGATGACTTTTAAACTCCCAGCGTTGTTAATCTCATTTAACGGGGGCAAGTGATTGTTTTATGTTGCAGTTAAGCTTAACACTACTTAGATGTACACTTTCGGTCCGATAAGGGCTTCTGAAGTGTTTTTAGTGTAAACGAGTGCTGGAAACCCTCGAGATATAATCGACATAATTTTTTTTTAATTTTTTTTTCCTACACTTACATTAGCGAGTTCTCCTGAATTACATTTTCCTATTAAGATGGTGTGATCATTTACCATCGTGAGTAAAGAAGTCGATAGTTTAAGGAGGTCTTAAAATGTGAAACGATTCAAATGTGGTTCTAACTGAATCTACGTTATTTACAGTAATTATTAGTTTTTCGCAACTTTTTGGGATATGGTTGTGATCCATCATGTTGATAAGTGAGTGTACGCGGAAAGTCAGTGATGATAACGTGGAAATGATCAGTGCTAGTGGGAGGGAACGTAATCGTGCTATCGATTGCTTATTTTCATCGCAATGTACACACGATAAATTGCTTAAGGGACCTTGTGCACGTAATGATGTCCTTAAAATATTAGGTAATGCTTTGTGCAGATTATCCAGTCGCGGCAGTGTTGATCAGCTACTTTCATTTGTTTTCTGCAGGAAAACCTCATTAAAGGTGAAAGAGCGAGGCAAATCCATTCATTTTCGGTGGTTTGTACGTGCTTCTGCATTTCTGTTAGCGTTTGCTGTGTTTACTTTCTACCTCTACGTCCTGACTCAGTTATTGGCTTAGAACGACGATACCAACAACCTTAATTCCAAATTCACGGGTCTTTTGTATAAGATCTTTACACAAATGAAGAACGCGTTCCGGAAAATTATTCTTTTGATATTTATTCGTGGGAAGAAGATAAATGGTGGCACAAATGGTGATTTTACTCGACGAATTAAGGGCATTTTATAATCTCCACGTTTGTTTAATATCTTAGAGCTTATGGGGTCTGAGAGGACTACTATCCTAATATCCTTTGATACATTGCCGCCATGACAAATGAGTTTGGCCATGGCGCTATTCCTTCATGTCATTATCCCATGGATCAGTAATAGCAATAATGTTTGACTCATCCACACACCTCGTGCATATGGCTTGGGTGTCATAAACGTACAATATTGTGCTTGAACGTTTTTGCATACAAGTAAATATCTGCTTTCGTGGCTAAAACGGACTGCGTTTGGTGCGTGCCGGGTCAGGATACAATTAACGGAAAAGCGAATTTTCTCCTAAGAGACATTACCAGCAAATTTTATCTGGTTCAATTAGTTTTAACAAGGGCATGTAGCAGCCTCCCTCGACAATATCTTGATCAAAAGCAGTCTTCCCTTCCTCGCTTTTTGTAAGCTGCAGCCTCAAAGTACGCAGGCTAACATATCTAATTTATTTTTAATTGCTCAAGTGTTCCGGGTTTCTAAGGGCTAAGGCGTGCGTGCGTTTGATCGTGATCTTTAAACTAACTTCGTTATATATCGTTAGGTTTGAATTACGGCAAAGATGTAGCGTTTATGCTGTAGTATGGAGACAGCCACGGGTACACCCTAAGATCCCGCAGCAATCCAGACTCCTTCACGTCTCTTTACATGTTCATTTCCAAATATTGCACTCTAACAGTGAAGATCTGTTACGCCGAGAAAAAGCATCCCGAGCTTGCATTGAATGTTATTCTTCCAGTATATAGGTTTGCTAATTTCAGCAATATCATTATCCTCTGGGAACGTTTTCTAAAACAATTAAATTTGTATATTAACGATTCTCTTACATATAACTTTTATTCCACTTATTGTAGCCAGAAATACTGCCATATCATTCATTCGTCTAGCTTTAGATCAAGATAAATCTATATAAATTATATGAGAAGTGTTTTTAAAAGTGAACATGTCCACTTGAAAATAATCAGGAAATGAAAAAAATGTATATTCATGCTATACATTTTTTTGTAATATGAATGAAGTGGGTGAAATGATGCTCTAATGAGTCCGGGGGTCCATGGAGCTTAGAGCTACCCAACATTCGTCTTTCAGGACAATGGAAAACCCCGGAAAAACCTTATCCAGGTAACTCACCCTAACCGAGAGTCGAACTTGCGACCTCTTGAGCGTGAGGCAGACACGCTACCATCTACGCTACCGAGGCGGGATTTTTCTTTGATAGAAGACTGTACATGGGTCTTTAAGAATTCTTAAACATATCCTTAAAAACCACATATATAGACTTTTTAGTTTACAAATAATTAGCTAAAAATATTTGGACATATCCAGTTTTGTAAAAAAGAGTTCTTGCCAGTGAAAACTAAAATACTCTTTACCATTCACAGATTGCTCTACTGTTCTATACATTAAAGTAAGTGAAGGGAGCAAGGACAGCGGAGCAGTGCCCGCCTCGGTAGCGTAGATGGTAGCGTGTCTGCCTCTCGTTCAAGAGGTCCCGAGTTCGAATCTCGGTCAGGGTGAGTTATCTGGATAAGGTTTTTTCCGGGGTTTTCCCTTATCCCGATAGACGAATGTCAGTTAGCTCTAAGATCCATGGACCATGGATTCATATGAGCATCATTTCACCCATTTCTTTCATCGTCCGATATGACTTAACGTTGGAGGACGGAAAGTCAATTACAAAAATATATATATATATATATATATATATATAATAAAATAAAGAACAGTATTGTGACTTTGTAGGCTCGTAGAATTAAAAGTCCGAGTTGCAGATATGCCAAATGTTCTTTATTTCCGTAGAGATACACTCTTTTCTGTCGCATTATATCACAATCTACCAAGGTCGATGTCTGTTTACATCAGCTCTCGTTACAACACTCTACAGCTGTTTACTGCTTACGAGTCGTCGCCTTCTTAAATACCTCATTGATAAATTCTAGAGGTTTCCAGAACAATAAAGAAATTTCCATTTATATCAGTTTGTTTCGGCAGACTTTTATCGGCGTGCTATCCTTCTCAAGCCGCGTTGTCGCTCCGCGCGAAACTTTAATGCGGGTTGCCGCGACAGTATTAGACTTGAGGAATTTCTGAAGAAAGCAACATATTAGTGCTCTGAGATCATGGCCTATGCAATCATATGGGTTATTCTAGGGTCCGGATCAGCATATTTTTTCCTTTGGTTTCTCAATTTGGTTTCCGATTTCGGTCTTGCTTTCTTCCTAGTACCGCAATAAATTTCATTGATTGTTACTTCCGTTGCACTGTTCAAAATTCACTTTGTTTCACCTCAATGAGTACCTGATATATAAAGAATATCTGCACTGCTACTAAAAGAGAACTAATTGCCGCAAACTGACCAAGTAAGAACACATTAAACCCTCATTAGTTAGAGGGTAGAATGTCATTATTTAGGTTTGAAAGGAAGCATGTGACAAAGAGAAAACTTCTGAAAGTGGACATGTTCAGTTATGAAAACAAAGCATTGACTGTGTGCTAAATTATACTGCACATGTTCACTTTTGTTAACAAAATGAACATCGGGCTACAATGTAATGGACACATTAAGTTTTGGTGTAAAAATAGAACTTTAAATACACATTTATACATGACATGTACAGTTTTGGTAGACAATAAGAGTAGCATCATATAGCAATCAAAAATATTAACAGTATCCCATCCTAACTCATTTTATATTTTCGGTAGACATGTTTAGTTTTGAAAAGCAGAAAAAAAACTCCTCATATATTTAATTTCCCATACCCTTATTTTTGTTGGTTATAAAAGGATAATACAAAAACTCGTTGCAACATACACGGCACTTTCATTTGTTTCATTTTTTTCAAAATATACATTGAGAAGGAGCATAAAAGATAAAATGGATTGTTTTTTTTCCCCCAAATTGTTCTTCTATTCCACATAAAACTAAGTATCTACAGTCAAAACTGGAGCTGACCGGTCTCTTCAACATTTATGGACGCATTATCCAGAAGTGTATTTCAATGAAATTTCAATTGTTTGCATGTTTCATACAGTGCGACCCATAAAAACTTGAACCATTTCGCCCGTCTCGGTAGCGTATCTGCCTCACGGATAAGAGGCCCCGATTTCGAATTCGGTCAGAGTGAGTTACCTGGATAAGAGTTTTTTCCGGGGTTTTCCCTTATCCTGAAAGACAAATGTCGGGTAACATTAAGCCCTATGGTCCCCGGGCTCATTTTAACATCATTTCATGAGTTCTACTCATCGTTGGAGGACCTAAATTGAAAAAAAGCTCTACAATAGGCCATAACCTTTGAACGAATAATAGGACACACATGCAACTTTAGTAAAATATAATACGCAATTGTTAGATCACATTACACTATTTACATCTCGGAGAAAATGTTGGAAGTGTCCTCCACCAGCATCTATACATGTTTGTACTCCTCTCACCATTTTCTCTGAAGTTTTACGGAGAGTATCCTCGCCAATGTTACTTATTTCGGTTCGAATGGATTCTTTGAGGATATCAATTGTACGTGGCCTATTCTTGTACACTCTATTTTTAGATACACCCACAAGAAAAAATCCGGTGACGTTAGGTCAGGGGATCTGGGGGGCCACAGACCTTTAGAGATTATCCGATTATCAAATAAACTGGTTAGAAGTTTCATAGTGTCATTGCATGTATGACACGTTGCTCCATCTTGCTGGAAATTACCTTCTCTCAATTCCATATCACCTCCGAGACATCCCACTCTACCGTGGTTCGGAGAAAGTCCCACCATGAGGCCTGGGTTCGGAGACCGGCAACCGTCCTACCGGAGGAGGAACTGGTTTACTCAGAGCATATCATCTTGCCATGCGCCGCCGAAGCACCCGCCGACTCTTCTACCCTGAAACAGACCTCCAGAGGAGAGATGATGCAAAATGATAATGGAGATGAAATGGAAGGAAAGGACATTCGGGGGATATAATTAACCTACCCAGCATTCGCCTAGCGACCCGGGAAAACCCCGAAAAAACCATGGGTCCGGTAGGTCAGCCACTGGAAATCGAACCCAGGCGTCCCAAAATCGGGCCATCCCGCTGGGTTTGCTGCACAGAACTTATCTTTAAATACATTAATATAAAATTACTTGTTTTGTAATTTACGCCCTCCAAAGTTAAGTCATGTCGGACGATGAATGGAATATGTGAACTGATATTCAAATGAGCCCAGGGTCCACAGAGCTTAGAGTTTCCCGACATTCGTCTTTCAGGATAAGGGAAAACCCCGAAAAAAAAGCTTTTCCAGGTAACTCACCCTGACCGAGATTCGAACTCGGAACCTGTTGAACGTGAGATAGACACGCTACCATCTACGCTACCGAGGCGGGCTAATTACATTCTTTGCTAACCTGTTTTCTATCTTATATATCTGAAATGTTGTTTACAAGTTTTCAACACATTGTTTTATAAATCGCCTGAAGCATGGTTTCAAAATGTAATCAAAGTTCTTTATAGAGATAAAGTTGTGGGCAGGTCGTCTCCTAAATCTGGGAAACGCTTTCATAAGCGCTCCACGGAACGCTCCACGAGTTTGTACCTCCCACCGATTTACTGAGCGATGCTAACTCCTCCAACGTCTAGTCATGCCGAATTTTTTATTATTAATTAGAATATTTATAATTTTATAAAGCAATGAGGTGAAAATTGGTAAATACTTACGAATCTTTGTGTACTTTCAGAATTTTAATATAAAAAATAAAGTTAAAACTGCACACTATACCCCGGCACCTAATTTCTTAATCCGGCGTAAATGCTCTGACTTTATTATTTATTATTCATTCATTCATTTATTTATTAAAACATCAAAAACATATACATAACATGCACAATTTACAGATTATAAATTAAAATAAAATAATAAAAAACAAACAGTTTTCAAACACTTTAAAATTTACTCTTTTCAAACATAAAAATCCACACCACATTTCTAAAAATAAACCTACATAAAAATAAATTAAATTCCAAAAATATAATTAAAAGTTCAATTTTTTTCCAATCCGTCCCTTTCAAAGTTAAATAACTTTAATTTTAGAAATTTACAAACATTTCAAACATATTTAAAGAAATTTTAAACAAAAATATAATATTACTGTTTACCAGTAACACATAACTGGTAGTCCAGTTACTAACATTGCTATATTTTAAAATTCCCCATATGAAGTGACCGGTGACCACTTTTGGTATTGGTATCCAGCACTATTATTTAACCAAACAAAAATATCTTAACCACACAAAACTATCAATTACATATTCATTAATTACTTATCATGAATTTTAAAAATGAACAAATATTAATTTACCTATTTTCAAAAATTAATAAAATATTCTTTCAATTACTTATAATTTAAAAACAAAAATATTATTAACAGAATTATATAAAATTTCAAAATTATTATTGACAATCATGAGTTAAAACTTTTAAAACTTAATGTGTGTGTGCGTGTGCGTGTGTGTGTGTGTGTGTGTGTGTGTGTGTGTGCATTTACTTTAACTTCCTAAAATATTTTTTATAAAATTCATCTCAAAATTTATCAAAATTTAAAACCAAAAATAAAAAAAATAACATTACATAAAACAAAATAGTTTGGCAGTTTGACATATAGCAATTTCTCTAAATTAACTTCCTCCAACGCAAGTCATATCAGACGATGAATGAAATGGGAGAAATGATGCTCAAATGAGTCCGGGGTCCATGGAGCTTAGAGTTACCGGACATTCGTCTATCAGGATAAGGGAAAACCTCGGAAAAAAATATCTAGGTAACTCACCCTAACCGAGATTCCAGCTCGGGACCTCTTGTACGTGAGGTAGACACGCTACCAACCATGCTGCCGGGGCGGGCGGATGGTGTATACGCTCGAAGTCTATAGAGCTATGTTGCTGCACTTTCAGGATAATGCAAAACTCCGGAGAAAGCTTATCCGAATAACTCATCCTGACCGAATTAGAACTCGCGACCTCTTGAACATGAGGTAGACACGCTACCACCCACGCTGCCGGGGCGGGCGGATGGTCTATACGCTCAAGGTCTATAGAGCTATGTTGCTGCACTTTCAGGACAATGCAAAACTCCGGAGAAAGCTTATCCGAATAACTCATCCTGACTGAATTAGAACTCGGGACCTCTTGAACGTGAGGCAGACACGCTACCAACCACGCTACCGAGGCGGGCGGATGATCTATACGCTCAAAGTCTATAGAGCTACGTTGCTGCACTTTCAGGATAATGCAAAACTCCGGAGAAAGCTTATCCGAATAACTCATCCTGACCGAATTAGAACTCGGGACCTCTTGTACGTGAGGCAGACACGCTACCAACCACGCTACCGGGGCGGGTGGATGATCTATACGCTCAAAGTCTATAGAGCTATGTTGCTGCACTTTCAGGATAATGCAAAACTCCGGAGAAAGCTTATCCGAATAACTCATCCTGACCGAATTAGAACTCGGGAACTCTTGTACGTGAGGCAGACACGCCACCCCCACAGTATAGAGGCGGGCTACTTTTCTATGTTTAAGTCACATTTAAATTTATTACTAATAAATTTATAATATATAATATGAATAAAAATCAATATTTCATGAAAAGTTTCGGAGAAAAATTAAATCCAATTAAGTACTTTTTGATTTTTAAAAGAAAAATTCCCTTCCACAATCTTCTATTGATTTTGCAATAGTACCCACTGAAAGGTTTCCCTGTCTAACATATGTATGTGTGCTCTATGTATGTAAACATGTTATTTGGGCAAACAAAAAGTTACAATAGCCATCTTACAGCCAGAGCGGAAGCCAAGAAGAAAACACCCAAATCCGAGTATTAGGCACGGTAGGTATATATTGTTGTAGCCCACCTCTATTGTGTAGGGCTAGCGTGTTTGTCTTACAATCGCGAGTTAGAGGTTATTCGAAAAAGCTTTTTCCCCTCCTACGCCGTGGGCTTGAGCGTTGTGTTCCGATTCCCTGCCACGTGATGCACCCAGGCTCAGTCCCAACTCCGCTGCTGCAGATTTTAAGCCCCATGTATAGGGACACAGCAGTGTGAGGAATTTAAGGAGCTCCAATGGGTAGCGAATCCCGGTCAAAGAGTGCCAACTTTCCGATTGAAGTTGTCCATGTTCTGAAATCTCTCCGTGTCAGTTGGATGATTTCCCATCTCTGCCTTGAGTACGTGGGTGTGAGGCTGGCCGTCGGGTTGGCACTATTCAGTCTCTTTTATGGATTACTAATATATATTGAGGTGTTCCTTAATATCTCAGGGGCAAATAACCAATTTGTGGCAATCGGAGAGTAGTGAAGTTATTGTAATTTGTAAGAGATTTTGTAATTATACGGTCTCATGTAGTAAATAATAATAATAATAATAATAATAATAATAATAATAATAATAATAATAATAATAATAATAATAATAATAATAATAATAATAATAATAATAATAATAATAATAATAATAATAATAATAATAATAATAATAATAATAATAATAATAATAATAATAATAATAATAATAATAATAATAATAATAATAATAATAATAATAATAATAATAATAATAATAATAATAATAATAATAATAATAATAATAATAATAATAATAATAATAATAATAATAATAATAATAATAATAATAATAATAATAATAATAATAATAATAATAATAATAATAATAATAATAATATAATAATAATAATAATAATAATAATAATAATAATAATAATAATAATAATAATAATAATAATAATAATAATAATAATAATAATAATAATAATAATAATAATAATAATAATAATAATAATAATAATAATAATAATAATAATAATATAGATGATGATCATTCAGCAGGAATGGTAACATGATGTGGTCTGCACCACACATCCCCCAGTTACACTATCGATTATTTAAAGCTGCAACTCCAGTTCAAAGGCATGGGTTCCCCCCTCCAATTTATACCCCGATGGCCTTTAACTCCAATGGTCATATCGGCGGTCGTCCTCCTTTGGACCATATCGAAGTTGTTAACTCGTATTCGTTGCGTTTTAATCATTAGATCACGTACACATTTATACCCCAATGGCCTTTAACTCCAATGGTCATATCGGCGGTCGTTCTCCTTTGGAACATATCGAAGGTGTTAACTCGTATTCGTTGAGTTTTAATCATTAGATCACGTACACATTTATGCCCCGATGGCCTTTAACTGCAATGGTCATATCGGCGGCCGTTCTCCTTTGGAACATATCGAAGGTGTTAACTCGTATTCGTTGGGTTTTAATCATTAGATCACGTACACATTTATACCCCAATGTCCTTTAACTGCAATGGTCATATCGGCGGCCGTTCTCCTTTGGAACATATCGAAGGTGTTAACTCGTATTCTTTGGGTTTTAATCATTAGATCACGAACACATTTATACCTCGCCTTTAACTCCAATGGTCATATCGGCGGCCGTTCTCCTTTGGAACATATCGAAGGTGTTAACTCGTATTCGTTGAGTTTTAATCATTAGATCACGTACACTTTTATACCCCAATGTCCTTTAACTGCAATGGTCATATCGGCGGCCGTTCTCCTTTGGAACATATCGAAGGTGTTAACTCGTATTCGTTGAGTTTTAATCATTAGATCACGTACACATTTATACCCCAATGGCCTTTAACTGCAATGGTCATATCGGCGGCCGTTCTCCTTTGGAACATATCGAAGGTGTTAACTCGTATTCGTTGAGTTTTAATCATTAGATCACGTACACATTTATACCCCAATGGCCTTTAACTGCAATGGTCATATCGGCGGCCGTTCTCCTTTGGAACATATCGAAGGTGTTAACTCGTATTCGTTGAGTTTTAATCATTAGATCACGTACACATTTATACCCCAATGTCCTTTAACTGCAATGGTCATATCGGCGACCGTTCTCCTTTGGAACATATCGAAGGTGTTAACTCGTATTCGTTGAGTTTTAATCATTAGATCACGTACACATTTATACCCCAATGGCCTTTAACTGCAATGGTCATATCGGCGGATGTTCTCCTTTGGAACATATCGAAGGTGTTAACTCGTATTCGTTGAGTTTTAATCATTAGATCACGTACACATTTATACCCCAATGGCCTTTAACTGCAATGGTCATATCGGCGGCCGTTCTCCTTTGGAACATATCGAAGGTGTTAACTCGTATTCGTTGAGTTTTAATCATTAGATCACGTACACATTTATACCCCAATGTCCTTTAACTGCAATGGTCATATCGGCGGCCGTTCTCCTTTGGAAGATATCGAAGGTGTTAACTCGTATTCTTTGGGTTTTAATCATTAGATCACGAACACATTTATACCTCGCCTTTAACTCCAATGGTCATATCGGCGGCCGTTCTCCTTTGGAACATATCGAAGGTGTTAACTCGTATTCGTTGAGTTTTAATCATTAGATCACGTACACTTTTATACCCCAATGTCCTTTAACTGCAATGGTCATATCGGCGGCCGTTCTCCTTTGGAACATATCGAAGGTGTTAACTCGTATTCGTTGGGTTTTAATTTCTCCTCATAGGCCGTACTCTATTACGAATGCCATTTAGACGGTCTTAGACATAGCAAATCGACATCAACTGCTGCGTTCACGCCCGGCATCTTGACTATTTACAATTGTTAAGGACTTAACAACAGAAATTTGGTTTGTTAGTTTAACAAGAGATTTATCACGAGTGTTAAGGTTACACATGTTGTGAAATGCAATTTCTGTTATAACTATTGCTAAGCTCGTGTTAAGTCTTAACATCAGTTGGTAAAATGGGCATAAGTGTACCCTGAGAACGTGTCTATTACCACAGCGAAATTGCCCGCTTCGGTAGCGTGGTGGTAGCGTGTCTGCCAGAGGTCCCAAGTTCGAATCTCGGTCAGGGTGAGTTACCTGGATAAGGCTTTTTCCGGGGTTTTCCCTTATCCTGAAAGACGAATGTCGGGTAAATCTAAGCTCTATGGACCCTGGGATCATTTGTGCACAACATTTCACCCATTCCATTCATCGTCCGATATGACTTAACGTTGGAGGACGTAAGAAAAGTAAACAAAAGAGATAAATACATCGTAACAGGCAAATTGAAAGGCTGTCTTCATCCAAAAGCGCTAGCTACCGTTTGTTTTACGTGATTTAATCTCATTCTAGGTACAACAAACCAGTCCATGATAATCCTAGTCACCGTACACTTTGTTTACAGTTGTTTGCCGTTTAATTTGCTGTTCTAATACTGTCTAATCACTTATTCTTAAAGATAAGTAAACAAAATAAAAAGATACACTTTTACATATTGACATGATACCCATTTCCATAAGATATAGATGGGCACTTGCACTAACATTTCTTTTAGCATTTATTTTCAAACAAATACACCATATAATCTAAGTGGAGTGAGTGAGTGTGTGGTGTTTTAGGGCCCGTCGACAACTAGGTCATTTGGGCCCGCAATCTAAGTGGATAATTGGGATATTTATAAAAGGAAATCTTTAACTAAGTTTAACATTGCACATTGTTTTATTCGTTTGTCAATGTCAGTTTAATGTCCAAGCGTTTCCGACATCAACCAAGTAATCAAGTTGAATTTACCTTGCTGACTCCATTACTTTTCAAATTATTGCAGTAAAACGAAACCTATAATATACCAGTGTAAGGAAATATACGCCACATAAACATAAGGAATCGTTATATTACTAATTATACTGGTTTTGAGTTATGTTATGCAGTGTTACCTTTTAACATTGTGTTCAACATGAATATACAAACAGTGAGGTGATTACATTTCTTGCTGGACTGTACGCGGACAACCAGATAGAAATGAAAAGCTCAGCTGAATGAGTCGCGTTACAATGCAGCCATATGAGACCGAATACTTACCCATACGTTTGTCTTTTGTTTCAGAGCAATAAAAATCATGTATAAGCGGTTTCAGGCACCAAAGGAAGTCGCTTTTGCGTAGTTTGTTACACGATTTCACGAACCCATAGGCATTAGCAAACTTGCACATATTCATCTAAGGTCGACATATTGTTCTATTAAATACAACACAGGCAGAGGAAAGATTTTTAGTGACATTTATAAAATGCGCATTAATAATTTTAGTTGGTGGTGTTTTGTGTTTTTTACCATAAATTCGCATTAATTTCGCGCAAAGTTTTGGGGACGAATAAATGAGTAATGTCCTGGCTCAAATAAAAACTAACAGGTGACTAGAGTAGTACAACTGTTAAACCACTTTTTTCCAAATTAAAGCATTTTATTTGAAATCAGCAGATAGTAGGTAACATGAATAAGAGGAAATATCACACATGAGACATCGCCAAACTGCAGCATACAACAAGTTGTGATATTTTCGCTTTTCATAGTTGTTCTTTTGTCTGTCACAACTAAGTTATATGTAGAGAAAAATCTCTCACTGTCAGCGTTTGACATCGACAACCAAAGACATTGAAGGGACTTTTCACAGAAATTGCGGTAAGAATCAGCTTTTGTCTTCAATGCCAAGAGTACTGTTACTACATCTAATCTGTTATCGTTACCATCATGACTTTGCTCTTCAACAATATCACAAAGCTCTTCGAAACAAAGAAGCAAATCAGAATCACAAGTAATACCACTGGTTTTAAATGTATTTAGTTGTTTAAATGTTGCCATTTCATGATTTAAATCACGTATACTTGATTTAGTAACTAGCCTAGAAGGTTCAAACAAATGATATAGCTTTTATTGTTATTACATCATCAGTTTCTTTTGATATAATGGAGTTTAATTTAGACAAAGTCATACAGCAGCAAACTTTTACATTCTCTTCTAATGCTTCTCTAACACTGGGATCCATGATATGATCTACAAGTGCACTTACTCTGTTTCCAAAGTGACAACTCTCTAATATTTCACATTTGGCTCTCAGCGAGTTAATCCGGGATCAAACAAGATGAACCACAGTTTTCTTATTGAAACTCTAATATTGGAACTGTTGCCAACCTGCAATTTTCAGAAACAAATGTTGCCTGTATCTTTACAATGTTGCAGTACTTGGCATCGCAAAAATGATCATTTAACAAATTTTGCGCAGGAAGTGAAAGCTTTTCTTTTAGAAAAGAAATAGACAACTGCATCAAAATATCTGCCAATGTAAACTACTGGATTAAACCAGCTAGACCAGCGTGTCAGTACGGCAATGGGAACACTTTTAGCTTCTAAATCTGGGTGGTGTTTTAGTGACGTATTGTTTGTATTCCTTTTTTTAACTTTCGGACATTTCGGAACATATTCTTAAGCCATGAGAGACAATATATTCATGTTAATGTGTGAGAGTAGCTTCCTAGAAGTTCAGTACCTTTAGTCAACATAATAGGAGGTTTTGCTGTGTACATTGTGCTATCCAATAAATAACATTTCCGGTTAGCATACGACAAACAGTTCTCAGTATCACGGAACAGTCTGGTGCTGTGGTGTCAGTTTATTGTGTATGATGACGTTATTGTATTGGCTTTGTTAAGTGTTAAATTTTATCTAGCTTTCGTTAAATTTCTTAATATTTTTATGACTTCTACCTTCATGCTATGTAGACATGAATGCTAAATTAAAGTTACATTTATGCAATTTCAAATAAATGTAAATTTTTCTATGCATACTAAAAATAATAGAAATTTTCTCATTTATTTCCAAAAAAAAAAAATATTATTCTCGAAAAAAGTAAAAATTCGCTAAAATTCTGGAAAAGGTCGGTAAAAAGAAGCACTCTTGCCTCGTCACATAGGCAACAGTTCCACTGCTATGTAATATTAAAGATTCTAAAATATAATGACTTTGGGAACGAAAACGTATACAGGTAGTATAGTTTTGGGAGAAGTTGTGAACACTTTTGAGATAACGCACCCACCATTCCTTTGTATAGTGCTTTCTTTTATACGAAAACAATATCGTGAAATTTATCACTGTCTTGTGACTACTACGTGTGCACGGAACAAACTACCAAAGCAACATATTAGCGCATTCCCGAAAATAGCGTGTTTGATTTGGTTGAGCGTAAAAAATTCCCTGGAGCCTGCTTTACTGCACAGTTTCTGATATATATATAATTTATTTGAATCCAGGCTATATACTTGCACGCACGCGCGCGCGCACCTCGGGTAACCTCGGGTGAATCTGGAAACTACATGGCCATATGCCCATAATGATGGTAGCCCTTCCATACACACAGATGACGTGCATTATTTTACGATAGCCAGAAAGCGCCTTCTGCTGGCCAGACCGTGAACAATAAAGCGCGGGATAAATATGGAATAAGTAGAGTAACGTCACCATTTCACCTTCAAGTACCCCTAACGCCATCAAAACGAAAATCTATTATGAATGTATTCAGCTTCTACCAAATGTTTTTACAGAATTAGTGATTAATTTGAGGCCAATGAATGTGGTTTCAGAATGGAAGCATTCGTTTACCTAAAATCAACGACTAATATGTTTATTCGGAAGACGTTAATTAAAATATGTGTTTATTTGAATAATATTTTGTTTCTTCTCACTCAATTGTTATAAAAGTACACAAATGAAAAGAAAATTTCATAGGTTTTGCGTTCAGAGTTACTATGTTCAGAGCCTGTAACTTATCCTTCATAAAGACACTTTCATTTAAAGGAGAATAACCTGGTTATGTCAGGAAACCAGTAGCTGCTGCTACGGATATATGGAGGCGAGAGCCAACCAAATGGAGAGAGTGAAATCCGCTAGATTGTCGACGATTTTACTTCTCCTTCGGCTTCCTCACTTGTAATAAACCAGCTATTTGAAAACAATGTTTTCCCGCGATACTTAAATATTTAACTTCACAGATCTCACTGGACTTAGTGTTTAGGTACCTCAGGCGTATTCATGTTGGCATGGCGGGTTTTGTAAGTCATAGGTTGGCAACTCTACAGATGTGATTCACATAAACAGCGAGAGGGAGAAAGAGCGCAGCAGATAGATGCAGTATTTTGCTGGTTTATGTTAAAATATTTGTGATCGATGCTTCCTTCAATCATGGGATACTGACCCACCAAGTTTATAGAATTACGAATAGGAATGCAATTCGGGGATCGACATCAAAGATGGCTGCTGCCTATGGACGGGAAAATTTGCTTTATGGCGAATGGAAACCACTGAACACGAGAACTCATGCGAAAAGAATGCTAGTGTTTCAAATTCCCTAACACCAAACAAATGTATATGAAGGTAGGTACTCACCAAATGAGAAATACGGTTACATCCATAGTTCACTGGATTGAAACTTGAAGCCCATCGATTTTTGTAAAATTGCAGCCTGGCGTTGCTTTTGATGTATAATTACAGGCTTCAAACCTCAACTCTAAGTTTACTTCTTTTCACCACATGTATTAATGGGTAATCTGTTCAACAAATGCATGTATGACGTATTAGTTGTTCAGTACACATCAATATCTGGTTCGATGTAAATGCTGCATCGGGGGCAAAGCTGAACACTGTTGAGAAGCCAGTCTCAGTGAAATTGGCAACAACAAGGCTCAAAGCTATTTGAAAGTTAAGTAACACTAATTTTGGCCGTAAACGAAACCCGAAGAACGAATATGTCTCAGTGCGCGTCAAATTCCGAAAGCACTGTGTGATTTTGGTTGGCATGCTAGTCATGTCAAAATCTTAAAGACAGCTAGGAAGCGAGTTACTTACTAGATGACGTGACCTGTCGACTGCAAGCTTCAGGATTGCGTGGGACAGTAAATGTCAAATATCCATACATCTGTTATTCACTGTACAATAGCTCCATTCATTCAATGTTTCAACTTCGCCTACTTGTTTCGAGTATGTTATACTTTACCAGTTATTTCATAGTTAAGACAAAGGTTTTACTAATTAAAACGCTGAACTGTTTCGGCCGGTTTAGAGTCTATTCTAATTATTTAGGAACAATTGGAACCATTTTTCGAGTTGCCTCTAAATAACTTTGCAAGTATTCATCTAATAAAAATGTCTAATTACTTCCAATGGTTTTTTTTTGTTCCATTTATACCCCGCCTTTAACTCCCATGGTCATATCGGCGGCCGTTCTCCTTTGGAACATACTGAAGGTATTAACTCGTTATCTTTGGTTTTTTTTATCAATACATCACGCACACATTTACACTCTCATTCATAGTTCCAGACTCTGGTGAAGATGGGGAATCATCTTGGTCGGAGAAAAATCCCCACACCCACCGCCGGGAATCTAACCCGGGACCCCTAGCACGGTAGGCAGGTGCTCTACCGACTGAGCTACGGGGCCAGCCTCTTCTGATTCTTACTTCGTCTTTAATAACGATTATACATTGGCTGTAATCTACCACATGTGTATAACAACATAATATTTATGAATCACGTCCTGTGCCGTGGCGTAGCGGGCTAAGCCAGCATGCCTTGGTCCCTGGCCACGGAAACTTCTTCTTCATTAAATAAATGAAGGGGTATTAAATAAATACATTACAGGGGTACATTTAATGAATTATTTATGAGACAACGGAAAAATATACAGTGCTATACCTCCAAACACTTTTGGTAGGTACATTACATTATTTCCTGGGGCGGCTCGTCCTTACGCTCTTTTCTGTTTTATAAATCACATTGTAGAAATTTTGAAAGACCATGTAAATAACAATGCCTTATTGTAAGTATAAGAAATCGAGTATGACCAATAATGAACTCTTGATGCATGGAAAACACCTGCGGAACTAATGGAAGGCATCCTTGACGTCAACGTGCTGAGAGCCGGCAAGCTCGGTAATCATTATTGCGCATGCGTATAACCTTCCTCTCTTGCCTACCTGATGTCATAAGTTCCCTAGAATTTTGCACAAATGCGTGCTGCAGCTGGCGGTTTCACGGTGATCATTCGCTCCACGGTAAAGCAGTGTCACCAACACTCATAGTTACAGCTGTAGCACTTGAGTATGCATTGAATATCATTTAACAATCTATCATTGCTTTATATTTCAGTTCCAGAAACTACTTCCATCCTACTTACGCAAACAGATACAATACCTAATGGTTATTAACTCGCATGATAGATTGTTTGTGATGCACCTATCATGTTGGTACGATACTGCATTCATAACAAGTGCATGTGGTTCATTGTATCCCATTATTTCCTTGTATAACGTTATTTAGTGGCTGATATCAGTTTCTTTATTTTGTGTGTGAGTGAGAAACTTTATTCAGTGTATGAGTAATTTAATTTTACGAAAACGTTAACCAATAAATAATGAACACGTTTAATGAACTTCTCAAAACTCCCTTTTCAAGGAGAGCATTAGAAGAAGGTGTTGGTATTATGGTGAGCAATACCCGATCTAAAAGTTGAGCAAAAAGCGAAAGGAAGTACAAATTCTGTTTACATCATGAAGAAACATCGGCGCATGGACTTCATTTTTCTAAACTTTTACGCGCAGTACGCTGTCATTTTACGGCGCGAGCCGCCACTGATTATTTCACACAATTGGCAGTAACTCACGAAACAGGAACTTTGGCAATAGTGTGTTAGAGTAAAAGAACTAGAAGATACACTGAAGAGATGTGTGTGGTGGGTACCTAATCTGTGCCACGGAAGATTGTCGTGGAAGTAACTCAGGTTTTATGGTCGTTTTCTTTCGCTTTGATTGGAAACCATTTTACCTCGTCGATTTAAGTTAGTCTGCAGCGATCACGTCACGCCTCGCTTCTGGCTGACGTCATAAGGTTTACAGACACTGCAATACGTGATCCACGCACGGTAACAGTTGAACGTAGTTCCAGCGCAGGGATTTATCGATAAAAGTGCCATAATTGTAGCTCACAATGAGAGTTTCTCCTAATTTCTTGTCATTCACAGAAATAACATAAAAACAGTTATATGGCCACTGCAATGCATTTTAGCTAAAATGATTTTAGAAAATGACTCGTACTGAGAATTTAAAAGCGAACGCATCTGATGGCCTATTGTGTAATGATTTAGAGTTTAAATCGCTTAAATATAAAACAAAACTTCCAATGAGTAGTGCCGTGAAGGGAGGGAAGAATTGTTCACTAACAGGGACAATATCCATCATTTCAAACCTTTCTTTGTAATCTTATAATTTATCATGATGATTTTGGTGAAGTTATGTATGTGCGACTTAAACTTTACTTACCAACTTATTTTTGTTTTCTTTTGCAGGCTGTACATCTGTTTTATTTGTTTATTTATTTTCAGGGGGGAACACTTAATGCTGTATCGATACCAGTGAATTTCAAATTTGCAAGTTGTTTCATGCGTACAGGCTGGCGACATTAGGATCAAGATAAGCTATTTACCTTAATTTTCTTATCCCTTGTTTTCTTTTTATCCTTATGAACATAACAGGCATAAGGAATAATTGTAATATTCATCATGAAAGCAGTTATTCACATGAATTTCTTAACAACCTCTAAATAACAAACAAAAAATACACGGTATTCATTTTATCTGTAATTTTACCACGCAAAATTTGACATCAATAGCATCGTTGATGGAGCGAGTTTATACACGTGGTCTTTTTGTGAATGTGTAACAGAAATGGCAGCACAGTACAGTGCATAGAACTCTAGTGGCAGCGATGAGAGTAGAGACTGTTTTTGATAATTAAAATGGCGAGAACTGCCTGTAATCATTCGTTTTCTCCATTATCCTGGTGTGACACCTATTGAAATTCATCGCCAGTTGAGTGAGGCATGTGGTGATAGTACCATGGATGTGTCTAATGTGCGTTCAATGTACGACAGTTCAAAGAAGGCATCGAGTGACAGCAAACCAAGACAGTTGTAGACATCGCCTCCAAAATTGGCATTTCCGTAGGATCTGTGCACACAATACTACATGAAGATATGAAAATGCTCAATTGGCGATCTTCCAGAACAACCTTATCCACTTGCTGGATCATGCCGTCAGACCGGTTGTTGCAAGGTCCTGAAGTGTCATTCCAGCGCCAACAAAACATACCAATTTCAAACGACATTTTTAATAGCACAATAATTTAATGTCTGCAAAATTGTGTTTAACTTCCACTTTAAACTTTGATACCGTAATTTCCTTGTTTTCTGTGTTCAAATGTGTATAAATGATCCTTATTTCAACTGCATCTACCTATAGGTGTGTTTAAACAACTACCTACTTGTAGTTCACCAATAAGGAAACATAATAAATTCCATAAAATATCAATTAAACGATTAAAAATAAAGATAATAACAATTTTCAGAATAATACTTGTAAATTCTGAGTGTTACGTGGTAAAAAGTAATATATCTGCTTATGCAGGGGATTCGAATTACCTTCACGTCACATAAATGAGATTGTAGTTCTGTACTCGTTCCAACTGAGCTATCTAGTAACGTGTAAGACAAACACTCCGTCTAACATTAAGTATTGGCTGGTCCCAGTGAACATTTACAGACGTACGAACGTCAACTGTCTAATTACGAATATACTACAGACGATGTGATAACATCTATATTAGTACTAATTTCATTGAGTGTTTAACATCCGTGTTAGATACGCGGGTAGAACCTAGTAATGGGGTCGATGTTTTCATGTTGGAGTATAAAATGCGGATTGTATAAAACTCGAGAATAAGGGGCAGCTGACTCACCTTGTATTGTTGTCAACGTCTCTAAGGTTGTAAATATAATATATACTTCAATGTCATTCCACCAAACGATGGAGGCATCTAGAAGGCGCAGTAGAGTAAGAATGAGAGCACCTATAGCTTTTATTATGTTGGGACCTGGCAATACTCCACGCGTGATGTGGCACCTTCACATATGTCAGCAGGCTTCTTGGTGATCTATTGGTGTGCTTGTTCCTATTAAACTTGATTAGAAAGGCATTGGAGCTAAATTAACCTGCAAGACAAAAGAGCTTTTGTGGGATGAAAAAAGGATGATTAGGAGAAAGTACGAGGGCTGTTCAATAAAGAATGATCATAATTTTTACGGTCATAATTTTTCGCACTAAAATTCAATCTCATTATATTCTCTTAGCTTAATGTGAAGCAAACACACAGTACTAGTTTCATTGTTGGTACTCCTGGTTCCCGCCTGTGAGAGCCAGGCAAGTTCAGATATGTTCAGAATCGCCTACCACTGCAATGGAGGTAACATGCAGTTAAAGTTGATGTTAGAGGAAGATCGGGAGTTTCTTTCAAACGTAATCACTGCTGATGAAACTTGGCTACATCATTTTGATCCTGAGAGCAAACAGCAAAGCTCAGTGTGGAAATCTCCTTCATCACCAACCCCCAAAATAGCAAAAGTGGTTGCTTCTGCTGGGAAATCTATGGTCATCTCATTCTTTGATATTCATGGAATGTTTTATCAGCGTGTTGTACCTGCACACACATCAGTAACTGGACAATACTACAGGGGTGTCCTGAAAACATTGCAAGTCCATATCAGACGCAAAAGACCACATTTCTATGAATCAGGCTGGATGCTGCACCACAATAATGCGCGGTCACATATTGCAAATGCTGTTGCTGAATATGTTCCGAAAATCAACGTGAATTGCATCCCTCACCCTCCCTATAGTCCAGATTTAGCCCCATGTGACATTTTTCTATTCCCTAACTTGAAGAAACGCCTTCGTGGGAGGCATTATCCATCATCAGAGGCAGTGGTGAATGCTGCGGCGGCGATTTTGAAGGATCTCTCAAAAAATGGTTTCCAGCATGACTTTGAAGACTGGCAGAAACGCTGGGACAAGTGCATAGCATTCAGGGGAGACTATTTTGAGAAGGACCATCAAAATTATGAGGATAAGTAAAGGTACGTTGTCAAAAAAAAATGTGATCATTCTTTATTGAACAGCCCTCGTATCCTCTCGTGAAAATTTGACTAGGCATTTGATATCATCCAAGTTCCATAGAATGAGTTTGCTGAAAGAGTAGAGTGTATACTTACTCAATTTAAAAAAAAAAATCTATCTTTATTTTCCTTTTCATTCAGGAATACAATATTTACTTGTTTCATGGTTTAGACACGAAAAGGAAGAGAGTTCTTGTTTTGTGATTTAATCATAAAATGAGATACGTCTTAGCAATTTGAAGTTATTTTATGCGTAAACGATTTATAGCGTATACCGAGTCTCTCAGAAAGGCTGCATACAGAAGGCTTCCCTCTGGCGGAGCAGGGGACATCAGAACCTACAAAACGCTGCCATCTGAGGGGGTCAAGAAACCATTTTGAGCAGGTAAGGTATTAGAAACATCTGCTGACATCGCACAGCCCCTAAACATGAAATGGAGGGATGACACATTTATGTTACACAAGAAACCTCCCCGCATTCAACTTGTCAACAAGGGAAAACTATGAAAAATTCATGATCATATTGGGCTATACGAGGGCCGCTACTTTACCGCGAAGACATGCTGCCCATCTTCTTTCTTTCTTCAATAAAAGAATATGGATTTTAGTCGATAATTGAAAACTGAAACAATGAAAGTGAGGTTGAATCTTGTGCGAATGGTGATTCCACATTCTGTTTTATATCCTTTTTTTAGGGTAGCATGCAAAACAAAAAGTTATTTGTTTACGCAGTGAAGCCGCAAGCAAAACACAAACGCAAAAGACGATGCTCTATGCTGTTTGAGGAGAGAGGCTGGCCTATAAATTTCCGTTAAGCTCGCCTTGCTGGTTAGAATGCCTTTTTGTTCATATTTTCAAAAGATAGGTATCAGTGTTTGGAGGAAAATTCGCTTTTCGTTTCCCATTTTTTGCATCTACTGGCCGTAAGAAGGGCTAACCCAACAGGGAACAAATTCTACTCTGTACTTAAACATGTTTTTTTCCCATGAGAACTTGGATTATTACATCCTAAAGATGAAAACATCTTGTGCCATTTCCTCTTCTTTTTAGCATACGCTATCGGGTTTCACATTTGTGCAACAAAAATAAAATATGTTATTAATACCCTATTTCACCAACAGATGTTAAAATCGACGTTAACAAATGTAACCTAACAATTGGCACAGCGCTAACAAATCTGTTAATTCTTTTACATTTACCAACTTGTTTTATGAAAATGTTAACAAACAAGTGTTAATGCGACGAGACTAAGGTATCAATGAAACATCCTGGTTACCTGCCAATGTGACATTTCTACAAAACTTTCTAGTACACAAACGTATATCTAAGGGAAATTCATTCAAAATGAACTTTGGTGCTTTTCACATGTTCCAGTAATGTCATATGACGTTAAGAGATCCTTTTCACAGTATAAATTTTTTTCACTAAAAACGCAGGAGTTTCCCACAGGAAAATTTCAGGATAACTCTCTCGTGTACTGTAACAAGCCTGAGTAAGGTAAAAATTCTACTAAAAATACGTTTATGATAAAATTTTTACTTTTTTGCTTATTTTTTATGCTTATTTTTTATTTTTCGTGCTTATCTGCTTGCTTATTTCACCATGTGTGCTTACAAATCCGGGCTCTAGTTATTACCAAAAGTAGAATGATTGACTTACTGTACCAATGTTGCCAACTTCTTTCTCTTTGTTTTGTTTTGTTATCATTTATTCTGTAATTAATTTTGAGTTGCTTTTGATACATTTTGTTAATATTGTAAGATTGTAATTGGGGGAAACCTGTAATGTTTACATTGAATAAATACATTTAAAAATACATTTAAAAATAAATAAATAAATGAAAGAATAAATGAAAGAATAAATGATAGAATAAATGAAACAATAAAGAAAATAAATGAAATAATAAATAAAATAAATGCAAAACTAAATGAGAGAATAAATGCCAAACTAAATGAAAAAATAAATAAATGCAGAACTAAATGAAAAAAATAAAAATGCACAGCTAAATACAAATGAATGCAAAGCTAGATAAAAAAATGCAAAACTAAATATAAAAATAAATGCAAAAGTCAATAAAAGAATGAAAGAATAAATAAATAAACAAATGAAAGAATAAATGAAAGAATAAATAAATAAATAAATAAATAAATAAATGAAAGAATAAATAAATAAATAAATAAATAAATAAATAAATAAATAAATAAATAAATAAATAAATAAATAAATAAATAAATAAATAAATAAATAAATAAATAAATAAATAAATAAATAAATAAATAAATAAATAAATAAATAAATAAATAAATAAATAAATAAATAAATAAATAAATAAATAAATAAATAAATAAATAAATAAATAAATAAATAAATAAATAAATAAATAAATAAATAAATAAATAAATAAATAAATAAATAAATAAATAAATAAATAAATAAATAAATAAATAAATAAATAAATAAATAAATAAATAAATAAATAAATAAATAAATAAATAAATAAATAAATAAATAAATAAATAAATAAATAAATAAATAAATAAATAAATAAATAAATAAATAAATAAATAAATAAATAAATAAATAAATAAATAAATAAATAAATAAATAAATAAATAAATAAATAAATAAATAAATAAATAAATAAATAAATAAATAAATAAATAAATAAATAAATAAATAAATAAATAAATAAATAAATAAATAAATAAATAAATAAATAAATAAATAAATAAATAAATAAATAAATAAATAAATAAATAAATAAATAAATAAATAAATAAATAAATAAATAAATAAATAAATAAATAAATAAATAAATAAATAAATAAATAAATAAATAAATAAATAAATAAATAAATAAATAAATAAATAAATAAATAAATAAATAAATAAATAAATAAATAAATAAATAAATAAATAAATAAATAAATAAATAAATAAATAAATAAATAAATAAATAAATAAATAAATAAATAAATAAATAAATAAATAAATAAATAAATAAATAAATAAATAAATAAATAAATAAATAAATAAATAAATAAATAAATAAATAAATAAATAAATAAATAAATAAATAAATAAATAAATAAATAAATAAATAAATAAATAAATAAATAAATAAATAAATAAATAAATAAATAAATAAATAAATAAATAAATAAATAAATAAATAAATAAATAAATAAATAAATAAATAAATAAATAAATAAATAAATAAATAAATAAATAAATAAATAAATAAATAAATAAATAAATAAATAAATAAAACCAACAATAAATAAATAAATCAAACAAAAAACTAATAATAAATAAGTAGATAAATCAAACAACAAACCAACAAATAAATAAATGAATCAATCAAACAACAAACCAACAAATAAATAAATAGCTGAATCAATCAAACAACAAACCAACAACCAACAGACAAACAAACAAACAAAGAAACAAATGAATTAATTAATTAATATCAATGCTTTGAGTAATTGTCTATTCCGAAAAATAATATATGAGTTAACGAAGGAATTAAAGAAACATAATGCAAGAAAATACTCATGGCTTTTCTTAATCTTTGAACCAGAGTTAGGGAAACAATCAACACAAAGTTTGCTCCCAATTTTTATAAGTCAACAGTGAAATTGCTACCCAAGTCTAGAAGCAGTTTGTGATTATACAAAGTTCTTTGGTTTTTCTTTCTAATAGAAACCGTAAAGGCGTTGATGGATAGCTTTGTTGTCCTTCAGTCATCGAAGTTCGAATGATTTCTTTGTGTGCGCCATCAGAGAAGCATTCAGTTTGACAAGCTTTGAAACTACACTTTCCTGCTATTAATACTTGTCAGTTTACAACAAACCACCAAATTGTGGAGCTTTGCTAAAGGCTCTGCAACATATCAAAATATGAAAAGCGGTATTCCTTGGCGGTTTCAACAATCTCCTTCACAACCAAACCATCTCAGAAAATTCTACTATGTTACCTTCAACCTCTCACATTTATACCAATTATCCTTACAAAAGTTTGGTTTTCTATCTGCTTCATTTAATTTCAGATATAAGTTTGTAGAAGTATTTACATTACAAATTCCGTTAGGGAATAGTGTTGGTGAAGCTTTTAACAACTGGTCTAGTTTCATACCCTGTCTATGCAATTGCGGGAAACAATTGAATGTACGTAGGGCTTTAAGAGATAAAAAACTAAAGGACATTTTGGAAATGCCCCGTGCTACAAAAATGTTTATTTGAAATGAATCATATTGTGACTTTGTGGGTTCGTAAAATGAAGTCTTGTTAGCAGAAATTTAAAATGCTCTTTATTGCATTAAAAAGACAGCTTGTACACCCCTTGCAGGCTCTAAAAATGACGTGAATTACACAACAGGCAGCCTTGAAGGTCTCTCGTTGCTTCACCACACGTAAAGAAACGAAAGAGTGCACTTGCGGTACACACAATTAACAGCTCAACTCGCAACTTCCTTAACAACTGACTGTTCTCACACCTGGCCGCTTATTTAAAAAATAGTAATTTGTTATTTCTCATCTTTCTATTTTACATCATCAGATGGAAATACAGAATCAAGATTACAATTATAAAATCCATACTGGAAAATGCTGTGTATACCTAAATCTTGAAAATCCTACCATGTTGCTTGACATTGAATAATAATTCGGTCCCCATACACCTAACACTAGGTTTTTGTGTACTGGAGGTCCTCTACTCATTTTTACACTTTGGTCATTTCACCTACCCTACTCTGTTCTTAGCCATCTTTCTTTAACTTTCACTAAATAATTCCCCATAGCTCTGCTGTTATTTGCCCTTTTACTGACATTTTTTTTTTCTAATTACTGCTTCACCCCCCGAATTGTCCCATTTACATAGCCAGGCCTGCTTATCTATAACCGAGCCATTATTTCTGGAAAGCTGCCGAAGTTTCCCAGCGTCAAGTGAAGGAAAAGAATTAGCCAGACATCACTCCGTCTCTTTGTCTCCCCTACCCACGGGCCGGCAGCAGCACAATAATGTCTCGGCGACAATATGCTTTAAGGAATTTGTAGTTGAACTTAGCTTCCAGTAGTTCTACAAAATTAGTGTAAAGCCTTTACCTATGATAAAAGGAATATTCTAGATGTAAATGCTATACGTTATATAAATATATTTATTTATGTTATTTTACTAAAAGGTAGGATATGTAGGAGAGAATCGTAAAGAGGGTACTCGACACTGTGACCAGTCTTGATCTATTGTGCCTGTTCCCAAAGTAGGACATTCCCGGGAGGCAGGATGAGGTGAAAGGAGACAGAGAGCGGCCGTTCCAAAGATCCAGGATCAGTGCAGTGGCCAGTCTCTCTACAATTGACCAGTTGGAAACTCCCCGTCAGGCTAGTACAATCAGGGTCCCAGACAACATGGTTCTGAAACGGCTCACCAGGCCGGCCCAGAGCCCCCCCCCCCTACTGGAGAAACAGGTGTTTAAAAAGAGAATAGCATCCTGCCGTGCAGCGCCGAAACACTCGCAGACACTTCCTCCTTGAAAGAGACCACCAGATGAGAGATGATATGAAATGATAATGGAGATGAAATGTTTCATTGTGAGGTCTACCAGGAAGTCCGAAGACTCCGGCTTTTAACAACCCGGGAGCGATGGAAAACTCCGGGGGTCTTTTCTTGGGGCAAAAGCTTGAGTCCAAAATGCCCCCCCCCCTCTCAAGACGGGTGGAAGTGGATACGCCACTTACGCGCGTCAACCCTGCAGGGAAAGTTACCGAATAACCTCGGTGTGGCCGCCTGGTGATCTAACACACCTACTCGCTCTGCAGGCCGGTACCCGGGACTTCTTAGGCCACCCTCTACTCCCTCCGGGCGGCCGAAGCCTGCCGAAAGTTCCCGATCTCCTGCGGGTGTCGGAAACACACTGTCCCCTCGAGTCCAACCCAATCCGAACAAATTTTAACAGGAAGGGGCTCGAATGTTCGGCCCGAGGTTCCTCTAGTAACGTCAGGGGTACCTCGAGTGTTCCGCAGCGCTCGCACCACGGCAGCTGAAGGGGACGGATCCGCTTCCCTACGGGGAACGGTAATGAAATAGAAGATAGGAAATTCTAGGAATGTAATTAACCTACCCAGCATTTTCCTGGCAAACCGAGGAAATCATTGGGTCAGGTTGGTCGGCCACGGGAATCGAACCGAGACCTCCCGAATGCGGAGCACACACGAAACATTCTGAGCTTGGTTTATTTTAATGAAAATAACTATAGTTATCTTTCACAATACCATAAATGACAAAAAGTGTTTTACGTAAAACTTTCTTTGAGATTAAATTATTTTTGCATAGCTGCTGCTGTATATTCAAACATTAGGTTTAGAAGCCCACCTCGGTAGCGTAGATGGTAGCGCGTCTGCCTCACGTTCAAGAGATCCCGAGTTCGAATTTCGGTCAGGGCGAGTTACCTGGATAACGTTTATCCAGGGTTTTTCCTTATCCTAAAAGACGAATGTCACGTACCATTAAGCTCCATGGACCCTGGACTCATTTGAGCACCATTTCATCCATTTCATTCATCGTCCGATATGATTTAACGTTGCGGGACGCAAATTACACACAAACCAATCAAGTTTACTATTTATTAAAGGAGGTTTCCCAAACAATGACGTCCTACGCACCGACAGGTTCAGCAGTCCCTTTCTCCTAAATTGGTTTAGCAGACATCTAGCACTCGGGACTGTCTTCTGCTACTATACATGTGTTTAGGTTTTGGCGCATGTACCAGGGCTGTTCAATAAAGATTGATCACAACGTACCTTGGACAGCGTACCTTTACTCATCCTCATAATTTTGATGGTCCTTCTCAAAATCGTCTGCCCTGAATGTGATGCACTTGTCCCAGCGTTTCTGCCAGTCTTCAAAGACATGCTGGAGACCATTTTTGAGAGATCCTTCAAAATCGCCTCCGCAGCCTTCACCACTGCTTCTGATGATAGATAATGTCTCCCAAGAAGGCGTTTCTTCATGTTAGGGAATAGAAAAAAGTCACATGGGGCTCAATCCGGACTATAGGGAGGGTGAGGGATGTACGATACTTCACGTTGATTTTTGCAAGATATTCAGCAACAACATTGGCAATATGCGGCCGCGCATTATCATGGTGCAGCATCAAGCCTGCTTCACGGAAATGTGGCCTTTTGCGCCTGATATTGACTTGCAATGTTTTCAGGACATCCCTGTAGTTTTATCTAGTCACTGATGTGTGTGCAGGAACAACATGCTGATAAACCTTTCCATGAATATGAAAGAATGAGATGACCATAACTTTCCCAGCAGAGGCAACCACTTTTCCTTTTTGGGGGGTTGGTGATGAAGGATGTTTTGACATTGAGCTTTGCTGTTTGCTCTCAGGATCAAAATGATGTAGCCAAGTTTCATCAGCAGTGATTACGTTTGAAAGAAACTCCGGATCTTCCTCTAACATCAACTTTAACTGCATGCAGACCTGCATGCGAATGTCCTTTTGTTCGGGAATCAACAATCTTGGAACTCATCGCGCACAAACACGTCTCAGGTGTAACTTTTCTGTCACCAACGTGTGGGTGGCACCCAATGAAATGTTCAGTATTTCAGAAAGTGATCTTAAGGTAATTCGTCGATCCTCTCTCACAATGGCAGCAGCAGTGTTGATGTTTTCTTCCTTAAGAGCAGTAACTGGAGCACCGGGTCCACCTTCCTTTGAAATTGATTGTCTCCCCTCTTTAAACATTTTAAACCACCTTCGAGCTGTGCTGTAGGGAAGAACAGACTGTCCATAGGCCCCCTGTAACATTGCATAGGCCTCAACTGAGAATTTGTTGAGACGTAAGCAGAATTTCATAGCCGCATATTGTTCCTCGCGTGTTACCTCCATTGCAGCGGTAGGCGATACAAAACATGCCTGAAGTTGCCTGGTTCTCACAGGCGGGAACCAGGAGTACCAATAATGAAACTACTACGGTTTGTTTCACATTAAGCTAACAGAATATAATAAAACTGAATTTTAGAGTGAAAGATAATGAACGTAAAATAATGATAATTCTTTGTTGAACAGCCGTCGTATATTTGTTCAAGCATAAGCTAATTAACTAAATGGACTAATAACCAAAAAATAAGCAATATTAATAAATAAACTCCAAAATAATTCACACACTACACAAATGTTTGAATAAGCTTTCACTTTTGAGGTACACAATGAAGAAACTTTTATTCTTGGAGCATGGACCGATAGTGAAATGTCAGTAAATCACATGATCATCGCTGAGCCACCCGTTTGCATTATTATCCTTACCTGCTGAAACAGGCGCGTGATAATGAGTACAAAATTTGGAGTTAACGATTATTATTGTATGTTTCGATGTTAACGATAACACTGCTGCGTAATATCTCCGTTCGCAATTTTTCATTTACTTTTTTAAATACAGCAAGTTAAATTCTCACATAAAAACGTCAGATGTAATATGAATACGCTTGGTAGGGACATACGTCAAGCGCAAACATTGCGTTCTCGACTTCTTTACAAAGTGAATGTAGTTGCCAGCAACTCCGCCAGGGGTCACAACTGTTGCAGCTGAATTTGATCGTTGGCTTGTTACAACACAGTTGAGCCCACGTGATATTTTATAGCAGTTCTTGGTAACAAGGTGCCCTAAAAGGATATGCTTCGACCCTTATCTCATGACCTGCAGTACAAGCCAATGTTGTCTTCCTAAACAAGCGAAAACAGTCATAAAACAGGATTAATCTGTTTGTTTATAAATAAGCTTTTGTTGAGTACATGTTTAGACCGTTTGGGTATTTTCTTTAAACCGTACCGATCCTTAAAATGCTATCTGCTGAACCAGCTTCTGTGTCCTACACTGAAGAACCACAAAATCTTGTCCAATAAATTACTATTACTATTACTACTATTACTGTTACTACTATTATTACCATTATCATTATTACTATTCGGCTAGCACTAATGAAATGTGTAGTGTTTAACGCCCGCTTTTACTACATACGGCACCGCAGGCGGTGACACTGATGATACATGAGATGAAGATGGAGCACCGGTGGAATGAGATGACGGGGGAAACCGGAGATCCCGGAGAAAACCCGCCCCAACGCCGTGTTGTCCATCACTTTGTGGTCGCCTGGGATCGAACCCGGGCCGCCTTGGTGAGAGTCAAGCGGTCTAACCACTGATCCACGGCGTGGCCAATTCGGCTAGCACTTTTCCAAAATATTGTGACTTTGTGGGTTAGTAGAATTAAAAGTTTTGTTTGCAGAAATTTAAAACGCTCTTTATTGCAGTAAACAGTAACTTTGTACAATCCTTGCAGCAGCAAGAATACGTAACATACACCACAGCAGTCTTCGTGGTCGTCTCGTTGCTTAACCATACGTAAACAAACGAAAGAGATCACTGCGGTACACTTCAAATGTCTACTGTCGCAATAACCATCACACAACTACACAACTAACAACTTAACTAGCAACTGACTCTACCCTAACACTTTGTGGGGGCTTTATACCTCCAGTAATTGTTCTAGAATGCAGTCGATCGTTCGATAACAATCGCGACGCAGCGAGAGAAAAACGGAACCATCCAGACAACACTCGATCTTTTCTCTTTGCTTCTTTCTCTCTAGGCAAATGTCCAATTCTGCGCGCCATTATCTATCTCTTTCTTTCGTGCCCACGCGTAGTTCTGGCTTTGCGGCGGCTCCAGCAAAACAGTGCGATAGGTGACAATATGAATATAGTGGAAGGTGAAACCACATACGAGAACACATGTTGATTTAGGTTGTTCCTTTGACGTGGTCTTCCCCGTGGTCGTGTAGCTCCCCGAAAAACAATTCACTACCAGCGGCTGTAGTGAAGAACAATGAGATCCTGATCTGAGCGCATGCCTGGTTGAGTGTGGGATTAAGCCGAATGATATATTTGACGGAGCGTAATAATGATCCATTTGAAGTGGCTTTACGATTATTGAGTTTCAAGAATTAAAACCTTTCTGAATGTTATCACTCGAAATTATAATTACTAAATCATATCTCCTATCTACTTATGTATCCCGAGATTTGGGCAGATGCGCCCAGTACCGCACTTCTAATTTTTTTCAAAATTCAAAGAACATGCAACGGAGAACAAGCAGCGTGTTACTGTTATCATAAAGCTAATAAGATACAGACACAGCATTAGTAGTGAACATTCATGAACGCGAGTCATGCTGACTGTTAAAAACTAAAGTAAATATTAGTAATAACTGCGCATCTCAAAAGGTGTTCCCCGGTACCGGACAGATGTAAATAAATACTCTGACTTTGTGGGTTCGTAGAATTAAAAGTCCAATTGCACAAACTCAAAATGTTCTTAATTTCCACCGAATTACAGTTGGAACACTTGCCGATTACATAGAGTAACTTAGCGTACACAATTACAATCCACCAGTTCGTCTGTCACAGGTCCACTCCACACTCACTAATACGCAACACTCACAATTATGCACAAGTCTCTCTAGAGCTGACTAAGAACTCCTCTGATACTCGGACGCAATCTTCCAGTCTGTTCACTAGCACTACGTTCTTCACGGCTGCTCGCCAGGAACCGAGAACTGAGAACTGCTTGAGTCGTCTAATGCGCTGCTTATATAGCCAGATCGCTGCATCTCAAAGCTTCGCGGTTCGAAACATCATCCCTATTGTTCCAGACGTCAGGGGGAGGGGAAAGAGACGGTACAATGGTCCTTGATACTTCCCTAACCATTCCCTCAGTTAGCGCAAAAAGATAAATAGGTAAGCGTGGACTTAGTGCCTCTTGTCCCCCACTCAGCTGTCAATTGGTCGTGTCTTCCGATAATTGGGTGACAATACATATTTCTAAATAAAATAAGAGGAACTGCATAATAAATCACAAGATAATTATTCTTATCATAATTTTGTATTTTTGAGATAAAACAGAACACAGTGACATGATAATATATTTTTTCAAAACGTTCTCTAGAGATTATCACAACAAAATAAAATGTCTTAGAACTAATGAAACATTTTTAAACACAGTGATCACATCAATAAAAATCAATTTTCTCTTGCCTTGTACATTTAATATGTGTCCAATCCTTGCACGATACACACTGAACCCAAGGCTCGTCTGTGATTTCTAAGCAAATGATACACTCTGTTAGAACACTTCAATCCACACTGGTTTTGGTTCCAACATTTAATTTTCTTTTAGTCTTCTAAGGCTCTTCACTATTTCCAGTTTCTGTTGGCACAGAGTTAGAGCTAGGTTCCCCATTTATATTTTTATTAATATTAGTCTTACGTCCCTTTGCTATTGGTTTGTTCTTCTGTTTTAGTGCCTTTTCCTGCAACATTAACTAATACAGAGTCGATGGTAATATTTCAGCAATTATGTATTGCTACTTCCAGATTCGTTGATCTCTCTATCACATTCTTTATTGCTTGTTTCATATTTTCTTCTAAACATTTTCCTTTCTTTTTGGCCTCCATGTTGGCAGGACTGCCTATAAACAAAAATTAATCTAATGTCGGTGCAAGTTCAGGGGATAAAAGTATACCTCCGCGTACGGTACTGGGAAAATTGCTATCGTACGGTACTGAGCAACTCACACGTACGTGTATATAACGTCACAGCACGGCCCTATTCTCTTAAACCGACACTGTGTTTTGTGTTTGTGTAGTCTACTTAATACCAAATAATACAAGTACAAATACTTAATTAGTTCTTACCGGACAAGTCAGCAGCAATGTCAGCAAGTTATTAACAGCACAGCTCTAGTTCACTACACGACTTCTCTGAACAATAACTTCTCATTCAACGGCCAAAGAGTAGGGAACACTTTCCGTTGTTAACAAAGATAGTTGTTTGCCTAAATGCACACCATGAGCTTCTACTGTCTATCGGCAACTACGAGACACTGACACCGTACGGTACTGGGTGCATCTTCCCTACAATATAATCGTAATAATAATGTAAAGTGTAACTTGCTGTGAGTCGCAGAAAATGCCGAGCTGAGGCGACCGCTAAAGTACATAACTCGAGGGCGGTATCTAACCGCTGCAGGCCGATAATCGGTTACAGTAAACCCCTTTGAAAGACTGCAAAATGCAATGGAAATGCCGATATTTTATTAATAATCACCATTTTAGTTACCTAAACACCAACTGCAAAACATAATTCCCATAAACATTCCTAACGACTACTCCGAATATGACGTTGAAGCCTCGATCACCAAAGCTAGGAAAGGGAAACCTGTAATACAGCAAGCGTCAGATAAGCCTACCGCTACAGCCTACATCACGTTTACCGGCAATCTATCCGGCAGAATCAGCAGCCTCGATCACCAAAGCTAGGAAAGGGAAACCTGCAATACAGCAAACGTCAGATAAGCCTACCGCTACAGCCTACATCACGTTTACCGGCAATCTATCCGGCAGAATCAGCAGTCTCGATCACCAAAGCTAGGAAAGGGAAACCTGTAATACAGCAAGCGTCAGATAAGTCTACCGCTACAGCCTACATCACGTTTACCGGCAATCTATCCGGCAGAATCAGCAGCCTCGATCACCAAAGCTAGGCAAGGGAAACCTGTAATACAGCAAGCGTCAGATAAGCCTACCGCTACAGCCTACATCACGTTTACCGGCAATCCATCCGGCAGAATCAGCAGCCTCGATCACCAAAGCTAGGAAAGGGAAACCTGTAATACAGCAAGCGTCAGATAAGCCTACCACTACAGCCTACATCCCGTTTACCGGCAATCTATCCAGCAGAATCAGCAGCCTCGATCACCAAAGCTAGGAAAGGGAAACCTGTAATACAGCAAGCGTCAGATAAGCCTACCACTACAGCCTACATCCCGTTTACCGGCAATCTATCCAGCAGAATCAGCAGCCTCGATCACCAAAGCTAGGAAAGGGAAACCTGCAATGCAGCAAACGTCAGATAAGCCTACCGCTACAGCCTACATCACGTTTACCGGCAATCTATCCGGCAGAATCAGCAGCCTCGATCACCAAAGCTAGGAAAGGGAAACCTGTAATACAGCAAGCGTCAGATAAGCTTGTCGCTACAGCCTACATCACGTTTACCAGCAATCTATCCGGCAGAATCAGCAGCCTCGATCACCAAAGCTAGGAAAGGGAAACCTGTAATACAGCAAGCGTCAGATAAGCCTACCGCTACAGCCTACATCACGTTTACCGGCAAT
Source organism: Mantis religiosa (assembly GCA_030765055.1). Lineage (NCBI taxonomy): Eukaryota > Metazoa > Arthropoda > Insecta > Mantodea > Mantidae > Mantis > Mantis religiosa. Next base: position 19,504,847 of record CM060948.1, read on the forward strand.
CTATGCGGCAGAATCAGCAGCCTCGATCACCAAAGCTAGGAAAGGGAAACCTGTAATACAGCAAGCGTCAGATAAGCCTACCGCTATACCCTGCAACCCGTTTACCGGCAACCTATCCGGCAGAATCAGCAGTATTCTCATCAAATACAACATCAGGACCATCCACAAGCCACCTCCGAAGACGAAACATCTGTTGAGACCGGTGAAAGACAAACTGGACTTCCAAGTTCCGGGAGTGTACCGCATTCCCTGCGAATGTGGGACACCGTGCATAGGACAAACCGGAAGTACCATCGCTACCAGAATAAACGAACATTAATGGAGCATTCGTTTAATGCAACCTGAAAAATCTGGGCTGGCAGAGCATTGTTTTGATAACGACCATAGAGCCAACCTTCGGGAGAACCACCTTGGCAAAATGCAGCAGTTACTGGGAGCGGAGAATTAAGGAGGGTTTGGCCATTTCCTACGAGAGTAGCACGCTTAATCATGATGCTGGATTTCAGTTCAGCTTCTCTTGGAAACCGGCCTTAAAATGGAAATCCGTCGGCTTAGGAAGCACAGGTCTACACAACTTGATCATCAAGTTAAGTAGTTACGTTTCTTTGACACAATTTTCTATATTCACGTTATCTCCTGGGCTGGCATTTAATTTACTGAATCAGTCTGTTGTTCAGTAACGCGTGTATTTATAGTGTTTTGTCTTTGTGTACATTTGTGTTGCATTTGGTGATAAATTTGTGGTTATTACATTTAATTAATATCCTGATTATGGGAGAGATGTGCGCTCCCGAAACTTCAATTTCTAATCGTCTTTTCACCTGGCTTGCCTCCCGAGAAGATCTGTAATATATCCGTCGCCAGGACTATACATCATTTCATATTCTGCAAGTCTTTTTGTGGAGGGGGAGGTTACATTTTCTGCCAATGTTTCGTCTCTTTCAAGGAATTTTCATCCATTATTAGTAATAGCTATGGCTATGAGTAAAGTGTAGCACTGACAATAAACACTGTACGATAAATTCACAAACCACAAGAAGTTGGTTAATTCGCCATTCGAAATGAGTGCAGCGCCGTAATCCAAGCTTCCTTGCTTATTAAATCAACCAGTTTGAAGGCGAAAGTTGACATTGTGACACCTCCACGTTCTGCTTCTGTTTTTCAAATAAATGCTACATGTTGCTATCCCGTCTTTTCATTTAACTAGTGTTTACAGACACGGCTGCATGCAAATGACACAAAAAACCACCCTCACATGCACAGCAGCTCATCAAAAGCGTAATGAAGGCAGCACCAACATGATATTTGCACCTCGTTTTCTTCCACACATCTGTGATTAATTAACATTTTAAATTCGCCATGTTAATTAGTAAGAAGGCGCTGGTGTGAAGTTGTGTCTACAATGTCGGTTTCTTTGCACAAATCGCTCCTCACAGATTTTGTACATAGCATTTCTTAAACCAGTCAACCATTGTTAGAGTATATGGTAATGCTGTGCGAGGGGTCCTGTGTTTGTTTGCCTATCCTACTCAGAGTCTCCACCTGTGGTGCTCAATTAAAGCAGGAAAGGGGAGGTTGAAGTCACCTCCTTCCACCCGCTGGGATAGAATCGCGCGTTTACCTGTGGTTACTGAGTTTCAGTGGCGGAACACCGCTCTCATTTTGACGTATAGGAAATCATAAGTGTTTCCACTCATAGTTTACTCCTTACTAACTAATGTTACTTAGGATGACTTCTGTGGCACAGTTTATGTTTTACAAGGTCTGCAATATCTGGTACAAAAGAAGTGTACAGTCTCAAAAGATAAAGGTGATCGTCTCTGCTCCTGCTACGTTACTCACTTTTAATATAGTTCATTTTTAAATAATAATAATAATAATAATAATAATAATAATAATAATAATAATAATAATAATAATAATAATAATAATAATGATGATGATGATGATGATGATGATGATGATGATGATGATGATGATGATGATGATGATGATGATGATGATGATGATGATGATGATGATGATGATGATGATGATGATGATGATGATGATGATGATGATGATGATGATGATGATGATGATGATGATGATGATGATGATGATGATGATAACAATAACAATAACAATAATAATAATAATAATAATAATAATAATAATAATAATAATAATAATAATAATAATAATAATAATAATAATAATAATAATAATAATAATAATAATAATAATAATAATAATAATAATAATAATAATAATAATAATAATAATAATAATAATAATAATAATAATAATAATAATAATAATAATAATAATAATAATAATAATAATAATAATAATAATTTTATTTGGAATTGTACAACTGTTAAATAAACGGATATACAACACATACACACACACACACACACACACACACACACACACACACACACACACACACACACTTATACTTGCTGTACGTTGCAGTTAACTTGTGCTGTTCGTTGCACAATTCCATATCAAGAACTTTCTTCAACAGTCAGCCTGTTTGGGCCATTATCCGTTATAACATCGGTCTGAAAATTCTATCTCACAAACTAATTTGAGAATTTCAAAAATCAATTTCAGGTACCTGCATAAATCAAATCTTAATAGGTCTGTCTGGTTATAATTTGCCAGTACCAATATATTACGAAAACCTAATTGCAAGTATACATTTTACATTCACTAATTGTTTATGGCAGGGAGAATATTTTATTTTACCTCAAATGGCATGTCCACATTCCTTATAAAGTTTTTGGATGCTTTATATCAATGCTTGCAGTATAATGGTGAAAGAAAAAACTCGAGATGTCACTACACTCAGGTCCTCGTGTGACGTGTTAATTTCATTGACTTCCGCCAGGAGAGCGACCGCTTGCTTATTCATGAAGTAACGCGTGTGCCCGTCAGATGTCGCCGTACGTACTTACTTAGAACGGTAATGAAAATTCATTATTATTATGAAGTTTGATAGCCAATTGTAATTATATTGTTTGGATATAGCCAAGATCTAATTGTCTTGTGTATCGTTAGAGCTAACACCACGAATGATGTATACTAAGTGAGTACGCAAGGAATGAATAGTTGTTTGCGAGAGAGGAAGTCTTTTGAAATGTGTATACCTTTATGATTTTTGTCTTCTAACATGAAGCTTCCATGTTAATAAACAGCCATTATTTGATGTAGCTTAAGAGCAAAAACCAGTTGGAACTTTATTATATTACCTCACATCACTTTAATACTCTGCGCCACGTCATTGGGGCTGGAGTGTTGTATCTGTGGTTTCGTGACACGAAGTACGAGTGGATACATCATCTCAGGAGAGTTCGGATTTGATGTCTTGGGTACTAAAACGGTGTCCACTCAGCATCGCGTGGAGCCTCAACAACAGATATGGATAGCGGATCTAGTTCAGGAATGCAAATCTTACGGCTGGAGGTGCAGAGATGCTGACTACATTTTCCGCCTCCATGCCAGTTGGAGTCAGGGAGTGTTACGTGGGACAGAGATTCTGATTCCATATGAAGCTTCTCGAAACGGCCGTGCGACAGACTGAGCGCTGCACATCAACATTAAAATTTGTCGGTGCCAACGGTATCGAAGCGAAGCCTGACAATTGATAATCTATTTTTAAAATTCGCAAGACTTGTAAGGCCTTCGTTGGCATACAGGCAGCAAGGAGGAAGGGATGCACTTTCTCAAGGACCTATCGGTAACTAAGGCGTTAGCATGTAGCTAAATATCGAAAATTAATATCATCACTTAACCTGAATTGTGCCTTAGTACATATTCATTTATAATTAAATTCCTTATATTATGTTGCATCAAGGACGTTTCACATGAAAAAGCATTAGTTTCATTAAATTTCTTACTTAATTATTAAAGCAAAAACAATGTTTTTTGCTTCTTTTAGCTACCTCATCTCAGGCTACCAGGAATACGATGGCAGGAATCAAAAGTGTATGTTCATTGTTTTGGTGATGTGCAGTGATCTTCTGGAACGTTATTAATGTAGAACAAATGTTTCTTTCTCACCTCTACAGCAATTTATTGTTGCTTATCATCATATATTTCTTAAATTTTGAGTTTCATTTCAATATCAGTCGAAACTTAACAAAAACTTTGAGGAATATTGTGAACAACATGTTATACATTTTCTGGAAAAGTGAAGTTATTTTAGGCAGTTGATTGGACATATACGTTGGCAGATATATGTAGAGTCAAAGACTGTCATTAAATTAGATTCAAACAAACGTAATCTCTGATAATCACAAAAGGGCAAAGATTTAAATAATCCCTATCCTTCCTTCTCAGAACATTTTACTGTCCTCAAATTTTGCAGTAAAGGTAGTTCCATTTGTAGCTCGTGTGGGCCTCACTACATAGAAACTTTAAACGAGTGCAAAATAATTGGATATTTGTCTCCAAATGCTTTATATCTTCAAATTGCGAAGGGAATGTGTCATGTAGTTGCTTTAGAAGCTCTGCATACTTTTCCGGAAGTATGACGTTTATTGTGAACACGGACCGTAAGTAAGACAAATGATTTAAATCTACAACTACCAGTTGTCCTTACAACAATCACAATTGTGACATAAATAAGATATTTAATTCATTATCAACTCCCCTCAGAAACACAATTAACCGCCCCTTGTCAGATCTATCCACCGATTGGTGCAGGATTAGAGAAAAACATGTTAGTAACCTTATTTTGTCCTTAAATTGTCTTTCCAAATAATAACACAATTCCTCTAAGTGTCTCGTTACTGTACCTCGAGAGAGACTAATGCAAATAAAAGGACTAAATTGGGACAAAATTCCTTAGCAGCAACTAGCAAGCTTTGCTTGATAAATTCACCTTCACTAAAGGTTTCATATTTTTCCAGAAAGTTCCGCCAGTTTATAACAAAGCAGTAGCAAATTTTTAACATTAGGTTCATATTTAAACAATTCTTTCACTTCTTCTAGTTTTTGTGATCTGGCTTCACCTAGAACAAAGATATGATAAACGTTAGTAACAACGCCTCTGACTGTTACCTCTGTCTCTCGCTGCCTTGGTCAATGGTGTGGGGTAAACAACATGTGTAGGGGAAGTAAGCGTGTACTGTACAATTGTCTACCTCTGCCGGTTAAACACTATACATTTCATTTCTTCTAGTTGTTGTGATCTGGCTTCACCTAGAATAAAGATACGCTAAACGTTAGTAACAACGCCACTGACAGTTGTCTCTGTCTCTCGCTGTCTTGGTCAGTGGTGTGAGGTAAACAACATGTGTAGGGGAAGTAAGCGTGTACTGTACAATTGACTACCTCTGCCGGTTAAACACTATACATTTCATTTCTTCTAGTTTTTGTGATCTGGCTTCACCTAGAACAAAGATATGCTAAACGTTAGTAACAACGCCACTGACTGTTACCTCTGTCTCTCGCTGTCTTGGTCACTGGTGTGAGGTAAACAACATGTGTAGGGGAAGTAAGCGTGTACTGTACAATTGTCTACCTCTGCCGGTTAAACACTATACATTTCATTTCTTCTAGTTTTTGTGATCTGGCTTCACCTAGAACAAAGATATGCTAAACGTTAGGAACAACGCCTCTGACTGTCACCTCTGTCTCTCGCTGTCTTGGTGACTGGTGTGGGGTAAACAACATGTGTAGGGGAAGTATGCGTGTACTGTACAATTGACTACCTCTGCCGGTTAAACACTATACATTTCATTTCTTCTAGTTTTTGTGATCTGGCTTCACCTAGAACAAAGATATGCTAAGCGTTAGTAACAACGCCTCTGACTGTTACCTCTGTCTCTCGCTGCCTTGGTCACTGGTGTGGGGTGAACAACATGAGTAGGGGAAGTAAGCCTGTACTGTATAATTGTCTACCCCTGCCGGATATACACTATACATTTCATTTCTTGTAGTTTGTGTGATCTGGCTTCAGCTAGAACAAAGATATGCTAAGCGTTAGTAACAACGCCTCTGACTGTTACCTCTCTCTCTCTCTCTCTCTCTCTCTCTCTCTCTCTCTCTCTCTCTCTCTCTCTCTCGCTGTCTTGATCACTGGTGTGGAGTAAACAACATGTGTAGGGGAAGTAAGCGTGTACTGTACAATTGACTACCCCTGCCGGTTAAACACTGTACATTTCATTTCTTCTAGTTTTTGTGATCTGGTTTCACCTGCAACAAAGATATACTAAACGTCAGTAACAACGCCTCTGACTGCTACCTCTGTCTCTCGCTGCCTTGGTCAATGGTGTGGGGTAAACAACATGTTTAGGGGAAGTAAGCGTGTACTGTACAATTGACTACCCCTGCCGGTTAAACACTATACATTTCATTTCTTCTAGTTTTTGTGATCTGGCTTCACCTAGAACGAAGATATGATAAACGTTAGTAACAACGCCACTGACTGTTACCTCTGTCTCTCGCTGCCTTGGTCAATGGTGTGGGGTAAACAACATGTGTAGGGGAAGTAAGCGTGTACTATACAATTGACTACTTCTGCCGGTTAAACACTGTACATTTCATTTCTTCTAGTTTTTGTGATCTGGCTTCACCTAGAACGAAGATATGATAAACGTTAGTAACAACGCCACTGACTGTTACCTCTGTCTCTCGCTGCCTTGGTCACTGGTGTGGGGTAAACAACATGTGTAGGGGAAGTATGCGTGTACTGTACAATTGACTACCTCTGCCGGTTAAACACTATACATTTCATTTCTTCTAGTTTTTGTGATCTGGCTTCACCTAGAACAAAGATACGCTAAACGTTAGTAACAACGCCTCTGACTGTTGTCTCTGTCTCTTGCTGTCTTGGTCACTGGTGTGAGGTAAACAACACGTGTAGGGGAAGTAAGCGTGTACTGTACAATTGACTACCTCTGCCGGTTAAACACTATACATTTCATTTCTTCTAGTTTTTGTGATCTGGCTTCACCTAGAACAAAGATACGCTAAACGTTAGTAACAACGCCACTGACTGCTACCTCTGTCTCTCGCTGCCTTGGTCAATGGTGTGGGGTAAACAATATGTGTAGGGGAAGTAAGCGTGTACTGTACAATTGACTACCCCTGCCGGTTAAACACTATACATTTCATTTCTTCTAGTTTTTGTGACCTGGCTTCACCTAGAACGAAGATATGCTAAACGTTAGTAACAACGCCACTGACTGTTACCTCTGTCTCTCGCTGTCTTGGTCACTGGTGTGAGGTAAACAACATGTGTAGGGGAAGTAAGCGTGTACTGTACAATTGTCTACCCCTGCCGGTTAAACACTATACATTTCATTTCTTCTAGTTTTTGTGATCTGGCTTCACCTTGAACGAAGATATGCTAAACGTTAGTAACAACGCCTCTGACTGTTACCTCTGTCTCTCGCTGTCCTGGTCAATGGTGTGGGGTAAACAACATGTGTAGGGGAAGTAAGCGTGTACTGTACAATTGTCTACCCCTGCCGGTTAAACACTATACATTTCATTTCTTCTAGTTTTTGTGATCTGTCTTCACCTAGAACGAAGATATGATAAACGTTAGTAACACCGCCTCTGACTGTTACCTCTGTCTCTCGCTGTCCTGGTCAATGGTGTGGGGTAAACAACATGTGTAGGGGAAGTAAGCGTGTACTGTACAATTGTCTGCCCCTGCCGGTTAAACACTATACATTTCATTTCTTCTAGTTTTTGTGATCTGGCTTCACCTAGAACGAAGATATGATAAGCGTTAGTAACAACGCCACTGACTGTTACCTCTGTCTCTCGCTGTCTTGGTCACTGGTGTGGGGTAAACAATATGTGTAGGGGAAGTAAGCGTGTACTGTACAATTGACTACCCCTGCCGGTTAAACACTATACATTTCATTTCTTCTAGTTTTTGTGATCTGGCTTCACCTAGAACGAAGATATGCTAAACGTTAGTAACAACGCCACTGACTGTTACCTCTGTCTCTCGCTGTCTTGGTCACTGGTGTGAGGTAAACAACATGTGTAGGGGAAGTAAGCGTGTACTGTACAATTGTCTACCCCTGCCGGTTAAACACTATACATTTCATTTCTTCTAGTTTTTGTGATCTGGCTTCACCTAGAACGAAGATATGCTAAACGTTAGTAACAACGCCTCTGACTGTTACCTCTGTCTCTCGCTGTCTTGGTTACTGGTGTGGGGTAAACAACATGTGTAGGGGAAGTAAGCGTGTACTGTACAATTGTCTACCTCTGCCGGTTAAACACTATACATTTCATTTCTTCTAGTTTTTGTGATCTGGCTTCATCTAGAACGAAGATATGATAAACGTTAGTAACAACGCCACTGACTGTTACCTCTGTCTCTCGCTGTCTTGGTCACTGGTGTGGGGTAAACAATATGTGTAGGGGAAGTAAGCGTGTACTGTACAATTGACTACCTCTGCCGGTTAAACACTATACATTTCATTTCTTCTAGTTTTTGTGATCTGGCTTCACCTAGAACGAAGATATGCTAAACGTTAGTAACAACGCCACTGACTGTTACCTCTGTCTCTCGCTGCCTTGGTCACTGGTGTGGGGTAAACAACATGTGTAGGGGAAGTAAGCGTGTACTGTACAATTGTCTACCTCTGCCGGTTAAACACTATACATTTCATTTCTTCTAGTTTTTGTGATCTGGCTTCACCTAGAACAAGGATACGCTAAGCCTTAGTAGCAACGCCTCTGACTGTTACCTCTGTCTCTCGCTGTCTTGGTCACTGGTGTGGGGTAAACAATATGTGTAGGGGAAGTAAGCGTGTACTGTACAATTGACTACCTCTGCCGGTTAAACACTATACATTTCATTTCTTCTAGTTTTTGTGATCTGGCTTCACCTAGAACGAAGATATGCTAAACGTTAGTAACAACGCCACTGACTGTTACCTCTGTCTCTCGCTGCCTTGGTCACTGGTGTGGGGTAAACAACATGTGTAGGGGAAGTAAGCGTGTACTGTACAATTGTCTACCTCTGCCGGTTAAACACTATACATTTCATTTCTTCTAGTTTTTGTGATCTGGCTTCACCTAGAACAAGGATACGCTAAGCCTTAGTAGCAACGCCTCTGACTGTTACCTCTGTCTCTCGCTGTCTTGGTCACTGGTGTGGGGAAAACAACATGTGTAGGGGAAGTAAGCGTGTACTGTACAATTGACTACCTCTTCCGGTTAAACACTATACATTTCATTTCTTCTAGTTTTTGTGATCTGGCTTCACCTAGAACAAAGATATGCTAAACGTTAGTAACAATGCCACTGACTGTTGTCTCTGTCTCTCGCTGTCTTGGTCACTGGTGTGGGGAAAACAACATGTGTAGGGGAAGTAAGCGTGTACTGTACAATTGTCTACCTCTGCCGGTTAAACACTATACATTTCATTTCTTCTAGTTTTTGTGATCTGGCTTCACCTAGAACAAAGATACGCCAAACGTTAGTAACAACGCCTCTGAATGTTGTCTCTGTCTCTCGCTGTCTTGGTCACTGGTGTGAGGTAAACAACATGTGTAGGGGAAGTAAGCGTGTACTGTACAATTGACTACCTCTGCCGGTTAAACACTATACATTTCATTTCTTCCAGTTTTTGTGATCTGGCTTCACCTAGAACAAAGATATGCTAAACGTTAGTAACAATGCCACTGACTGTTGTCTCTGTCTCTCGCTGTCTTGGTCACTAGTGTGGGGTAAACAACATGAGTAGGGGAAGTAAGCGTGTGCTGTACAATTGTCTACCCCTGCCGGTTAGACACTATACATTTCATTTCTTCTAGTTTTTGTGATCTGGCTTCACCTAGAACAAAGATACGCTAAGCCTTAGTAGCAACGCCTCTGACTGTTACCTCTGTCTCTCGCTGTCTTGGTCAATGGTGTGGGGAAAACAACATGTGTAGGGGAAGGAAGCGTGTGCTGTACAATTGTCTACCCCTGCCGGTTAAACACTATACATTTCATTTCTTCTAGTTTTTGTGATCTGGCTTCACCTAGAACAAAGATACGCTAAGCCTTAGTAGCAACGCCTCTGACTGTTACCTCTGTCTCTCGCTGTCTTGGTCACTGGTGTGGGGTAAACAACATGAGTGGGGGAAGTAAGCGTGTGCTGTACAATTGTCTACCCCTGCCGGTTAAACACTATACATTTCATTTCTTCTAGTTTTTGTAATCTGGCTTCACCTAGAACAAAGATACGCTAAACGTTAGTAACAACGCCTCTGACTGTTGTCTCTGTCTCTCGCTGTCTTGGTCACTGGTGTGGGGAAAACAACATGTGTAGGGGAAGGAAGCGTGTGCTGTACAATTGGGCACCCCTGGTCTACACGTATGAATGTCAGTGTGAATGTGATCTAATATATAAATTTAGAGAAATCCAATATAACTGTACACGAGTTAATACGTACCATTGCAGTAAGTTCCAAAGGAAAATCGAAGGATAGGATAGAAAGCCAAAATTAACTATTATCATTGCCCTGTTAAAGCCCCTGTGCTGCCAATTTATTTTTCCTGTTTTGTTCTTTTTTCAAGAATGTAGGCATCAGAGATTTATGAACCTAACCGAAGATATTTCCTGAGGTATTTTCATTGTGGAAGGCACACATGACCAAGTACAAGGGTCATGATGGAGTCCCAATGTTGAACATTTACTGCCTCACAACTTATGCAACAATACACAGATTTGGCTACTTATTTGTTTTCAGACCCTTCTCACAAATGTCCGATCTTGTCTTTATTATTTTGTCTGTTTGTTTCATTAGTGTTGAATTACTCTACTTCGCCTGAATGAGGTGACTAGAGACCGTTAGTTCTGATTCACAGCAGGCAACGAGTTGAATAACCTCGCTCTGCGGTAGAATAGCTCACCCACCCACAGATAAAGAAAACTCAACTTATCGTTATTTGCCTTGTTCAGACATCGGATCGCGTACACCTTTGCAATCAATGTACGCACAGAGGCACTATACAAGACCAAGCGAGACATCAACAAACGTCCGATGTCAACAAGTATAACGGTGCGCTGTCTGTGTACACTCCGGTACAGATACAAAATGTAACATACGTTACAATATATCATCCTCCTCATTGCTTTCGATGTGGCAATTACAGTGAACAACCATGTACATTCGTAAATTATCGAATGTGAATTTTCTGCACCTTCACTAAAACAATTTTAAAATATTGGCAGAAAGTTCGTTCAAGGTCACATGACGATAATGGTACATATGAGTAGTACAAATCATTTTCATGTGTTTGTCCGAGACTTAGTTTATTTCTTATATTATGGAGTACTGAAAATACAGTAATTTTATTTTCAATACTGGCCAATTTATTTTTTTATTTTTATTTTTTTTATTTTTTGGTTCGTTTGGTTGGTGGTGCATTATCTTTATTGTTAATTTTTGCAGATACTTCCTCAACTGGTTTCAGACAGTTTGAAATAACATGCTTCAAGCTGTGTAAAGGTTGTTGATAATACCCAAAATTTTGATTTATAAAATGGAGATTGTCCAATAACTGATGTGTAAGTAATGCTATTAACACAATATATCAAACACCTTACACTCCCTGGAAGACAGATCTACCTACGTGGTGAGCAGTAGTTGTAATGAAACTAAAGCTACGCGTTGTGAACCGGACTATCCCTGCGTGTTGTCCCCGGGTCTGATCTACCTGCGTGGTGAGCAGTAGTTGTAATGAAACTAAAGCTACGTGTTTTGAACCGGACTATCCTTGCGTGTTGTCCCCGGGACTGATCTACATGCGTGGCGAACAGTAGTTGTAATGAAAATAAAGCTACGTGTTTTGAACCGGACTATCCTTGCGTGTTGTCCCCGGGTCTGATCTACCTGCGTGGTGAGCAGTAGTTGTAATGAAACTAAAGCAACACGTTGTGATCCGGACTGTCCCTGCGTGTTGTCCCCGAGTCTGATCTACCTGCGTGACGAGCAGTAGTCGTAATGAAACTAAAGCTACACGTTGTGAACCGGACTATCCCTGCGTGTTGTCCCCGGGACTGATCTATCTGCGTGGCGAGCAGTAGTTGTAATGAAAATAAAGCTACACGTTGTGAGCCGGACTATCCCTGCGTGTTGTCTCCGGGTCTGATCTACTTGCGTGGCGAACAGTAGTTGTAATGAAAATAAAGCTACGTGTTGTGAACCGGACTATCACTGCGTGTTGTCCCAGGGACTGATCTACCTGCGTGACGAGCAGTAGTTGTAATGAAACTAAAGATACACGTTGTGAACCGGACTATCCCTGCGTGATGTCCCTGGGACTGATCTACCTGCGTGACGAGCAGTAGTTGTAATGAAACTAAAGCTACGCGTTGTGAACCGGACTATCCCTGCGTGTTGTCCCCGGGTCAGATCTACCTGCGTGGCGAGCAGTAGTTGTAATGAAACTAAAGCTACACGTTGTGAACCGGACTATCCCTGCGTGTTGTCCCTGGGACTGATCTATCTGCGTGGTGAGCAGTAGTTGTAATGAAACTAAAGCTACACGTTGTGAACCGGACTATCCCTGCGTGTTGTCCCTGGGACTGATCTACCTGCGTGACGAGCAGTAGTTGTAATGAAACTAAAGCTACGCGTTGTGAACCGGACTATCCCTGCGTGTTGTCCCCGGGTCAGATCTACCTGCGTGGCGAGCAGTTGTTGTAATGAAACTAAAGCTACACGTTGTGAACCGGACTATCCCTGCGTGTTGTCCCTGGGACTGATCTACCTGCGTGACGAGCAGTAGTTGTAATGAAACTAAAGCTACACGTTGTGAACCGGACTATCCCTGCGTGTTGTACCCGGGTCTGATCTACCTGCGTCACGAGCAGTAGTTGTAATGAAACTAAAGCTACGTGTTGTGAACCGGACTATCCCTGCGTGTTGTCCCCGTGTCTGATCTACCTGCGTGACGAGCAGTAGTTGTAATGAAACTAAAGATACGAGTTGTGAACCGGACTGTCCCTGCGTGTTGTCCCCGGGTCTGATCTACCTGCGTGACGAGCAGTAGTTGTAATGAAACTAAAGCTACACGTTGTGAACCGGACTATCCCTGCGTGTTGTCCCCGGGACTGATCTATCTGCGTGGCGAGCAGTAGTTGTAATGAAACTAAAGCTACACGTTGTGAACCGGACTATCCCTGCGTGTTGTCTCCGGGTCTGATCTACTTGCGTGGCGACCAGTAGTTGTAATGAAACTAAAGCTACACGTTGTGAACCGGACTATCCCTGCGTGTTGTCCCCGGGACTGATCTACCTGCGTGACGAGCAGTAGTTGTAATGAAACTAAAGCTACACGTTGTGAACCGGACTATCCCTGCGTGTTGTCCCTGGGACTGATCTATCTGCGTGGTAAGCAGTAGTTGTAATGAAAATAAAGCTACGTGTTGTGAACCGGACTATCCCCGCGTGTTGTCCCCGTGACTGATCTACCTGCGTGGCGAGCAGTAGTTGTAATGAAACTAAAGCTACACGGTGTGAACCGGACTATCCCTGCGTGTTGTCCCCGGGTCTGATCTACCTGCGTGGCGAGCAGTAGTTGTAATGAAACTAAAGCTACGCGTTGTGAACCGGACTATCCCTGCGTGTTGTCCCCGGGTCAGATCTACCTGCGTGGCGAGCAGTTGTAATGAAACTAAAGCTACGTGTTGTGAACCGGACTATCACTGCGTGTTGTCCCAGGGACTGATCTACCTGCGTGACGAGCAGTAGTTGTAATGAAACTAAAGCTACACGTTGTGAACCGGACTATCCCTGCGTGTTGTCCCCGGGTCTGATCTACCTGCGTAACGAGCAGTAGTTGTAATGAAACTAAAGCTACGCGTTGTGAACCGGACTATCCCTGCGTGTTGTCCCCGGGTCAGATCCACCTGCGTGGCGAGCAGTAGTTGTAATGAAACTAAAGCTACACGTTGTGAACCGGACTATCCCTGCGTGTTGTCCCTGGGACTGATCTATCTGCGTGGTGAGCAGTAGTTGTAATGAAACTAAAGCTACACGTTGTGAACCGGACTATCCCTGCGTGTTGTCCCCGGGTCTGATCTACCTGCGTGGCGAGCAGTAGTTGTAATGAAACTAAAGCTACGCGTTGTGAACCGGACTATCCCTGCGTGTTGTCCCCGGGTCAGATCTACCTGCGTGGCGAGCAGTTGTAATGAAACTAAAGCTACGCGTTGTGAACCGGACTATCCCTGCGTGTTGTCCCCGGGTCAGATCTACCTGCGTGGCGAGCAGTTGTAATGAAACTAAAGCTACACGTTGTGAACCGGACTATCCCTGCGTGATGTCCCTGGGACTGATCTACCTGCGTGACGAGCAGTAGTTGTAATGAAACTAAAGCTACACGTTGTGAACCGGACTATCCCTGCGTGTTGTACCCGGGTCTGATCTACCTGCGTGACGAGCAGTAGTTGTAATGAAACTAAAGCTACGTGTTGTGAACCGGACTATCCCTGCGTGTTGTCCCCGGGTCTGATCTACCTGCGTGACGAGCAGTAGTTGTAATGAAACTAAAGATACGCGTTGTGAACCGGACTGTCCCTGCGTGTTGTCCCCGGGTCTGATCTACCTGCGTGACGAGCAGTAGTTGTAATGAAACTAAAGCTACACGTTGTGAACCGGACTATCCCTGAGTGTTGTCCCCGAGACAGATCTACCTGCGTGGCGAGCAGTAGTTGTAATGAAACTAAAGCTACACGTTGTGAACCGGACTATCCCTGCATGTTGTCCCCGGGTCTGATCTACCTGCGTGACGAGCAGGAGTTGTAATGAAACTAAAGGTACGTGTTGTGAACCGGACTATCCCTGCGTGTTGTCCCCCGGTCTGTTCTACCTGCGTGGCGAGCAGTAGTTGTAATGAAACTAAAGATACACGTTGTGAACCGGACTATCCCTGCGTGTTGTCCCCGGGTTTGATCTACCTGCGTGGCGAGCAGTAGTTGCAATGAAACTAAAGCTACACGTTGTGAACCGGAGTATCCTTGCGTGTTGTCCCCGGGTCTGATCTACCTGCATGGTGAGCAGTAGTTGTAATGAAACTAAAGCTACGCGTTGTGAACCGGACTATACCTGCGTGTTGTCCCCGGGTCTGATCTACCTGCGTGACGAACAGTAGTTGTAATGAAACTAAAGCTACGTGTTGTGAACCGGACTATCCCTGCGTGTAGTCCCCGGGTCTGATCCACCTGCGTGGTGAGTAGTAGTTGTAATGAAACTAAAGCTACACGTTGTGAACCGGACTATCCCTGCGTGTTGTCCCTGGGTCTGATCTACCTGTGTGACGAGCAGTAGTTGTAATGAAACTAAAGCTACACGTTGTGAACCGAACTATCCCTGCGTGTTGTCCCCGGGTCTGATCTAACTGCGTGGCGAGCAGTAGTTGTAATGAAACTAAAGATACGCGTTGTGAACCGGACTATCACTGCGTGTTGTCCCCGGGTCTGATCTAACTGCGTGGTGAGCAGTAGTTGTAATGAAACTAAAGCTACGCGTTGTGAACCGGACTATCCCTGCGTGTTGTCCCCGGGTTTGATCTTTCTGCGTGACGAGCAGTAGTTG
This sequence comes from Mantis religiosa, assembly GCA_030765055.1. Lineage (NCBI taxonomy): Eukaryota > Metazoa > Arthropoda > Insecta > Mantodea > Mantidae > Mantis > Mantis religiosa. The sequence goes on from CM060948.1 coordinate 19,520,401, forward strand.
TAATGAAACTAAAGCTACGCGTTGTGACTATCCCTGCGTGTTGTCCCCGGGTCTGATCTACCTGCGTGACGAGCAGTAGTTGTAATGAAACTAAAGCTATACGTTATGAACCGGACTATCCCTGCGTGTTGTCCCCGAATCTGATCTACCTGCGTGGCGAGCAGTAGTTGCAATGAAACTAAAGCTACGCGTTGTGAACCGGACTATACCTGCGTGTTGTCCCCGGGTCTGAGCTACCTGCGTGGCGAGCAGTAGTTGTAATGAAACTAAAGCTACGCGTTGTGAACCGGACTATACCTGCGTGTTGTCCCCGGGTCTGAGCTACCTGTTTGGGAGCAGTAGTTGTAATGAAACTAAAGCTACGTGTTGTGAACCGGACTATCCCTGCGTGTTGTCCCCGGGTCTGATCTACCTGCGTGGCGAGCAGTAGTTGTAATGAAACTAAAGCTAAGTGTTGTGAACCGGACTATCCGTGCGTGTTGTCCCCGTGTCTGATCTACCTGCGTGACGAGCAGTAGTTGTAATGAAACTAAAGCTACACGTTGTGCACCGGACTATCCCTGCGTGTTGTCCCCGGGTCTGATCTACCTGCGTGACGAGCAGTAGTTGTAATGAAACTAAAGCTACACGTTGTGAACCGGACTATCCCTGCGTGTTGTCCCCGGGACTGACGTCAGTAGCTATATAACGCGAAACTTGTAAACTTCATATCACTTTAAAGGTGTATGGGATCCGATGTCTGGTCATGTTGTTATAGTGGAAATAATTATATTTGAAGCTGGGTCTTGCTAAGGAACAGAGAAACCAATTATATTAGTGGTTTTGTTTATTGTGTACCTTAATATTATATAAGTTGTATGAAACAGTTACATGGGCCCGTACACAAACTGTACTATCATTCAAGAAAGTGTCTGTACACTTACCGCGAGTCAGTATCACTTAGGGAATCCGTTAATAAAGGGTATAAAAACTAAATCGGTCATGTTGGTAGATGTATAGTGTTGTGGTAGCCGTTTTACCACTTCGAGGTTATATTAAACCAATATTACGAAAGACTGACTGAGTATCAGATGGCAAGTAGCAATTTTTCTCGCGGAAAGGGTACAAAATTACTCTTCTTTCCCACATACAGCCATGTACAAAATATATTTAAACCACATTTACATCAATACCTTATATTGCAGTATGTTACGTAGTTGCATTACGTAAGTGCCCAAACTGGCCAGTTTTGATTGTGTTGGATGCAGTCCCTCATCTGTTGCAAGCCAAAAATGCCTTTGGTAATAATAATTTTGCCCTTTGTACATATCCTGCCAAAATATGTACCCAGTCCTCTTGTTTCCCCCATTATGGGCAGATCATCCTGTCAACAAATTTATGGGCTTTCCACCCTCACAACCTAAACGATGCTATTGTCGTTCTGACTCAAAGATGTTTCCTTCTCCCATTCAAATTTTATTTCATTCTGCAGCTACAAAGATGATCTTAGTCTGCGTTCAGATCAGGGGAAGACAGGTAGTGGCGCTGTGACGTCAGTTCCGTCAGCTCTAACCGCCAAATATGCTGCCGAACGAAAGACAGGTTAGCGTGTGACGTCACCGCGCTGATTTCTGCTGCTGTTGAGGTTCCGACAGCGTAGGAAAGACAGGAAACGTATCGGGTATTAATAATATGTACAACTTACATCTTGGGTGTTGTAATATTAATGCTGGCTGCTTTAATTACACAATTGGTCACAGTTTATATACAATTACACTTTAGGCTTTTGCTATGAGAAAATATATAAATCAAAGTTTTTTTTTTTTTTTTTTCAAATTAGAGGAGACCCATTCAGAACAAAATTACGTGGACATTTTCCGACACTGCCTGTTTCGTTTTTAACTAGTTTATCAATGTCGGGACGTAATGTCTGGGAAATTTGTGATCGAAGGCTGCATGTTAGATTGTGACAAGATACTTCGGGGTTTGGACTTAGCTAATTTCATAACAGAAAAAAGAATTTCACACACATATGTCGAGCCAAACATACACAATGTCCGTGCGACAAGTGAATACAACCTCGGAAATCTGGTTTGGGGGACATTCTTGTAAAAATCAGTCAAGTCTTTCTTGTGCGTATATTTGCCCTTCAATAAATCGTCCCATTGTAAATTTAACAGTTCTATTTGGTACGTGGCAGCTACATTGTTGTTATCGAGTGTGCTATTTCTGACTGAACCCTCAGATTCTATACTCAAAGCGCCATTTATGTAGACAACTTGTTGGAACACGGTTCTTACCTGACGTCACACGCACTGCAGGCCTCATTCCCGGCTGAAATACGTCACAGCTCTCGAAGCTGTCTAGTGCCTCCTCACATTCGGAAGCCAGCCTACATCTCCTTCCGGAGGGTCCTGACCACAGTGAACACCAGGACATAGGAATTCCATTGCCATAGGCCTTGCCCACCGTCTACTCGCCTGATCCAGCGACCGTGAAACAGCAAGGACATTAAATGAGAGGAAAATGCAAGAAATTATATAATTCACTGCAGAAGTTCCCTATATATGGAGGAAAATCACTGAAAAATAGCACAAGCTCATAAGTGGCTGACTCAACATGAGACTCAACATGTAATGAGACCTCATTAGAACGTATTTTTTTAACGAGAAACACTCATTTTAAACAGAAACTCGTTTATTTCACGTAAAAAATGTCATTTTCGAGAATAACTCATTTTCAATACTAAAACGCGATATTACGGCATTAGCAGGAAGAAATCGGGAAAACAACACGTTTTTACCTTAAAACTTCATTTCCTTGAGGAACTAATTCTCAGCTAAAACTACGATCGTATGTGATTTCCAGGCCAAGATTGTGATAAAAGATAGTTTCTCAACATGAGATCAACTGATCTCCTGAACGCCATCTCACTCAGTTATGTGATATACAGCAGACATACACAAAATCCTGAATTCAGATATTTCTAGATTTCAAAAAGTAAATTTTGAACTGAATGTCGCAAATGAGTATGTATTCTGTTCTGTGTACAATCTTAAATTTGTTCTAGACCTTTTCGGGAAACAAGCCAGGGGAAAAGACGATCAGATATCAACGTTTCGGGAGCGTGCATCCCTCCCATCATCAGGATGTTTTAATAAATCTTATAGCCACAAATTTGTTACTCGATGTAACACAAATATAAACAAAGACAAAACATTACCTATACTCGCATCACTGAACAAAAGACTCTTTTCAGTAAATTAAATGTCAGGTCAGAAGATGGCGTGAGTATAGAATATTAACTGGGTCGAAGAAACGTAACTACTTAATATAAATTTTTATTGAGGAATTAATCCTTATGGAATTAATCCTTTTAAATACATTACTCCGGTATATGGGTGATTTTTGATTAATTAGAGCCAACTGAAAAATTCAATGCCATGGCCGGGATTTGAACCACGGATCTACTGGTTTCCGTCCAGTCGCTCTGACCCTTGAGCTACCATTGTCAACGTGCCTTCCTGACATTAAATTCTCCAATTGACTCATTATATTTCCCGGTGGACCACTTAAGGTTCTCATATTTGAGACAACCACTTGTGGCGACTTACTATTGTAAGTACTTAATTACCAGGATTTTTATCGTAGATTATTTTTAATGTAAATTTATATTGAGGAATCAATCCTTAAAGAATTAATCGTTTTAAATACATTACTCCGGTATATGGGTGATTTTTGATTAATTAGAGCCAACTGAAAAATGTAATGCCATGGCCGCGATGAGAACCTTAAGTGGTCCACCGGGAAATATAATGAGTCAATTGGAGAATTTAATGTCAGGAAGGCACGTTGACCATGGTAGCTCAAGGGTCAGAGCGACTGGACGGAAACCAGTAGATCCGTGGTTCAAATCCCGGCCATGGCATTGAATTTTTCAGTTGACTCTAATTAAGTAACTACTTAACTTGATGATCAAGCTGTATAGATCTGTGCTTCTTAATTTGACGGATTTCCATTTTAAGGCCGCTTTCCAAGAAGAGCTGAACTGAAATTCAGCATCACGATTAAGCGTGCTCCTCTCTGAGGAAATGGCCAAAGACTCGTTAACTCTCCGCTCCCAGGAACTGTTGTGTCGTCTCCCGAAAGTTGGCTCTATGGTCGTTATCAAAACAATGCTCTGTCAGCTCAGACTTCTCAGATTGTATTAAATGAATGCTCCGTTCATGTCCATTTATTCTGGTAGCGATGGTGCCTTAACGTTGATTTCTAATCGTCTTTTTACCTGGTTTGTTTCTCGAGAAGTTCACGAACATATTCGTCGCCAGGAAAGCTTCAGGCCGTATTTTAAACGTAAATATATTTGTTCTAATTATAAACCTGAGGTTTACGAGATTTGCATTGCCATAGAAGGCCGCCATATTTAAATGCCGTCGTATCTAATTTAGTATCAATTTTCAGTACGTGTTTGTAGCAAAGTGTGTTATTGATATTCCCTTGACGAAACCGCTATAGGCAACCCGCAGCTCATTGTATGATGTAATTTAAACACAGAACACGAGCATGGACCACAACGAGGTTACCTCCGTCCGAAAACATTAACAACTATTTAATATTGTTAAGTATCTAGATGACAATTTTTTTCTTTTAATTTTGGTACGCAACTACGATTATCAGGGTGGTCTGAAAAGTTTCCGAACTGAACATGAAGATGCCAGTACTGCTAAATAAAAGCTAGTGAATTTCATTAATTAATCAGCTGAAACTCACCAAAGCTGTAGCCATTTTGGACGCTCAGTTATTATGTAACAGTCGTTTGAGTGAGTTGATGTGAGTGTTTTAATGAAAATGGACAAAATCGAGTATCGAGCTGTCATAAAATATATTTTTTTGAAAGGTAATACACCTACGCAAACCAAAAGTCGATTGGGTCCTATGTATGGGGGCTCTGCCCCATCATTTACCACACTGATATTTTGAGCAGCTGAATTTAAACGTGGCCATAAGAACTTCGGAAGCGAACGTTCGGGACGTCCGAAAACAGCAAATACCGACGAAAACATCGCCAAAGTTCACCAAATGGTGGTAGACGACCGCTGAAATAAAGTGAGAGAGATATCAGTGACTATGAACATATCAAAAGAACGTGCTTGTCACATAATAAATCGACATTTAGACATGAGAAACCTGTCCTCGCGTTGAGTGCCGCGTTTGCTCATATTAGACCAAGAACGTGTTCGAATGAACATTTCCAAAGGTCCGTTGGCGCAGTTTAGGCGCAATAAATTCGAGTTCTCGCACCAATTAATTACTGTAGATGAATCTTGGATACACCATTATTCACCTGAAACAAAAATACAGTCCAAAGAGTGGACTGCAAAGGGGGAACTGGCTCCAAAAAAAGAAAAAACCGTTTTTTTCGGCTGTGAAATTGAAGGCGACTGGGGGGTATTCGTGGCGTTATTTTAGAGGATTATTTTCAGAAAGGAAAAACCGCTACAGGAGCATACTACGCATCATTACTTGACCAGCTGAAGGCAGAACTTGCAGAAAAACGGCCACACTTGCAGAAAAAGAAAACCCTGTTTCACCAAGACAACGCACCGTCTCACACCACAGCGGTTGCAATGGCGAAAATCCACTAATTACGGTTTTAAATGCTTGACCATCAGCCTAGCTCACCACATCTGGGACCAAGCGACTTCTTTTTGTTCTTTTATCTGAAAATTGTGCTCTGAGGGCAGTAAAATTCGTTAAATGAAGAGGCGATCAACTTCGTGAACAATTATTTTGCAGAGAAAAACACCGAGAATTATTTGGATGGATTACAGAGATGGGAACATCGCTGGGAGAAGTGTGTAGAGTTACCAGGAGACTATGTTGAAAAACGCCGAGTACTATTTGGACGGGTTACAGAGATGGAAGCATCGCTGGGAGAAGTGTGTAGAGTTACAAGGAGATTATGTTGAAAAACGCCGAGTACTATTTGGACGGGTTATACAGATGGGAGCATCGCTGGGAGAAGTGTTTAGAGTTACAAGGAGACTATGTTGAAAAACGCCGAGTACTATTTGGACGGGTTACAGAGATGAGAGCATTGCTGGGAGAAGTGTGTAGAGTTACAAGGAGACTACGTTGAAAAATGCCGAGTACTATTTGGACGGGTTACAGAGATGGGAACATCGCTGGGAGAAGTGTGTAGAGTTACAAGGAGACTATGTTGAAAAACGCCGAGTCTTATTTGGACAGGTTGCAGAGATGGGAACATCGCTGGGAGAAGTGTGTAGAGTTACCAGGAGACTATGTTGAAAAACGCCGAGTACTATTTGGACGGGTTACAGAGATGGAAGCATCGCTGGGAGAAGTGTGTAGAGTTACAAGGAGTCTATGTTGAAAAACACCAAATACTATTTGGACGGGTTACTGAGATGGGAGCATCGCTGGGAGAAGTGTGTAGAGTTACAAGGAGACTATGTTGAAAAACGCCGAGTAGTATTTGGACGGGTTACAGAAATGGGAGCATCGCTGGGAGAAGTGTGTAGAGTTACAAGGAGACTATGTTGAAAAACGCCGAGTAGTATTTGGACGGGTTACAGAGATGGGAGCATCGCTGGGAGAAGTGTGTAGAGTTACAAGGAGACTATGTTGAAAAACGTCGAGTACTATTTGGACGTGTTACAGAGATGGGAACATCGCTGGGAGAAGTGTGTAGAGTTACAAGGAGACTATGTTGAAAAACGCCGAGTACTATTTGGACGGGTTACAGAGATGGGAACACCGCTGGGAGAAGTGTGTAGAGTTACAAGGAGACTATGTTGAAAAACGCCGAGTACTATTTGGATGGGTTACGGAGATGGGAGCATCGCTGGGAGAAGTGTGTAGAGTTACAAGGAGACTATGTTGAAAAACGCCGAGTACTATTTGGGCGTGTTACAGAGATGAGAGCATCGCTGGGAGAAGTGTGTAGAGTTACAAGGAGACTATGTTGAAAAACGCCGAGTACTATTTGAACGGGTTATAGAGATGGGTACATCGCCGGGAGAAGTGTGTAGAGTTACAAGGAGACTATGTTGAAAAACGCCGAGTACTATTTGAACGGGTTATAGAGATGGGAACATCGCCGGGAGAAGTGTGTAGAGTTACAAGGAGGCTATGTTGAAAAACGCCGAGTACTATTTGAACGGGTTATAGAGATGGGAACATCGCCGGGAGAAGTGTGTAGAGTTACAAGGAGACTATGTTGAAAAACGCCGAGTACTATTTGAACGGGTTATAGAGATGGGAACATCGCTGGGAGAAGTGTGTAGAGTTACAAGGAGACTATGTTGAAAAACGCCGAGTACTATTTGAACGGGTTATAGAGATGGGAACATCGCCGGGAGAAGTGTGTAGTTATGAACATGGAGACTATGTTGAAAAATAGGAAAAAAATAGAAGATTCTGAAAAGAGTCTTGTATCTTTATTAGGTTAGGTATTGCCCCTCCTCCGTGGTTTCACTGCAGATGTTGGGGTGAGATATTTTGTACAAGATTTTGAACCAAATGCGTCAAACTATTTCAATTGTTTACTCTAAGTGGTACTCAATTAATCGAGGTTCATGTAACCGGAGTTGCAGCTGCATGTTTCAAGACTAAAGTTAAGATTTTTGAAGCTTTGCAGGTTTAATGAATAAGTACACCTTATTTTGATTTAATTATGACCTAATGCCGCGCAACCCGCCTCGGTAGCGTAGATGGCAGCGTGTCTGCCTCATGTTCAAGAAGTCCAGAGTTCGAATCTCGGTCAAGGCGAGTTACCTAGATAAGGTTTTTTCCGGGGTTTTCCCCTTGTGATTTAAGACCAATATCGGGTAACTAAGCTCCATGGACCTTGTACTCATTTGAGCTTTATTTCACCCAGTTCATTCACTGTGCGATATGATTTAACGTTGGAGGACGTAAATTAAAAAGAAATCCCGTACCTTCTGATTGTGAAGTACAACTGAAAAAGGATCAAGGATAAAGTGTCCTTGGTTGGTCTTACTATTGAGTTTAGGTGTGTCCACTACTGCGGAACACTCTTGCTCATCTGTACTTATCTAAAACTCGCAAATACGCACCTCAGATTTAATATACAGAAGTTTGAAGAAATGTTGTCCACATATTAATTAATAATTGTTGCCTCTGCTATTAAATTAAGCGTAGCTTACATGGATAATATTGGGGTTTTAGGCAAGCCACCAAGTCTACGGAGGTGAAAATTTATATATAGATATTTGAGCAACAGTTTGTCGACATATTTCAGGTTTGATCCAAAACGCTATAAAATTGAGAGGGTTTAGTTAAATAGATTGCAAACGCTATGTTAGGAGTAGTAGCGGTAGTTTTTGGTGTCTAGTCCAGCTAGATAAACGCTGGAATAAATTATATATAAAAGAGTTAGACGAACGTTTAATTATTGGCAATATTGTGACGGGCTAACCATGGATGTTAGAGGATAAGGAGCACATGGCAAGATCGTGCACGGGGGAGTATTGCTCAGTGCATTCTTTACGAGAGGTTGGGGTTTTCTTGCCTTGAGGACGGGCCTGCGCTTATTAGGGCGGTGTCTCAGAATCGAGGCAAGCAGAGCGTGTAGATACACTCCGTGTCGCCGATGCTGTGGCTACGGCCACGGCGCCACCTCCTGCGCTGCACCTCCCAGGTGCCACTATTGCGGATCACCGGGCCTGACGTCGCAGTGCACCAGCCATGACCTCCGTCATCGACGCCGGTACTGCGCCACCTGCGACGGCTTAGGCCACTTCTCAGGCCAGGCGCAGTGCCCTCTCTACCCTCGCCGACTCACGACAGAAACGCCTGCGGCGACACATCCAACACCTGCACCACCAGCTGCCGCCGCTGCCGCACCCAGCGAGGACTTGAGGACCATTCTACAGAGTCTTCAAGAAGAGGTACAGAACATGAGCAGACGCCTCACCTCGCTTGAGACTTCGACCGCCGCATCCGCCCTCACCGATAGCCTGCAAAGCCTACACACCGAGGTCAGCAACATTGCACCAACACTTACTTCGCTCCAAGATTCCATCTTGACTGCCATTGCCAAGAACCACCGAGACACACAGGATCATCTCGCAGCAATAGTTCCAACCTCACCGCACTAGAAGAATCCCTAAAGCAGACAATCGAATCACACCACACCACACAGGACGGAATCAACAACATCGGAACAAGACTAGACCATCACCTTCATGTCACCGCCGCCTGCGACAACAGAATGCATCGTGTGGAAGAATACCACAAGATGCTGGACGAGTCTCTCGACCAGATCTACATAGAGCTCCAATCCCGACCAAATGACTCAGCAATACGCCAACGCACCGGTACCGGAACGCCCTCTAGGCCCGGACCCTCTAGAAAATACCGCTAATTCTGCCACCGAATTCCCAGTTTGGCTTCCAGGGCGCAAGCCATGCCTGCCATCCTGGCCTTATACACTTTCACCAGTCAACATGATTCATGCTGCTACAAATAAACGACAATCGCCAGAGTGCTCAACGCGGTATCTGCCTAACCCTAATGAAACTTTCCCTCACCTAACCCCGCTTCCACATGAGAAGCGATGCTCCTTGTTTTTGTTTTAATAAAGTTTCAAAAACTGAAAAAAAATTAACATTACAATTCACTTAATAAGAATATTTACTACAATCAAGTATAGCACATGGTGGCCACAGCGGCCGGTTACGTGCCTCAAGAGGCTGCTGACAAATCCATCGGATGAAGCCGAAGAATGGTCCAAGAGAGGGCAAGCAGCCGGCTTACACCAATTTATTATCCAACGGGTGATGGAGTGGGGGAGTGACGTCAAACGTACTACTGAAGTCAGATGAACTATTATTTATATTAATTAAAACAGTCACTTGTGGCATCTCTTCCTCGCTTCCTCGAAGATCAATGTTTACATTGACATTAAAACAATTTTACATTACTTTTTTCACAAAGAAAACTTCTTCTCTTCTTTTTATCTTCTGCTTGTTCTTGTTTTTTAAAAAGTTTATTGTTTTGGTCACAATACAATTTCAATATTCATTGAAAATCTGTGTTGTCTCTGAAATTCACTGACAATGAATTGTCTAAAAAGGTATGAAAAACCATGCTACCTTTGTTTTCATGTCCATTAGCTGGTTCATACAAATGTTTAAATTTGAATGTTCTACATAACTGAACAAGAGAGCACAATAGATTAAAAAAATAACACTAATTGATTATAAAGTTGGAGTCCTCAGTGCAAAAACTGTTAATTCGATAATTTAGTCACAAGTAAAAAAAAGCAAATAAAAATAAAAACCACTATCAAAACATAACCCCACTAAGTTAGATCCAACACTCAAGTTTTTTTTTTTCCGAAGCACTACTCAGTTTAGATGTCTGTTAGCTGAAGTAGACCAACTGATTTCGCTGGTCTCCAAAATTAGACTGCTGTATTAATTAAAACAGTCACTTGTCACAATATGGTAGCTGGATATAAGTGAGGTTCCGATTATAAATTTTCTACTACTTATAACATCTCAAATCCATTGGTACCTATGTGCCCGGAAATACCACGTTTACCTATGTACACCTTAAGATATTGATTGCAAATAAGGGTATATACCAGGTGAGTCAGCTTCCCCTTATTCTCGAGTTTTATCCAATTCGTATTTTACGCTCCAACATGAAAACATCGACCCCATTACTAGGTTCTACCCGCGTATGTAACATGGATGTTAAACACTCAATGAAATTAGTACTAATGTAGATGTTATCACATCGCCTGTAATATATTCGTAATTAGACAGTTGACGTTCGTACGTCTGTAAATGTTTACTGTAACCAGCCAATACTATATGTTAGACGAAATGTTTATCTCAAACGTTACTAGATAGCTCCGTTGGAAGGAGTACAGAACTACAACTTTGTTTGTATGCTGTGACGGTAGTTCATATCCTCTCATAGATGTACTAATTTTTTAACCTGTAAAAATTTGCACAATTTGCAATTATTATTATGAAACTGTTTTTCTTTATATTTTTAATTGTTTTATTTAAGTTTTGTGGCATTCTTTATGTTTCTTTATTGGTGAATTACAAGTAGGTAGTTGTTTAAACACACCTATAGGTAGGTGCCATGGAATAAGGCTCATTTATACACTTTTGAACACAGAAAACATGTAAATTACAGTATCAGAGTTTAACATGGAAGTTAAACACTATTTTGCAGACATTGACTTATTTTTCTATTAAAAATTCCGTTTCAAATTAGTGTGTTTTGTTTCGCTGATGTGATCCTTTTTCTATTCCTGGAACATGACTACTCTAACGAAGCAAGTGCTCGAACTGATGACCTTCTTGGGTAATGCACGCCCTCAGGAACTTTAAAATTAAGGCATTGTGAATTCGGTTTCCAAGTTTTGATGAACATAAGAAAATACTTACAATGCTGAGACTTGAATCTGTGTTATGGGGTGTGAGGACAGAGGAGATGTCATAATCTCATTGAGCTATTTCCAGACTTGCCGTAAAGTACGTTCTGGGTTCAGTAGTACGACTTGTATGTCTGGCGCTATACCTTTACCACCTCGCGAGTTCTCGTAATTGATTTAGCCTTTTAAGAGACTCTTAATCATTTGCTGGGTGTTTTAATATTATTACATAAATGACAAAAGCTCTTATGCATGTTAATTGAGTTGCACGAGACGTAGTTTAAGCAAAAATGTAAATAAACTGTTGTTTAATATGTCCGCTCTGACTCTACGGGACCATGATGAATGAGGTGTCTCTCTAATTTTTCCCTACTTTTAGGCAGCCAGCCCCTGCTCTAGGTACACGAATCCGCCATTTTCTCTCTAGCTGACGTGGTTAGTTGTCATCGATCGCATTATTTCGTTGTAGTTGTGACAAATCAGTGGGCAGAAAAGAAAGAGCGCTTGGCGCTTGCCGAGAGATAGAGAAGCGAAGACCGAAAGAGACAGAGATAGTCTGGAATTTTCCGCTGCTATCCTGCCCGTTACTGAGCGTTCCACTGAGTTCTAGAACAGCTGGGATATAAATACAAGCAAAGAGTCGAGTCGCGTGTGTAGCGTGTGAGTAATTCATGGAGTTGAGAGCTGTTAATTGTGTGTGCTGTTAATTTGAAGTGTACCGCAAGTGCATTCTTTCGTTTGTTTTAGTGTGGTGAAGCAAAGAGAGACTACGTTGATGGATGTTACATCATTCTGCTTCTGTCACGGCTGTACAAAGCGTGCCTTTACTTGTAATAAAGAGCATTTTGAATTTCTGCAAACAAGACTTAATTCTACGAACCCACAAAGTCACAATATGAGAAATCCATTTTGCCAAGACATTTAATGAATTACATTGCCATGTATACTCTAATAAAAAGTTTATAAAATCGCCTGGTAACCGGAATTCACTCTCAGTAAAGGAGCCATATGTTTTTGAGGTGTACTTTAGCGAACAGTACGTTTTGTCCCTTTAACCGGTATTCCTCTTAATTTTGTCCATTCCTCTTTGTATGAAATCAATCAATACAGTTTAGTAAGCACAAAACTGGACTAAGGCTCACATGCCGTTTGATGGTTGGCCTAACTTCCAAAAATAAGTCGCGGCTGACTCACCTGGTATTATATTTAAAAATTCTGAAGTAAGATATAACTGTTTCACCCTGCATCTACACTAGCACTTTCCTTAAGACAATACTAAGGCTACCATTAAAGGTAAACAGTTAGTTAGTTAGTTAGTTAGTTACTAACACTCCCCACATGGCAACCTTGGCCTTCGGGGTAACCTCACCCCACCAAGTGATGACCGGACCCATTTCTCAGATGGAGGCACCCAGAGGGCGGTGTCCATTACCTCCGATGATAGGGTGATAGTGAAGATGGCGGTGAGGTGAGAGGACCTACAGTTTTTACCGTGGACTCCGAACCACGTTGGGCATAGGGGATACTTCACGTGTGCTAGACAGAGGTGAAGGCGTGGATAGGGCCGACTTAAAATCGCCAACCCCAGAGCCGGGAATCGAACTCGGGACCCTTAGAACGGGAGCCGCGAACGAAACCACCGCGCTACCCCGGCGCCCTTAAAGGTAAACATGATTTTAGATAATACCCCCGATGTAGAAAACATTATTTTGTACAGGGTAACACGTGCTGAAACATTGTAAAATGTGAATTGCACGCAGGAAGAAAACAATATATTGTGACGATCTAACTATGGATTGTAAAAGCTAAGGAGCACATGGCCAGATCGTACATGGGGAGAATTACTCAGGGTAGGAAATGTATGCTTTACGAGAATTTGGGATTTTGTATTAGGTTACAGAAGAACTACAAAGGTGTGGTAATGGTGATTAAATGTAGAATTAACTTAATAAGAATATTTACTTCAAATAAGAGAGATTACAGTTACCTGTCCTCTAGAGGTTGCGTACAGATGTGTCTATCCGAGCCAAAAGCTAGTCCAAGTGACAGCGAACAACCCGCTTGTACAAACTTTTAACCAACAAGTCATGAAGTGGGGGAGTGACGTCACACATACACCTGAAGTCACATCAACTATTATTAGTATTCTTTAATACAGTCACTTTTGACAATTCCCTTATTTTTGTATTTCTTTATAATAACGAAAGAATTAGTCATACTGTTAGAAAGGAAATACTAACAAAATAGGATCAGTACTCATGTTGGCAATTGGTTCAAAATCAATTTTATTTTTGTGCACTTTATATCGGAAGACTGCTAAGCTTATATTCCAATAAATACTAGAAAAATATGATGTTAAATTTTTCGAACGCACTTCAATGAACATTGAGGTTCCTGCATTTTTTAGAGCAGTCAGATCCTGCCTTTTAAGTTCCGTTCTGCTGATTAAAACCCTCATCATTGGAACATATTATATAAAAATAATATCAGACTTCTCATTTAAGACTTCAGATTTGAAACCAACATTGATTAAAACAACCATTTTTCCTTTCATTGAAAAAAAAAGTGATCAAAGTGGATGTCATAGTTGCTGAATTGTAGCACGCCAGCTTTGGCTCGAACCCCTTAATGAAAACTGGCATGCCACTGCAAGTTTAAAAGGAAAGCAGGGAGCTCAGTTCGGGTAAAGTCATCCACGGATTTTTTCGCTCTGGGGTTTGAGGGTGAGGCTGAAAGCCCACCCCTTTAATCACAAGGCGTTCTTAGAAGCACAGAAAGGAAATAGACGTTTGCAACTTTCCAAGACCAAAACCAAAAGAGTGTAATAATTTTGTCTTTATCTCCAGTTATTACATGGATCATTGGTTCGATACTGACTGAAGATCATGGAGTGGCTGTATTTACTATATAGGTATATGTTAAAAATATAATTGTTTCATAAACATATACCTTGGAAAAATAACTAAAAAAAAAAAACAAATGTTCAGATCTGAGATATGCATTATTTTAGCAAATAGCATGGAGTAATTAACTCGGGTAAACACGGTTAAAAATCACTTACAAATGAGAAGTCCATTGCATATGTACATTACAAGCATGTGCACTCTAGGATAAGTAGATCGGCTCTACGGTGCTATAAAAATTTTGCCTAATAATAAAGATACAAGACATTTTTCACACATTTTTTGTTTTTATGTTCCACATAGTCTCCTTGTCTCTCTACACACTTCTCCCAGCGATGCTCCCATCTCTGTAACCCGTCCAAATAGTACTCGGCGTTTTTCAACATAGTCTCCTAGTAACTCTACACACTTCTCTCAGCGATGCTCCCATCTCTGTAACCCGTCCAAATAGTACTCGGCGTTTTTCAACATAGTCTCGTTGTAACTCTACACACTTCTCCCTGCGATGCTCCCATCTCTGTAACCCGTCCAAATAGTACTCGGCGTTTTTCAACATAGTCTCGTTGTAACTCTACACACTTCTCCCTGCGATGCTCCCATCTCTGTAATCCGTCCAAATAGTACTCGGCGTTTTTCAACATAGTCTCCTTGTAACTGTACACACTTCTCCCAGCGATGCTCCCATCTCTGTAACCCGTCCAAATAGTACTCGGAGTTTTTCAACATAGTCTCCCTGTAACTCTACACACTTCTCCCAGCGATACTCCCATCTCTGAAACCCGTCTAAATAGTACTTGGCGTTTTTCTCTGCAAAGTAATTGTTCACGAAGGTGATTGCCTCTTCATTTAATGAAAATCTCTGTCCTCCGAACGCAATTTTCAAATGAGGGAATAAAAAGAAGTCGCTTGGGACTAGATCTGGTGAGTGAGGCGGTTGGTTAAGCAGTTCAAACCGTAATTCGTGCATTTTCGCCATTGCAACCGCTGATGTGTCAGACGGTGCGTAGTCTTGGTGAAACAGGATTTACTTTTTCTGCGAATGTGGCCGTTTTGCCGCAGGTTCTGCCTTCAGCTTGTCAAGTAATGATGCGTAGGATGCTCTTGTAATGTTTTTTTTTTTTTTTTTTTTTGAAGAAAATCGATTAAAATAACTCCATGACTATACCAAAAACTGTCGCCATCACTTTCTCAGCAAAAAAGGACAGCTTTTGCTTTTTTTTGGAGCCAGTTCCCCCTTTGCAGTCCACTGTTTGGACTGTACTTTTGTTTGGGGCGTATAATGGTGTATCCAAGTTTCATCTACAGTAATTATTCGGTTCCAAAATTCAGATTTATTGCGCCTAAACTGCGCCAACAGAGCGTTGGAAATGTTCTTTCGAACACGTTGGTGGTGTAATGTGAGCAAACGCGACAGCTTTCTCATGTCTAAATGTTGGTGTAATATGTGACAAACACGTTCTTTTGACATGTTCATAGTCTTAGCTATCTCCCTCACTTTAATGCAGCACCATTTGGTGAATTTAGGCGATGGTTTTGTCAGTAGCTGCAGTATTTGGACATCCCGAAAGTTCAGCGTCTCCCAAGCTCTTGTGGGCACGTTTAAATTCAGCTACCAAGAATTTCACTGTGTTAAATGATGGTGCAGAATCCAACTCATATTTGATTTGCGTGGACGTATTGCCTTTCAAAAACAAATATTTAATGACGGCTCGATACTCCGTTTTGTTCATTTTCATAAAAACACTCACATCAACTAACTCAAACGACTGTTACATAACAACTGATCAAAAAGTTGTAAAAGCACTTTTACTGAAGTAAACTCATTTCTAAGGGTGTTATGTCGCCTTTAACTTGACAATAAATTAGCATTTTCTCTTGGCTTTACTATACTTAGGCAATTCAATGTCTCCTGGTGGTGCAAGACACCCCAAGGTTGTGAAGCGAACACTCTCCAATCTCCATATCTACTAAAGGGAAAGGTTTCAAACATTTGAAGTAATGTTGGATTATTTACCTTGTTCGAATCCGCAGGAAGTAGAGAGGAGCCACAGAACCCATCAAGAACACTATATGTTTGTTTAGAGTAGCTACAAAATAAGAATGGACATTGGTTGAGCCAAAACAGATATAAAAAAATAAAAATAAGGATTAGGATACATTTGTTCAATAGGCTTTCTTTCCTTAGAGAAATTTAAAATGATCACATAAGACAATTCTACAAAGAGTGAAGTAAAAAATTAAAAAAAAGATATTCGGCATGGAGAGCTGAATATCCATTGTACCATTCCTGCCATGGCAATTACTTCTTCAAATCTGTTTCATCCCTCCGATTTCCAAAGATGACTGACGGTACAAATCAGTTACGCGGGTAAACAACTGAAAACGCTGCTTCAAATAAAAAAAAAAAAAAAAAAAAAAAAGGTTATCCTACTGTCTTGGCTTTGCCAGTTCCACTGCTAGCGGACGACAGAGATGGAAGATATATCCGTCTTTGTCTCAACCTAATAGTTATACAGATGCTGAGATGTACAGTGATACAGATGCTGACGGAGAACTTAATATTTCAGCATGTGTGTGAGAACATATACAATGATTATCGCATAATCTGAACTTTAAAACCTTGAACTGGGGAAAAGTAACCAATGATTCAATATAGATGCGTTCTACGGAATAATATGTTAGCCACGATGAAACAAAATAGTGACATTTCAAAGATTTGTGAATATAGTTTCTATTTTAATGATGACATATTTGTATACTGTCTGTAAGGGACTTTAAACCAATTTTTGTTTTATTAAAGTACTTAATAAATACGGAAGATGTTTTTATGAGACATTTTACACCATGAATTTCATGTTCTAATGTTATGTATTGTACGCAGAAATTTTAGTCTTGCAGCAACAATATTGCTTCTTTCTTGCGACCATTATTGGTTCTCCTATATTTGAACACAAGAAATTTCGGAATATTATGCATCTAAGTTAAAGAATCTGTATATTCTATTTTCCCCCCTTATTAAATTGGCCTTTTGGCAGTTGGATATTGACTCTTGTTATACAAATCAAACTGTTCTACGTAAAACACACTTTTGAAAATTATCTAAATTGGTAGCACGTATTTTAGTTGCCCAGTGTTCCCCCGGAGATCTTAATATGAAAACTTCTCCTAATTTGGTAAACTGTTTGCCTTTTTTAACAATGTTCATCACAGAATGAACACTCACGTGACAAGCTTGTAACATTCATTCTCGACTCTGAGCGAAATTTGTACTTTCGAAAATGTCTTTAATTGACATATGTTTGAGAAAGGAATGCACATTAACAAGAATATTTCTAGTCTGCTTGTGTAAAATCTTACGGGTTGTTTTGCAGTTACTACTAGGTGCACCAGTACTAGGCTTGCTAAGCGGTATGTTTACTAACTTTGAAAAGCACGTGTGCGCTCTTAAAAGATCACTACTTTACTGAACGCCGAGTACAAAATGCAACTGCAGCATAGCACGTGTGTGCTTTTCTTCACTGCCAGTTAATGATTCTTTTGTTTCTAGTCAGGCGCCTTATCTTCCCATCTCCGGAAACTAGATGTGCTACAAACATGCGGTTTGGACAATAATCCCCAGAAAAATAGTTCTGGAACATGGGAAAAACAAAATAATTCTTTAATAAGTATCTTTAGAGCCCGCAAAGTAAGTAGCCGCATGTTTCGCAAAGGCGAGGCATTATCGTGCTTAACTGTACAACGTTGGCTAGTAGCTACAGAACAGCCACACCTAGCCCCGCCTTATGTCCATTCCTATGTTGTGGCTACCTTATTTTGGACTCTGCACTCGTGTCATTGTACCATCTACTGGGACAAATTTTCTACCGTGCAAACAATTAATCTAAAGGACAAACATTTCATCATAACCGTACACTGTGGCGGTCTAAAATTATCGTTTATATTCATTATTCATGCGGATCGATGCGCAAATCGCAAAGACTGAATATCAGAAAATTACTATGCATGTTGTGTGAAAGGAATATTTAGAGCTTAAAAGCAGCGATGTTTGTTTGGAGGGTAGCAACAAACAGAATTAACATGTCGCAGCCCCGTTTGTCCTCGTTTTCAGGAGCAGCAGCAGTCCCGGATTATGACCTCTGTTAGTGCTTATCTAGAGAATATACACCGTCGACGACACAACTTTGGTCATTAATAATATCTATAACAGAGGGGCAGCTTCGGGATTACACGAGTAGGTATACGGCGCTGTGGTTCCCTCGCTAGTGTAATGCCGAAAAAGACAAGCAAACTTACAACACCTTGGCATCGATGGCGTCCTCACGTGCGTACGATCTCAAATGTTTACAATATTTGTGAATTACCTCGCACGTAAATGGAGAGCTTAGGACGTCTGCACAATAACCATAGCCCTATAAAGTCTCCTGCGTGTTTGTATGACATCAAAATCTATACCCATAAACCATTTCCCTCTATTTCGCACCTTGCCTTTCTCCACACGCACACCTCCTTGGGCCTTTCTTCTCTGCTTACCTAGCAGTACACGAAAACAAGCTCTCAATCCTCCAATTTGCACTTTCTCACACGCACACTTTGTTCCTGTTACCGTTTCAAAATGGCGTACAAAAGTGGTCTTTGAGAATGAAATATTTGGCCTCGGTAAACATCCAGATTAGTGGCCTACTCCATTAAACCATTACACGCCCTTCACCGTAAACTGAAACTTAGAACTGCAAACCTGTGTAGCAGTAAATTATTCTTTAAACACAAAAACAGTTCCGATTATATTTTAAATATTGACTTCTAGCACTTACGTCATGACCGTCTCCATGTGATTTGTTTTTATGAACATTCCTATGTGGGACAATTTCTCATTTTGCAATTATTAGATTTCTCGAACCCGCTTTACAGCTCAATAGAGTGGTTTATTTTGAGCTAAATTTCAATTTATTATAGTAGCCTTTCTTAAATCGTATTCCTTCCAAAGTCAAAGTCATATGAACGCTGGCCAATGCTCAAGCGGAGCGTTGTTGCCAAGCGTAGGACGTGTACCGGCAGATGTTCTGTACATAGCACGTTTTACACGCCAGCATAGGTTCTGCCTATTTTTGCTGTAATTAAACAGCACATTAATTATTAATAAAACATTAATATACTACCTTGACACACGTTACAGCAGTGGAACAGCAAGCACGGTTTCCAATCCAATAATTTGCTTTCCAACTTAATGGATCTTTCCCGGAGATTGAAACACAGGGCTAAGAATGAAGCTGCTTCACTACAAATTTGTGACACTGTGTGGACACTACCTATACCACAAGCTTCTACAGTTAATTGCTGGTTGTCTTTTTTTTTTTAAAGAAAAATCTACAATTGCCCTATATTCTGTATTGCTGAGTTTCCGTAAAACTTGTTCATATGAGGGCTGTTCAATAAAGAATGATCATAATTTTACAGACATAATTTTTCGCACTAAAATTCAATCTTATTATATTCTGTTAGCTTAATGTGATACAAATACGCCGTAGTAGTTTCATATTTAGTACTCCTGGTTGCCGCCTGTGAGAACCAGTTAAGTTCAGACGTGTTCAGTGTCGCCTACCGCTGCAATGGAGGTAACATGCAGTTAAAGTTGATGTTAGAGGAAGATCCGGAGTTTCTTTCAAACGTAATCACTGCTGATGAAACTTGGCGACATCATTTTGATCCTGAGAGCAAACAGCAAAGCTCAGTGTGGAAATCTCCTTCATTACCAACCCCCCAAAAAGCAAAAGTGGTTGCTTCTGCTGGGAAAGTTATGGTCATCTCATTCTTTGATATTCATGGAATGGTTTATCAGCATGTTGTACCTGCACACACATCAGTAATTGGACAATACTACAGGGATGTCCTGAAAACATTGCAAGTCCATATCAGACGCAAAAGATCACATTTTCCTGAAGCAGGCTGGATGCTACACCGCGATAATGCGCGGCCGCATATTGCCAATGTTGTTGCTGAATATCTTGCGAAAATCAACGTGAAGTGCATCACTATAGTCCGCATTTAGCCCCATGTGAGCTTTTTCTATTCCCTAAGTTGAAGAAACGCTTTCGTGGGAGGCATTATCCATCATGAGAAGCAGTGGTGAAGGCTGCGGAGGCGATTTTGAAGGATTTCTCAAAAAATTGTTTCCAACATGTCTCTGAAGACTGGCAGAAATGCTGGGACAAGTGCGTCGCATTCAGAGGAGACTATTTTGAGAAGGACCATCAAAATTATGAGGATGAGTAAAGGTACGTTGTCAAAAAAAAAATTGTGATCATTCTTTATTGAGCAGCCCTCCTATTAATCACTTGTCCCAGCTTCGAGGAACATGTTCACTCACTCGGATTGCAAACTCTGAAAAAAAGATATGTGTATCATAATTGAATGCAGTACTAGGAATATCTCAGCTGCAGTAACTTACGAATTAACAATGCCTTTCACTTTAACAAAATAACAAATCCTACTCTGAAAACGAACTGAACATTAACTCGGTCTATTTCAAAGTGCGTGTAGTAGGTGAACTGTTTATTTATGCTTGAGATGAGTGTTGTCAGGAAGAAATGCTTTTGTTTTTAGGCTTATCTGTGTCAAATGGATGGATGTTGGGTAACCATAGCTATATGACAGATGAGCCGTCCATCGCTCGCGTTGTAAGTATCGTAGAGATTGTATTTTTGCACGGTCATAATCAGAAAATAAAATTCTTTCTTATTTTGAGATCAGCATCTGTCATTTTCAAATATTAATATCCGAACGTAATTAATGAGATAATGTTCTCAGTTCAGGCGCGAGAGATGCGTGTACCACATTCGGCAGCGCTGGTAGCGGGAGCAAGCTTAGGATTGGCGGGCATCTGCAGTACCGCCCGCCTCCATATGTCGTTAAATTTTGCGAAGATTATAGACACAACTTTAAAGTGGCTACTATAAATATGTGACACAAATTCAAATAGGTAAGATATGCTGTGTAATTTGAGGAAGGATAAGACATTAGTCTGCACTGTGTAAAATAAGTGATTTTCGCAGAAACATTACACATAAAGAAACACGCACGCCATGGTACCTCACTTTGTGTATTTGAACATTATCCTTAAGACATTATTATATCATCTTGATGCTGTTAAGTGGGAAACCATCTTGTTCGAAATCCTCCAAACGTCTAGCTCGTTTTCCAGATTTGCGGGTTTTCCCCAGAGATTGTAATGCAGATACACTAGCTTTTTGTTCAGTTGTGTCACTACAAATGCATGACGCTGTGTGTGCTACCTAAAGTCTGTTCTTAGGTTCTTAAATACGTAGTACACAATAAATATAACTCCTGTTCTTTGTGAATGAATCGTTTTACGTTTGTCACTAGAATATTCTCTTGTTGCAGCTTCGATGAACATATTCACACACATAAATATGTAACTCATTTAATTTATTTACTCAGCTTTCAGCTTGAGTTTAAATCATGGCTTATAATGATCATTCACTTTACTAACTAATAAATTAAACTCGCCATTGCTCTGGAAACGAACTGAACATTAAGCCATTCCTTTACAAACTGCGTGGTTTGTGGTTTAATCGTAAAGTGCCTGTTTGTGTTCGAGAACAAGGAATGATGGTAAGTTTCAGGTTTATCTGTGTTGGATGAATATTAAGATACTATTACCAATGAAGTTCATCTTTGTATTGTATAAACGTGGCTTTTATCCAGAATGCATCTATGTCTATAATCTTTAGTTTTCAATAATGTATGTGAATTAACTAAGAAAATATTCTCTATTCAGGGGTGTATATACCAGGTGAGTCAGCTGCCCCTTATTCTCGAGTTTTATGCAATCCGCATTTTATACTCCAACATGAAAACATCGACCCCATTACTAGGTTTTACCCGCGTATCTAACATGGATGTTAAACACTCAATGAAATTAGTACTAATATAGATGTTATCACATCGCCTGTAGTATATTCGTAATTAGACAGTTGACGTTCGCACGTCTGTAAATGTTCACTGGAACCAGCGAATACTATATGTTAGACGAAATGTTTATCTCATACGTTACTGGGTAGCTGAGTTAGAACGAACGCAGTAGTACAATCGCATTTGTCTGCTGTGACGCTGCTTCCAATCCTCTGCATAGATATACTAACCTCTTTTACCGTGTAATACTCACAATTTCCAACTATTATTCTGAAAAACGTTAGTTTTAATTGTTTTATCTATATTTTATGGCATTGTTTGGTGTTTCTTTATTGTTGAACTACGAATAGGTGGTTGTTTAAACACACCTATAGATAGATGCAATTCAATTAAGGATTATTTATACACATTTGAATACAGAAGACATAGAAATTACAGTAACAGAGTTTAAAATGGAAGTTAAGCACAATTTTGCAGACGTAGACTTATTGTGCTATTAAAAATGTCGTTTCAAATTGATATGCTTTGTGGCACTGAAATGATCCTTTTTTTGTATTCCTAGAACACGACCCCTCTAACGAAGCAAGTGTTTGAACTGATGACCTTCTTGGGTAATGCACGCCCTCGGGCATTTTATAATTATTGTGAATTCGGTTTCTAAATTTTGATGAACATAATAAAGAGTATTTACAATGCTGAGACTAGAACCTGTGTCTTTGAGTTTTAGGGCACAGTGGACGTTATAAAATCATTGAGTTATTTCGAGACTTGACTGAAAGCACGTTCTGGGTTCAGTAGTACGACTTGTATGTCTGGCGCTATAACTTTACCACCTCGCGAGTTCTCGTGCTTCATTTAGCCTTTTAAGACACTTTTAATCATTTCTGGGTGTTTTAATATTATTACATAAATCTCAAATGTTCTTATGTATGTTACTTGAGAACCACGAGAGGTAGTTTAAGCAAAAATGTAAATAAACCGTCGTTTAATAACATGACCGTTTCGACTGTACGTGTCCATGATGGCTGAGGAGTGTCTCTAATTTTTTCCTAATTTTTGGCAGCCAACCCCTGCTCTCATTTTCTTTTTAGCTGACGTTGTTAGTGTACTCATATGATAGGTCCATTTTTTGCGAGGCGTTTACTGAATTACTTTGCCACGTACACTGTAATAAAAGTTTGTAAAATCGCCTGGTAACCGAAATACTCTGTTAGTAAAGGAGTCGTATGTTTTTGATGTGTACTTTAGCGAGCAGTACGTTTTGTCCATTAAACCGCTATTCCTCTGAATTTTGCGCTTTCCTGTTTCTAAGAACGTCAAGCAATACAGTTTAGTAAGTACAGAACTGGACTAAGGGGAGCATGCCGTATGATGGGTGGCCTACCTTCCAAAAGACAAAAAAAATCAGCCGCGGCTGACTCAACCTGGCAGCTTTGATGGAAGGGGCAATTTGGGAGTCTGTTAAATTATTTCGTTCCTGACTTCGATTACATCACATTGGATTCAATGTAAATGAAATAGGGTTTCTAACCACTAATTTTAAAATGTGGATTTAATATAACCATACATATAGAGATTACCAGTTCATTATGTTTTCCAATTACATTTCAAGGAAGTCTTGTCACTGTACTTTAATAGAAATTTGCATTTGATGCGCCTACAAATTATTGTGCATGACTGCAAGTTTTACGCAATCACTTCACGCTTCATTACTGGCTAAGGAAGCCATCTCATATTTAAGAGTTACTTTAAATAGTGTGTTTGATTGAAAAATTGAGTCGGAGGTGAAAAATGCAATGCTCGCCCGTTTCTCCCTTCAAAGGTGAAATGGCCGAATTTGCATTAAACATTCTCATTTAATTTGCGCATCCTGGGAAACCTTAAAGCCGATCTCAAATATACCTCAAGAGCCAACTGCGCTGTTACTCAGGTCTATACTTGTTCATCTCTGATACTTACTATTTTATACCTGCAATCTGGTTTATTGAGCACCTATCAGGGGTCATTGATGACGTCGTAAGTCATCTAAATCTGATGCAAATATGATTGTCTTGTAAAATTAGCAACTAATAAAAATATCAGACAGATAATAAATAATGGCAACAAAGAGGTTCCTATGTTAAAGTATTTGTATAATATAAAAGCATGACCTCAGATTCTGTCATGCGAAAGACATATTAGCGATAAAATATGAGTTCAGGAACAGGTAATTAAGGTTATGAAGAGTACAGTTAGTACTTCAGAGCTTTGTATGCGGAGAAACAGATAAGACTGTGAATATTAGAAAGGGAAACTGAATTCTTAGAGCTGAGTAATTCAGATTAAAAATGCTGTGTTTCAGATACCAATTTGTAGCTTTAAGATTTAGGAACTGTATGTAGGAAGGTTGAAAGTTGTAGCCATG
This sequence comes from Mantis religiosa, assembly GCA_030765055.1. Taxonomy (NCBI): domain Eukaryota; kingdom Metazoa; phylum Arthropoda; class Insecta; order Mantodea; family Mantidae; genus Mantis; species Mantis religiosa. The sequence goes on from CM060948.1 coordinate 19,545,056, forward strand.
TAGGTGGAACTCATTCGCTTCTTTTCCTTCCTTTAATAGACTTACAGATGTGTTTACTGTGATCGATTATCGGCACCCTTAGCGTCCAAAGACCGCGGTGGAGTTATAGAGCTTTGCTGGCCCCCGCCAAAGAACTTTCCGCTTTTTGGGACCTTTTTTTTCTCTCTTTCTCTCTCTCTTAATGTTACGTCCTCCAACGTTAAGTCGTATTGGACGATGAATGGAATGGATGAAACGATGCTCAAATGAGTCCGAGGTTCATGGAGCTTAGAGTTAAGCGACATTCGTCTTACAGGATAAGGGAAAACCCCGGAAAAAACGTATCCAGATAACTCACCCTGACCGAGATTCGAACTCGGGACCTCTTGAACGTGAGGCAGACATGCTACCACCACGCTACCAAGGCGGGCTTTAAGGATCATGGCTACGTAGGCTTTGCACTATTATTAACATTATCATTATCATCATCATTATTATCATAATCATCATTATTATCATAATCATCATTATCATTATCAACCTGCCTCGGTAGCGTAGATGCTAGCGTGTCTGTCTCACGTTCAAGAGATCCCGAGTTCGAATCTCGGTCAGGGTGAGTTATCTGGATAAGTTTTTTCCAGGGTTTTCCCTTATCCTGTAAGACGAATGTCGCTTAACTCTAAGCTCCATGAACCCCGGACTCATTTGAGCATCATTTCATCCATCCCATTCATCGTCCAATACAACTTAACGTTGGAGGACGTAAAATTACAAAAAATATCATTATCATTATTATCATAGTATAGTACATGTGGCAACAGCGCGCCCCATAAGACCTATACTGTCTTCTAAGCGGGAGACGCAAATCAGCAACGTGCAGTTTGGAGCAGTACGCAAGCGTTGCACGTCATTAAATCACCTGAAGTATTGTATCGTCACTTTGTACTAAAAGCTATGATAAACACTTTAACAACAAAATCAGCTTTCTAAAATACTTAAGATAGAGGACACCATTCCGTCATTGATTTGCCAAAAGATATCGGGGCTTTTTTGCGGAAGTTTCTGTGTACCCAAGGCTCTCCCCTTAGTTGATCGAGGTATGTTGCAAGTTATTGGTTCTTTTAATCACCTTATTCTATTTGCTATGGCACATTCTCATTATTAGAAGTACTCGGTTACTGCTCCTTTTGCTTCACAGCCAGCCGTGACTAAGAAGATGAAATGGAGCTGTGGAGTTTTATGACCTGTGCTCCCTTTGTTATTTCTTATGGGATATAAAAACAAAAGCTTGAAATGTAGAGGAGTGCAAACACAGCTGCTATTCACGCGTTATCACACTCGGCCGATTGTTGAGTATTCACTAACTCGAGTCCAAGTGCTGAGAATAACCAGGATTTAAACTGAGAGTTAGGATTCAATGCAACAACACCAAAACATATCTTGCACAGTTTTTCTTAGTGTTAGCTGAAAATGTCACTAGAGCATCTACATTTATTTATATATTTAGCCTGGTAAGAGCTAACTGTTCCCCTCTTCTACGTTAAGGGTAGCCAGAACGACATTCTGGGGTGACATTTCACAAAATGAGTTATAGCCAAAATAATCTTCCTTGATGTTTTTAGAAGCAAATAATGATATTTAGTTTCCTGTTCCATGGTTTTAAAAGTCATAAATAGACTCATTTTGAAAAGGCTGTACAGTGTGCTACGCCCCCTATTAGCCACTTGTATCTGTGTTCTCTCCTTGATTGTAACCTTATTAAAGTTATATTCCAGAGCACACCCTTATTATGAAAGCAAGACCTTGTTTTTTCTATTAATATTAATCTGTGCATCTGATGTTAATTCTTCCATGCTTTGTTTAGTCTGTTTTGAATTACTAGTACTGTTTTCAAAATGCGAAGAAGCAATAAATTGGTGTAAGAAATTACCATGGGAATCAGTATAAACAGTTTAAGTAATCCGAATTACATAATTAAAGAGTTAGAACTCCCAAAATGGAAAAGTGTAGTAACACATGACAATATATTGACTTCGTCAAAACCAACTTCAAACATTAGCGATGAATGTGAAGTGAAAATTGGTTCTTCAAGGAAAAAATTGGATTCTTCACTGTGTTATGGCAGCGATGAAAATTTAACTGAAGTAAATAATGATATTAGATCATCAGGTTTTCAGTTAGTAGATATTGTGACTTTGTGGGTTCGTGAAATTAAAAGTCCAATTGCACAAACTTAAAATGTTCTTTATTTCCACCGAATTACAGTTGAAACACTTGCCGATTACATAGAATTACTTAGCGCACAGCCCGGCGCGTCATTTATATAAGACCAATAGACCTGTCTAGAAGGTTCCGGGTTAGATGAAATATACAGACAGTTCCAGACGTCAGGGGGAGGGGAAAGAGGCGACCAGCGACCAGTGACACTTTCCTCACCATTTTCTTCAGTGAACGCCACAAGATAAATGGGCAGGCGTGGTCTAAATGCCTCCTGTCGCCCACCCAGCTGCTAGCTGGCCGTACCTTCCGATAATTAGGTGACAATACAGAAAACTTGTACAGTGTAAATTTTGTGAAAATGAAAATTGTCATATCAAAGGACACCAAGAAAAGAAATGGATTATTAGCTACATAATCATTCAGTTGCCAAAAGTGTAAAAAAGAATATATATTTGAAACATCCAGAACTATTGAAAGTGGTACAGAAGTAAATGTAAGATTTGCTCATGACTTAAGACGCATTGGCAAGGGAATTGAGGCAGGTAAGACATTGGCTGCTGTTCTCAATTTACCAGCCCCCCCCCCCCCGCCAAACTTAACAAAATAATTAATAATGCCATAGAATATAGGAGTGAAAAACGAAAGAGGAAGGATGCTCATAAAGATGCACAAAATGAATCTGGAAAATTCTGAGCTGTAGTTCCATCATAGCAAAACTTTAATGCTGTTTATCTCTCTCTTTTTTATGCCTTGGTTGCGCTTATCTATAAAACTACTGCAGATACAAGTGCACATTTTTTTCTGAAATTAAAGCAACAATTAAACTGCTTTTAAAGCTTCTTGTAGAAAAATATGTGAAAATTTGAATTTAAAAAATAAAACTTGAATATTTTAGAAGTAAATTCAAGACATTAACTTTAAAAAATCACATATCTTTATTAAAACTCCAAAATAATATCTATTAGCTTTAATGAATTGTTAAAGTGTTGTAAAATAACACTAAAAGTTTCAAATTTCATTAGTTCTTGAGCTAAGCGGTCCAGAAAACTCATTTTAACATTGGTGAGATAGGTTGTTTCGTCTCCCGTTGAAAGTAGATAATCCATATTGGTGGAAACATGTAAAGCTTACATTTTCTGAGGCCCGGATAAACTTCCCGAATTTTTTCTTCGTTTTCCCGTGTTGTTCGGCGAAAGAGGAGAGTCTGGAAGGACCTGGCGACGGTGTTCTGTGTGTTGTGGCAGGACGTCGGTTTGTGCGCTTTAGTAATGTTCCTCCCTGGAGTTTGGTTGGACTGCTGGGGCCTCATCTATATGTTAATCTGTCTTAGAGGTCGGAACGGAATTGTGGCTTACCAGCATTAACGTGTGCTCCGTCTGGAAATGTTAGGGGCCCCTAGCTTACTTGCACAATTTGGGTCACACATTCCTTTTTGTTAGAAGCAAACAGTGTATATGTTGTCGAATCGCCATTTTGTGCTAAGGGTACCTCCTACTCCATCTGGAAAATAATGAAGCTAATAACTGAAGCACATATAAATAATAACTAAGTGAGAACATAAAACTATGAGCAAAATAAACTATTTAGTTCGAAGCACCGTTATAGCTATAGCGAAAAAGTTGGGTAATGCTTTAATTGATAAGAGAAACACAAAGTTAAAGCAGGGTTCTGTGTTGTTTGAGATATCAGCAAATGCTGGCCGGTAGAGTTACAGAGGCCCATTGGATTGGATTGGGCTACGTAGGGGACTCTTGGTTTATTGTAGCTATGCCCCAAACAGGTATCCTCGGGAGGAAGGATGAGGCTAGAGGCCGACCCAAGAATTCACGACAGTTTAGAGGGCAAGGTACCTAGAATTCACCAGTTGTAAACTCCCCGGCGGCCAGTACAGTCGGTACAGGTCCAGGTCCTCCCGTAGACCGTCCTATAAAGGAGGAAGTCTTTACCAGGGGTGTATCATCCTGTCATGCAGCGCCGAGACACCCGGCGACACTTCTACCCTGAAAGAGACCACAAGATGAGAGATGATGTAAAATGGTAATAGAGATGAAATGGAGGGACAGGAAATTCGGGGGATGTAATTAACCTACCCAGCATTCAACTGGCAACCCGGGAAACCCCGAAAAGACCTACGGGTCAGGTAGACGAGCCACAGGAAACGAACCCGGACTAAGCTAAATGGCCTGGCATGTGGCTGTGGGTTCAATTGCTAGTGCCCGCCCAGGTGCTTTCCTGGTCGGCAAGGGTAATGCTGGGTTGTTGTCTTGTACCACGACTATCCTCTCACGTTACAAGTTGACTCTGGCTCCATGACCTGCTCGGCGGTGGACAGATGGTGCAGAGGCCAGCGTTCTGGAATTTGTTCTCGTCTCCGATAGTGTGGCTGTTTATGCTCTTCTGACATATTCCTAGTGGCTTGGGCGGGTGAACTTTGAGAGATCCCCAGCTGAGTGCGAAGCATGTAACTCTCCGTTGTACGTTCCTACAGCCCATAGCCTCCCGCGGTACCTTCATTTCATCAGTTCCTCACGGGGCTGTATCCGTTGTCTAACCTATAATATGTAAGAGAAAAATAGTATTATACATATCATTTATATCTTATCAAGTATCGTTGTTGTGGCATCACCTATTTCCGAGGTATCCGATACTAATGGCTGCGTCATCATTGCCGTCGATATGCAATTGCATGGAGTATAGCGTAGCGTAGCATTACGTAGCGAATATGTGTTTCAAATGGGAAGAGTTCTGGCTTGTAGCGATTGCCACCTCGTTACCCCCACCACTCTTTCTTTCTCTCTCTCTCTCTCTCTCTCTCTCTCTCTCTCTCTCTCTCTCTCTCTCTCTCTCTCTCTCTCTCTCTCTCTCTCTCTCTCTCTCGCACACTTGCGAATCTTCTTGGCGCTAGACGTAAGGGAACGCAAACTGAATTTTCCAAAGGTTCATGGTAATGCAGTTGTTCGAATAACAATTATAACACGGATATTTGTATATTACGCACAAGTGTTAAATATATAGTTTAAAAATAATTATAGTTTATGAATTACCTAATTTTCTGTTCCAACGAAACTGCCAGCGACGCATCCATATAGTCATGAATGTCACTTCCGTTAAGAGACAATTCGTCATTGTCATTGTCTTCATCGTCTGAGTGTTGTAAGTTTATGATGATTTGCTCTAAAATCTCGTCACGTGCTATTTCTTTCCAAAAGAAATGTTGTAGTTTATCTGTATATGTCATGCAGTTTTCCAAATCTTGTGCAACGTTGTCAATTTCTTGGCGAATAAGTCGTTGAGCGTCAGTCAGTTTAAAGGTATTATATCTGTTTATAACATATTGTGACGTAGACGGCGAACTCGCGTTGCCGATCGATAATGCGGACTGGCGTTGGCGGGGGGGACGCAAGGGGTGGCACCTCCTCCTACCGCGCGAAGGTGCTCGAAGGCTCCAGAATGATTTCCCCCTTCATAATGGAAGAATCGCGAGGTTTCGGGGCGATCGATACAAGCGAGGCGACGGTTAGTGGAGTGGAGGACGTCGCGGTGTGCGGACGTGTAGTGAGTTGAGTGAGTGACCGTGAGCCCGGCGGACGTGTAGTTGAGTTGAGCGGACGTGTAAATACGAACTGGCAAGGTTGGATGGTGTAAATTAAATTGTAATTGTGTACATTAAAGTGTAATTGGAATAAGGTGGAAATAAAGAACATTTTTGAGTGGTGAAATTGGACTTTTCATTCCACGAGCCCACAAAGTCACAATACTTTAGGCCCACAGTGGTAAGCGGGGAAGGTGGTTTATAATACCTTGTGTCTCATTTCAATTGCAAGCTGATCCAGCTGATACACTTTCCCTGGTTTTTAAACGGAAGAACAGCTGAATAATACTGATTTGAACTCTCTAGAGTAAATAGAGATTACGTACGATTCATAAACAAACATATAGTGTGACAAGTCACGTTCTGCCGATGCACCATTCTACAAGCCAGCAGGAAGTGTATTGTTTGTTCTCGCTCGAATTTAACAAACAACTTGGCTTATTCAAAGTAATTCTTTTATCACGTCATGTCAAACGTATACTTTTCAGTTCTGAGTAACTACAAATATACGTACACGCATATATGCTAACCAATAATGATATCCATTACAATGCTTACGTCACGATGCGTTGTTATAATATAAAATTACTTTACTTATTTGTATTAGGAAAACTATTTGAGCTAAAAATATGGGTTTTGTTGGATTCATTACTCTCTGCTTCCTCGTGGATCAGTTGTGGCAAAATTCGAATTTTTGTTTTAGCGCGGATAGTATTTATTAGAGATTGATTATTTTGGCGCTCGTCACACATCACTTAGGGGGAATGCAATAGGACAACACCGCAGGACTCCGATTGGTTGCTCACCTAGTAGCGCTCGAGGACAAACAACATCCCATTTGAAACACATAATAGTCCTTTTCCCGGTCTGATATAGCTTTTTTGTAATGTTTTAGGAATTATCTCATTAAAATTCAGTAGGTGGAACAATACATTCTCACAATAGTACAGAATATACTTACAAATAAAGGAATGGTATTTTTTGTTTCTTTAGCAAGGAAAGAAAGAGTAAGTTCTCTTCTCATTATATGTTCATCAACGCACCAAGAAGTAGGTTTTATTACCAAAGTATGAACGTCAGTCCATTTTGGATTGAATAGAGAGGAGGAGGGAGACAGAGCAAACCGATTACAGCAAAAATATTTGAGAGTAAGAGGGAGAAAGGAGAGAATGCATATTGAAACATACGTAGAGATAATGAGAAAGGGATAGACAGTAATCTCAATATTTAATGCAATAATACAGCAAACTGAACTGTGACATGTCAAACGTTTAGAAATGTGGCTGAGCACGCATTCCCTTGGTTCGCTGCTGGGGCATAAGACAAACATGTTACACAGGCAGCATCTGAAAAGCAATATCCGCCGGCAAATGACCGTCATTTCTCATACGGAATTATACCGTGGAATGGGAATTTCATAATGAGTTGTAACTGTTTGGAAAATGAGGGTAGCAAATTTTAGAAACCCTTTTTCCTCATTTGGACGAGTAAATTAAAAAGACCAGATTCATTAAGAGCTTCTATAATTGCCCGCCTGATATTAAAACCGTTACGTTTACATTGCGATAAATTGGCACAGTTTTGTCTTTTGTGTGTTACATATATCCATACTTCTTGACAAGCTACTGGCTATACAGGTTTTGTGGGGTATGGATACACATATTTTGATAAATGGTACCTTAAGTTGTGTTTTTCTATTCGCCTAATTTTTTTACCAAAAGCTGATGTTTTTTGACTGGTGTAAGTGGGCCAATAAATGAACAGCCCCTGTCGGTATAGACCTCCGTTATGCTTCTTTCTTCAATATGTGACCTACTGGTTTAGGAAGTTAGAGGTTATTGGTCTTGTAGAAGGAATTCGAACTTAGTTCCGATACAGTATTCCTTATTGCGATGCCTGCCCACTCTGCGTTTTGCGTTCTACGCCACACCGACTTGGAGGTACTAACGAACCTGAAAACATACTACTGCTAATAAATGAAATTACACATCCAAAAAATTTACGAGTATTTATTTAGTATTGATTATAATATTGTACTCAACTACCAACACGAAGAAAATAGAAAATTAGGAAAACGTTTTAACATTAATAGATGAAAATTTGGATCCAATTTCATTTGAACAATTATTGTCTACAATTAATAACCTCAAAAATAAGAAAACTCCTGGAGTAGATAACATTAATAATGAATTAAGTATGCCTCCACTCCATTGAAATACCGGCTGTTAGACTTAATAAATATATGGAAACGAAGAGTCAGACTGAAAAATTCAATGCCATAGCCGGGATTTGAACCACGGGTCGTCTGGTCTCCGTCCAGCCGCACTAACCATTGAGCTACTATGACCAACGTTCGATATGACTTTAAATTCTTCCACTGACTCGTGTTTTTCCTGGTAAACCACTTAGGAGTTCTCATAAACACATGAGGCAACTACCTTAGTGACGACTTACTATGCTGCAAGTACTTTAAGGCCCGGGTATGACATTAAATTCTCCAACTGACTCGTGTTTTTCCCAGTAAACCACTAGGAGTTCTCAAAAACACATGAGACAACTACCTTAATGACGACTTACTATGCTGTAAGTACTTTAAGGTCCGGTTATGACATTAAATTCTCCAACGGACTCGTGTATTTACCGGTAAACCACTAGGAGTTCTCAAAAACACATGAGACAACTACCTTAGTGACGACTTACTATGGTGTAAGTCCTTTAAGGCCCGGGTATGACATTAAATTCTCCAACGGACTCGTGTTTTTCCTGGTAAACCACTAGGAGTTCTCATAAACACATGAGACAACTACCTTAATGACGACTTACTATGCTGTAAGTCCTTGAAGGCCCGGGTATGACATTAAATTCTCCAACTGACTCGGGTTTTTCCCGGTAAACCACTAGGAGTTCTCATAAACACATGAGGCAACTACCTTAGTGACGACTTACTATGCTCTAAGTACTTTAAGGTCCGGGTCTGACATTAAATTCTCCAACTGACTCGTGTTTCTCCTGGTAAACCACTAGGAGTTTTCATAAACACATGAGACAACTACCTTAATGACGACTTACTATGCTGTAAGTACTTTAAGCCCCGGGCTTTATAGTTAACCACTATTAGGTCAATTAATGGAAATTAATTGTTCTTTCACACTGGCCGTGTGTAGGCTAAATTGTGGAAACGTAGAATCAGACTGAAAACTCCTAAGTGGTTTACCGGGGAAAATACGAGTCAGTTGGAGAATTAAATGCCATATCGGTACGTTGGCCATAGTAGCTCAATGGTTAGGGTGGCTGGACGGAGACCAGAAGATCCGTAGTTCAAATCCCGCCTATGGCATTGAATTTCAGTCTGAATCTACGTTTCCACAATTTAGCCTACACACGGCCAGTGTGAAAGAACAATTAATTTCCATTAATAAGTATATATTGAAAGTTCGGCCATATTCCAGAAGAATGAAGATTAGCAAAAATATACTCAATTTGTAAGAAAGGTGAGCGTAATGTATGTAAAAATTATAGAGACATAAACAGTTTAAATACGTGATATAAAATTTATGGCTCTATTCTGAAATTTCATTTAAATATAATAATGGAAAATATAATTATGGAAGTGCAAAATGGATTCAGAAAAGGAAGACCTTGTTCTAACTGCATCTTTACTGTTAATGAAGTAATTGCAAGAACATAGGGAGTTCAATGCACCTATTTATATGGCATTTATAGATTCCGAGAAGGCCTTTGACAAGGTAAATAGAACTAAATTATGGAGTATTATGAAACAGAAAGGTGTGCCCCAACATTTGATAACGCAATAAGAAGTTTATATGTAGAAAATCTATCATGTTAGAAACTGGAATGAATACAGATCTAATGGAAGCAATAAACAAAGGAGCAAGACAAGGATGTCCACTTTCACCCTCACTTTTTAATATTTATATTGAGGATGCCGTTTCTGATTGGCAGACATAATAAAATTCGAATTTTTAATTAGAAATAGATATGTTGATAGTTTATTATTTTCAGACGGTCAAGTTCTCATATCTAGCTCAGAAAGTCGTCTACAAAAAGAGTTACATATATTAAATAACATTGTCAATATAGTTTAACAATATGGTTGTGAATACCCTATATATCGGCTGGAAGGAACCGGGACCCTAACCTCATTCCAAACTCCAGTACTGTACTCACTCATGACGCCTGTGTTGGAAAGAGGTGGATGACGCTAATATAATTCTATTGAGCATAAAAGTATAACCAAAGACAACATTCCAGTTATTTTTTTCCTGCTTAAAATTTTAGTAAGAGACAGGGACCAGCGTTCTATATCTCTACTATGTCACGTCTCCAATCTATAGATTGAACAGTCCTGTATGGGTCCTTTGAGGTGGATTTTGAGAAAGCGTTCGATACGATAAACAGGGGGCTTTAAAATGGAAATTAAGAACAAAAGGGGTGAGAGAGAAGTTTATAAACGAAATTGATAAAATTTATAGTGGGGTGAAATTCAGAATAAGATGTGGGTTGAATGTATTATCAGAACAAGCCGAATAAGAAGTTATGTTTAAGACAGGGGTGCAAATTTAGTCCTATACTATTCAATTTATTTATAGACGACATAATAGAGAGGGTTAAGGAAAGCAATGCCCATTGCCCAATACTAATGGACAAAGAGATCCCTGGTTTATTGTACGCGGATGATTTAACGGTAGGAGCAATTTCTGTAATAAGTCTACAAAAATCAATTGAGGCATATCATAGGTTTTGCGCTGACTGGGGACTAAGAATAAACAACGAAAAATAAAAAATAATGGTACTTAAAAGAGGATCTATACTGAGGAAAGGAGAGGAGACCAAACGGTAGAAGTGGTAAACGAATATGACTATTTATGTGTGAGGATGTGTAGCAGTGGAGGTTGGGCTGCACAAGTCAGAAAAGTGATAGCTAATGTCAGGGGTGAGAATATGTAAACATAAACTGGAGATGTCAGTTAGATGGTTAGAAAGAATGTATGAAGCGATCGTTGAAGCCAGAACAATGTATGCACTGGAGGTATTGGGGCACATCAGAGATAGGAACACAATTATACCAGATGTATGGATTGTTTTGTAAAGAACTACTAGGGCTGCCAAAATCAGCACCAAGAGAAGTGGCATTACTAGAGCTAGGTAATACAAAAAGGAGAGGAATAATAATAGAGAGAATATTGAAATTCTGGTATAAGTGTATTAAAGGGCAGAAAGGAGAATTATTGAATCTGTGCATGAAGCAACAGAAAAGCATTAAGAACAAACAGTTGGTGGTCGGAATTGGAAAGAACGGTATCGAAGATAGATATGGGAGATCTATGGAGAGCAGAGGAGATAAATTATAACGGTTTTTTGAAGGAAGTGAGAAGTAGACTACAAGACATAGATAGGCAAGAGATATTGGAAAGTATAGAAGAAAAGAAAACTCTGAAATTTTATAAGAAATTAGACAGAATGGGGTAGAGAAAAATATATAGATCAATGTGACAAAATTGGAAGAGAAGACATAGCATGGATGAGAGTAGGATTATATATCTTAAAGGGTTGAGAAGTAATGAGGTACGGATGTGTGAATTTTGTGGAAACGAAGAGAGCACTGTTCATTATCTGGTAGAATGTAAGGAATTAACAAATTACAGGAGAAAAATATGGGATAAGAAATGGGACAGTGTGAGCAAAGAGGTAGTGGCATTACGTATGTTAACGGGGATGAGTGAAAAGAAAAATAGATGTATAGGAAAATTCTTATATAGAATAAGAGAAAAGTGGATTAGGGTAAAAGAAGCAAAGGTCAAGAAGAAATGACATCAAGCTGCTCAGGAAAACCAAAGGCTTATGGCCAGGGGACCTGAGTCAGTGAGTAAATCTTAGGTCAGCAATTTCATGTACTTGTACAGGAGGTATAATAAATACAGCATGTTCAATGTTAAATTTTATTGTACTGAATTTGTAATGGATACTGTACAAATAAATATCAAATATCAAAATATCAAATAATCCCTGAAGTTACTTTTAGTGAAGTTCGGAGGGTGTTTAACTGTTTGCCATAACATCACTGCTAATACCTAACGTACGCCAGAGTGGGACTTAATCAGTAATAGAAGTAAAACACTGTTACTTATTAATCCCTAAGAAGTCAAAAAGAGCATGGGACCGATGTCAAATAATATTCCTCAGCAACGAATCAGTTGAAGTGTTCGTGTTTCAACTGACCAATAAATTCCTATAGCTATGAGTACTGTTTCTGGTCCCTACCACACAGTAGTGTAACATCCTAAGCAGAAGCTTTGTCAGTTGCTAAGTGTGACGTATTTGTTTGCAGCGCCGCCATCCAATTTATCGGGATCCTACATGACGACCTTATAAAGCCCAAACTGTCTGTTGATCTCTTTTGGGGCTTCCACTGGACACTGGGCACGTATAACACAAAACACACTCTCAAACTTCACAAGATGCGGGTTCCAGTCCAACAAGGGGCTTGCCCCTAATCGATATTTTGGTTGCAGCTCCTGTCCGTCGAATCGCGTGCTCTAACGGCCCAGCTCCCAGCAAAGATAACTTGATTTGGTCCGTATAGAGAGAAAGTCATTGCAATAGCAATCGCTGGCGTAGAGCAAGTTACGTCACGGCTGTTAGCGATAGTGTAAGTGTATTTACATACTTCGGCTCTTTTACTTATTTACTTTCTGACGCGACTTGAACAATTGCATTCCATGCCAAATATTTGAGGACGAGATTTAAATACTAAGATGTATGTTCACCCCTATCAACAAAATGAAAATAAAGAGCCCAAAGATGGGAAATTGTGTTTGAGTGCCTATGTAGCTGCCCAGTATGGTCAGGTACAGACACCAAACACTAAGTTTATCATGTGTTTCAAATGAGATGTTTGTCCTTGAGCGCTACTAGGTGAGCAACCAATCGGAGTCCTGCGGTGTTGTATGGCATTCCCCCTAAGTGATGTGTGACGAGTGCCAACCTAATCAATCTCTAATAAATACTATTCCGCTAAGACAAAAGTTGAGATTTTGCAAAAACTGATCCATGAGGAAAGTAGAGAGTAATGTATCTAACAAAACCCAATATATTTTAGCTCAAATGGTTTTCCTAATACAAGTAAATAAAGCACTAATTTTATAACAATTTGTAATGAGGTAATCAAGGTAATTAATATCATTATTCGATGGCATATATGCGTGTACGTATATTTGTAATTACTCAGAACTGAAACGTAAACGTTTTACATGACGTGATAAAAGAATTACTTTGAATAAGTCAAGGTGTTACACTTGATACAAGATACACTTCCTGTTGGCTTGTAGAATGGTGCATCGGCAGAACGTGACTTGTCACACTATATGTTTGTTTATGAATCACACGTAATCTCTATTTACTCTAGAGAGTTCAAAGCAGTATTATTCAGCTGTTCTTCCATTTAAAAACTAGGGAAAGTGTATCAGCTGGATCATCTTGCAATTGAAGTGAGACACGAGGTATTATAAACCACCTTCCCCCTTACTACAGCCAGAACAATCCAATTGAGTTAACGTAGGCTGAAATTATGTTGCAAACAGAAACAATACTTTTGAACTGACTAACGCTGAACGACTTATTCACTAAGAAATTGACAAGGTTGCACAACATTCGGAAAACTGCATAAGACATGCAGATAAACTACAAGAACAGTTATTTTGGAAATAAATACCACGTAACGAGATTTTGGAGCCTATCATCATAAACTTCTAACACTCAGACGAGGAAGACAGTGACAATGACGAATTGTCTCTTAACCCTTTCAGTACCACATTATTTTGCTACTTATGGCATTATTGCTCTACTTCGAAGCTGCTTTTCTAGAGTCCGTCTGGGACAGCTCCAAGCGACTGAATTGAATAGCCAAGATCGTTACAGCGTCACGTAGTGCACAGGCCATGCACTCAAAGACGGATGTCGCAGATTCGAGTCTCAGAAACCGCGGTCAAATGGGCCAGGGGTGGTGTAGGATGGGGGAGGGCCCAAGAAAACTAATCGGTGTAATGGCACGTTTGGATGCTGACGGGGTATCATTTGACTTCAGCTGCATGGACTGTGCTTCTTTTCTTAAAATACCGTACAATGTAAATTGTGAAAAGAATAATGTTTTACAATTAAAAACATCTGAAATAAATATGCTTAACTGAAAAAGGCCAGTATGACAGGAATATAGCAAACAAAACATTAAAACCCTTATAAATAAGGGAAAAAGATGATGGTCACAATCATGGACGCCGGGACGCCGGTACGCTGGGATGCGCCGCTGGTAGTTTCGTTGAATTATAAAAATAGGTAATTCATAAAGTATAATTATTTTTTAAACTATATGTTTAAAACATGTGTGTACTATACCAATATCCATGTTGCAATTTTAATTTGAACAGCTGCATTACTATAAAGGTTTGGAAAATTCAATTTGCATTTCCTTACGTCTAGCGCCAAGAAGACTCGCAAGTGTGCGAGAGAGAGAGAGGGAAATATAAAAAGAGTGGGGGTAAAGAGGTGGCAACGCTGAAGGCTCTAACGTCTCTGATTCACTACAAGCCAGAACTCTTCCCATTTGAAACTCATAGTAGTGTTTCTACTAGGCGTCTTTAGAGGATCCGGAAAAAGGTTTTGGAGCAACTTACCGTGCAACACCGGAAGCAAACTTTGCTCAATTTGGTAAATAACACGGTATCGGCGCTAAAAGTTCTTTTCATGTGGAATATTCGTTTAAATATGTAACGGTTCATTAACTTGGAAGCAGTTAAATACGAACACAAAGATGCTGAACACATTTATGTGTGACTAAAACAAAAACAACAACAATGTCCACAATATCTGATTCATTAAAAGAGATCAAGCTATAATTTGGATGAAAGTCTCAGGAAAACGAACACTTAATTTGTGTGTACAATCCATTTTTTCAAATAAATATTCATGTTTATGTAATGGTGCAAAAACAACTAATTGCAAAAGATAGGAGACTATCCTAATTTGATTACTGTAGCTTTTCCTAGGCACTTTTTTCCGTCAAAATGCTTCGAACTTTAGTCCCATTCCTATATATAGATATTTCTAACTTCAACCATTAAAACTGCCGTACAATTTTGATATGCTGGTTACATATTTGACCCAAAACAATAGCGCGACAGCACTTAGAGGGCTAAGGCCTACCAACCCGACAGCCGGCCCCACGCCCACTTACGCATGGCAGAGGTGGACGATCATCAAACCGATACGGGGAGGAGATGTGGTCAGCATCTCGGAATCCCCCAGCCGGAATGTTGGTTTTCGTGACCAAGGCCACTTACCTAGCGTAAGCTCCTGACTTTCCTCACGATGCTGAGTGGACATCGGTCCGATACCCGGGACTTAAAATCCGCACCACATGGGATCGCACCCGCTTTCCGTGGCCAGGGACCAAGGCAAGCTGCCTTAGCCCGCTACGCCACGGCGCAGGACGGTTAGATATTTGAATGCCTAATTAATGAAAACGTATGCTTATAAGTGTTGAGTGGAGCTTGAGCGTTAAATAAACTTTATAGCAAAGGGAGCAATGACTGTGTAATAGGTGTGTTTGACATTAGAAACTGAAGGACTCATATATTCCAGGTGAGTCAGCTGCTCCTTATTCTCGAGTTTTATGCAATCAGCATTTTATACTGCAACATGAAAACATGGACCCCATTACTAGGTTCTACCCGCGTATTTAACATGGATGTTAAACACTCAATGAAATTAGTACTAGTATAGATGTTATCACATCGTCTGTAGTATATTCGTAATTAGACAGTTGACGTTCGTACGTCTGCAAATGTTCACTGGAACCAGCCAATACTATATGTTAGACGAAATGTTTATCTCACACGTTACTAGATAGCTCAGTTGGAACTAGCGCAAAACTACATTCTTATTTGTCTGCTGTGACAGTGGTTCAAATCCTCTGCATAGATATATTATATTTTTTACCGTCTAATACTCACAATTTGCAGTTATTATTCTTAAAACTTATTATCCTACTTTTGTTTTATTTATATTTTATGTGACTGATGTTTCTTTATTGGTGAACAAAAGGAGGTAGTTCTTTAAACACACCTATAGGTAGTTGCAATTGAAATAAAGATCGTTTACACACATTTGAATACAGAAAACAAAGGACATTACAATTTGTGTGTGTGTAATTTACGTCCTCCAACGTTAGGTTATATCGGACGATGAATGAAATTGGTGAAGTGATGCTCAAATGAGTCCGGGGTCCATGGAGCTTAGAGTTACCCGACATTCGTCTATCAGGATAAGGGAAAACCCCGGAAAAACCTTATCCAGGTAACCCACCCTGACCTAGATTCGAACTCGGGACCTCTTGACCGTGAGGCAGATATGCTACCACCACGCTACCAAGGCGGGCAGGAAATTACAATGTCAGAGTTTAACGTAGAAGTTAAACACAGTTGTACAGACAAAGAATTATTGTACTATTAAAATGTCATTTCAAACTGGTATGTTTTGTGACGCTAGAATGACCTTTTTTTTATTCCTGGAACACGACTCCTCTAAGTAAGCAAGTAATCGAAGTGCTGACCTTCTTGGGTAATGCACGCCCTCAGGAACTTTATAATTAAATTTTTGTGAATTTCCAATTTTTGGATGAACATAAAGAATAATTGCAATGCTGAGACTCGAACCTGTGTCTGTGGGTGTTAGGGTACATGAGTGGTTATAATCCCATTCAGCTGTTTCAGGAGTTGACTGAAAAAGTACGACTTGTACGTGTGGCGATATGCAATAGCCACCTCGCGAGTTCTCGTCCTTGATTTAGCTTTCCAAGACAGTTTTAATCATTTGCTGTGTGTTTTAATACTATTGCTTAAATGGCAAAGGCTCTTATGCATGTTAATTGAGATGCACGAGACGTAGTTTACGCAAAACTGTAAATAAACTGTTGTTGAATAACATTTCCATTTTGACTTTAGGCGCCAATGATAGATGAGGCGTGTCTCTAAGTTTTTTCCTAATTTTTTGAAGGCAAACCCCTTCTCTAAGCACAAAAATCTGCCACTTTAGTTTTATCTGACGTTAGTGTACTCATATGATAGGTCCATTTTTTCCGAGGCGTTTACTGAATTACTTTGCCATATATATTCCAAAAAAAAAAAGTTTGTAAAATCGGCTGGGAACCGGAATTCGCTCTTAGTGAACAATTCATGTTTTTGAGGTGTACTTGCGAACAGTACTGTGACTTTGTGGGTTCGTAGTACTAAAAGTCCAATTTTCCAAATGTTTTTATTTCCGTATTAATACACTGTTCAATTCTCACGTAACAACATTACTTCACATATACAACACAATCTTCCAAGGTCGATGACAATAGCAAACAGCGTTCAGTTTACATCAGCTCTCGTTACAACAACACTCTCAGCTGTGCTCTGTTTACCTCTCGCGACTCACTCTCCTTTTACAACTGTCCGATGGCGTCCCCATAGGGAAAGGGATGCGTCCCTTTCAGCTGCTAAAGTGCGGGGGCTGCGGACCTCTAGCACTCGTGGTACCTCTGACGTTACTAGAAGAACCTCGAGCCGAACATGCCGAGCCCCTCCCTCTGGGAGCTGTTCGGATTGGGTTGGACTCGAGGGGGCAGTGTGTTCCCGTCACCCACGGGCAATTGGGTACCTCTGGCCAGGCTACCGGCCGCACGGAGGGGGTAGAGGTTGCCTCATAAGTCCCGGGAACTAGCCTGCAGAGCTAGTAGCTGGTGAGCTAGACACTGGCGGCCCTACCAAAGTTATTTGGTAGCTGGTTCAGTAAGGACTGGCGCGTATGTGGCGTATCCACATCCGTCCTGTCTGCCGTGTGCAGGCGGGGGGGCAGCTTATAAAATAGGTGCTGTCCTATGGTAAATATACCCGAGAGGCCCGGGTCCTACGGGGCCGGGACTAATGGGAGTAGATCCTCGCATTTAATGTCCGCTGGCGTGTCACAATCTCTCATATATCTCATTCATAAATTCTAGATATTTCTAAGACGAACCAGAAACCGAATAATCTCTATCAGTCAAGAAGTCACTAGAAATTTCTATTTACCTCACTTATCTGTGTCGGTAAGTCTTGTCTCAGTGGTACACTATCCGACTGTTATCTTTATCAGTTCCTTTGTGTACACAAGCCGCGTTTACGCTCCACGCGAAACTTTTATGGGCCTTACTGCGACAGTACGTTTTGTTCCTTAAAGCGCTATTCATCTGAATTTTGCGCATTCCTCTCTGTAAGAACGTCAAACAATACAGTTTAGTAAGCACAAAACTGGACTAAGGCTCACATGCCGTTTGATGGGTGGCCTACCTTGCAAAACAAATAAGGCGCGGCTGACTCACCTGGTATAAAAATATATTTAATATTTTCTCACGTGGAACATTGAATAGTATGTTAATATGCGTTTTTGAACCTAATTGTTGATGAAAGGAAGCATATAAAGGCTGTATTTGTAACCTTCTAAAGTAACCCTCAGTGGGCTACTTATTCAGATTTCTCAATTCCCCATGGGTTTGGTTCTAATTGTTATTCCAACATCTCCTTTCTTGACCTCCTGTACGGAAATGTTATAGAACGCAGAAATAAGCTTACACATGCGTGATATGTAGGAGACGTATTAATAATAGGTCTTCGACGAAGTGGTGTATAGGTTCATATCCATTGTTTGTGGGCACAATATGCAATAAAACAGCATATGGATAACAGCAGTAGGAATTAAAAGCAATAAAATGTAACATTTCAGTTACGGAAGCAAAACCTGTTCAGAGTGAGTGTTTTTACATGCTCGCAACAATGGCGACAAATCATTCCCTCCCTAACATCTCTCTCCTCTCAAGCGACATCCAATAAATCCTGCGCTGGCTTGTGCTTCAAATTCGACTGTTGCAAATTTCTGAGTGGTTTCTCACTAAACCTTCTCTGACAAAACTAATATGATACGATTAGAGATTTACCATATACTATTGGAGTAAATAATATAATAGTTTTGTTTGTTTCATTTGTTTGCTGTTTTGACCTAAAGGAACATAGTTACGTTTTGACTCTGAAAGTGCTGCTTATCCGGAATTACTTATTGGAATTACTGTTGTGTACTTATGGGTAGGCTTCTTTATAAACATTGCAAATTTATACATCCACTCAAACCCTTGGTCTCTACCAAATATGTAGGAGTAGATGATTGAAAGGTTTACCTGACAATGCAATAAACACATATTTCTGCACAAATAGAGTAAATGTGCCAGGCCCTTGATTCTTGGCAGTGGAGAGACTAAGAAGCACATTGTGGTTGTGGTAAGTAGAGAGGTTTTAAAAACAGAGGTAAACAGGATTAAACCATTGCTTTAGCAGTTATTACTTCGTAATGCTACGCTTTAGCAAAAATTCCTCCTTCTCTAATAAGATTCTTTTTGTGTACAAAGCTCCTGCAGTCGCGGGGTAATCACTAGGGCATTTATGAAATGTAAAACTGCAGCTGCAGAGCCAGACGGTTTCTTCAAGAGCTAATAATCCCAAATGCAAACTCCATATTTTTTGTGTTTTGCTTCTTGTTTAGTTTTCTAAAGCGAGTCTCGTAAATAATTTTATAAGATAATCTTATTATGACTTCAATTTGCTCTTGGAAATGCTGTGCGGAAAAGAGAAATGTTCTGTTTTTAAAATATGAGCTTAGTTCTTAAGGTCAGTTAAATGTTATAGTTCAGATTTAAGACAAAATGAAAATCAAAGTAATTGCCTGATAAATAACTTTCTTTATCTACAAATGTTTCCAGCGTTCTACAACATTATATCTGGTGGAACTGAACAGCACTAATGTCGAATCTATGTTCACAGAATCCAGTAGTTCACTAAATAGGACAATTGTGTGACCATAAATTAAAATAAAGGTCTTCTGAGGGTGCTGCTGTGGAAACGAGGTTTTTTTTTTGTTTTGTAAGTTACGTCCTCCAACGTTAAGTCATATCGGACGATAAATGGAAACGAGGTGCACACATTAATAGCAGAGAATGTACTTTGTTGATTTCAGCATTCTATTCATGCTCCTCTAAGAGAGCAAATCAGCTGTTTTAAAATATCTTCCTTCTACGAGACGAGTCAGCTGCCCCTTATTCTCGAGTTTTATACAATCCACACCCGCTTTTACTACATACGGCACCACAGGCGATGGCACTGATGATACATGAGATAAAGATGGAACACCGGTGGAATGAGATGGCGGGGGAAACCGGAGATGCCGGAGACAACCCGCCCCAGCGCCGTGTTGTCCATCACAAATCTCACTTTGCGGTCGCCTGGGATCGAACGCTGGCCGCCTTGGTGAGACCCATGCGGTCTAACCACTGAGCCACGGCGCGGCCTCGATGTTAAACACTGAATGAAATTATTACTAATATAGATGTTATCACATCGTCTGTAGTATATTCGTAATTAGACAGTTGACGTTCGTACGTCTGTAAATGTTCACTGAAACCAGCTAATACTATATGTTACATGGAATGTTTATCTCACGCCTTACTAGGTAGCTCAGTTAGAACAAGCGTAAAACTGCGATGTTATCTGTCTACTGTGACGGTGGTTGAAGCTCTCTCCATAGGTATACTAATTTCTTTTTAACGTGTAATACTCACAATCTGCAATTATTCTGAAAGCTGTAATTTCTATTTTAATTGTTTTATTTATCGGTTATGGCATTTTTTGTGTTTCTTTATTGGACTACAAGTAGATAGTTGTTTAAACACACCTATAGGTAGGTTCAATTAAAATAAAGATTATTTATACACATTTGAACATAGAAAACATGGAGATTACAGTATCATAGTTTAACGTGAGAGTTAAACACTTTTATTGACATTGTATTATTTTTCTACAAAAAGTGTCGTTTCAAATTGGTATGTTTTATGGAACTGGAATAACCCTTTTAGTGTTCCTGGAACACGACGCCTCTAACGAAGCAAGGCTCGAACTTATGTTCTCCTTGGGTAAAGCACGCCCTCAGGAACTTTACAATTAAATGATTGTAGATTTTGTTTCCAACTTTTTATTAACACAAAAAACTAATTGCAATGCTGAGACGCGAACCCATGACATAGGGTATTGGGGCACAGAAGACGTCATAATCCCATTGAGTTATTTCGAGACTTGGCTTAAAGCACGTTCTGGGTTTAGTAGTACGACTTGTATACCTGGCGCTATACCTTTGCCACCTCGCGAGTTCTCGTACTTGATTTTGCCTTTTAAGACACTTTTACTTATTTGCTGGGTGTTTTAATATTAGTACATAAATGGAAAAAGCTCTTATGTATGCTAATTGAGTTGCACGAGACGTAGTTTAAGCAAAACTGTGCATAAACCGTTGTTTAATAATATGTCCGTTTTGACTGTAATGGTCCATGATGGATGAGGCATGTCTCTAATTCTTTCCTAATTTTTGGAAGCCAACCCCTGCTCTAAATACAGGACTCCACCATTTCCTTGTAGCTGACCTCATATGATAGGTTCATTTTTTTCCGAGGCGTTTAGTGAATTACTTTGCCGTATATGCTCTAAAAAGGTTTGCAAGATCGCCTGGAAACCGCTATTAGCTGTCAGTAAAAGAGTCGTATGTTTTTGAGGTGTACTTTATTGAGCAGTACGTTTTGTCCCATAAACCGCTATTCCTCTGAATTTTGCTCATTTCTCTTTCTAGGAACGTCAAGCAATACTGTTTAGTAAGCACAATACTGGACTAAGGCTCACATGCCGTTCGATGGGTGCTGCTACCTTGCAAACGCATAAGGCATGCCTGTTATACTATAGTGGCATATATCCATACGTACGAACGGCACTGATTCTGGAGGAATCTTATTAATTTTAGTGATTTTGGACGAAATATTATATTGTAATTCGAGCTTCCGAGAAAGTACTCAAAACCTTTCGTTGTATATTCCACTTCTGTTTATGGCACTTCTTCCTAGAACTCTAGACAATCAACAAACATCTACCGCCGCTGTGATGAAAGCAAAATACGAAATAAATTTCATGTATTACAAACAAATGCTCCAAAAGTTATAAAAGTGTACTTCGGAAAAACAATAATAAAACGACTAAATAAGTAAATAGATAAATACACAAATAAACAAATAAACACACACATAAATAAAATAAATAAATAAGTAAATAAATAGATAAATACATTAATTAATTATATAATTAAATTTGTTGGTATATGGTACAAAATATGATATACGAAGTTGAGTGTTAGTTGAACCACTTCAACGTCTAAATAAAACTGAAGGAATTATCATAGAATGCAATAAAGCACGTAAAGATATTGTGTGGAACTATCAACTGAGGAAGTCAAAAATTGGATTTCATGATGTCCCAGTGCATGAGCTTATTCTAAATATAACGTATTCCGTACTACTACTTAATTGCTCCTCGTGTTCAATTAGTAAGTTAATCTCATCTAACCTTCAAGGAGAGGAAATTGCTTCAAATTTGTTTAGGTGGACACAGCTGACATTGCCCCAGTCGAAGTACCCGAGTGAATCTTGCTCAGACGCCGAAAATCCGATACAGGAACTTCGGGGTTCGAACCCATTACCTTTGTAGAGATACGAGCTCTGTGAGCAAATGACCGCGGTACCATTCACTAGATATACTCATAGTTCTATAAAATGTGGATTTTTCTTCATGTATAATGCTGTATTTATATTATTATTTTTCATTCATTCGTTCCGAAAGAACCATCGCTACCAGAATAAACGAACATGAACGGAGCTTTCGTTTAATGCAACCTGAGAAGTGTGGACTGGCAGAGAATTGTTTTGATAACGACTATAGAGCCAACTTTTGGGAGACGACCATCTTGCAACAGTTACTGGGAGCGGAGAGTTAAGGAGGAATTGGCCATTTCTTCCGAGAGGAGCACGCTTAATCGTGATGCTGGATTTCAGTTCAGCTCCTCTAGGAAAATGGCCTTAAAAGTGGAAATCCGTCGACTTAAGAAGCACAGATCTATACAGCTTGATCAGCAAGTTAAGTAGTTACGTTTCTTTTATTAATTAATTTTCTATACTCACAACATCTCCTGATCTGGCATTTAATTTACTGAAAACAGTCTTTTGTTCAGTAATCCGAAAATTGGTAGTGTATTGTATGTTTTGATATTTGTGTTTTATCCAGTGATACATTTTGTGGTTATAGCATTTGTTTAAATATCCTGATGATGGAAGAGGTGTACGTTCCCGAAACACCGATTTCTAACGTCTTTTCACCTGGCTTGTTTCCCGAGAAAACCTGGAATATATTCGCCACCAAGAAAGCTTCAAGTCTTATTTTGTATTAATTGATAGGATTAAAATAAAGAATGCTGAATGTGCGTTAAGCATGATGAATTTGCTGAACATTTGTCCGGGAGTTCTTGAAATAAGATAGCGACCAGTTTTCAAATTAGCGCATTTACCTATTTACATTTTTCCTCATCCGAGAGTTTTAATCGACAACCCTGAAGTTGTGTTATCCGAATTTTTCATTCCGTTAAGTTTTTAAGTAACCTTCCTAATATATCACATCATACACCAATATGGGTTCACTTGCTTCTCCTTGATTCACTTTCTGCAGTTTTATATGAACCTATTAAGAACCTCATTACCGAGAAATGAGCATTCTAGTCAGCAGAAAGTGAAAACAAATAAACCATGGATTGTGGATCTCATTCGTAATTGATTGCACTAAATGTGCATATCTGCCAGTTTTTAAGAAGAGGACTAGAAAGCGTTGTCTTCTACACAATGTTTACCAGCCATAACCAGCTGTTGCTTACACCTATGTTCCATCAAATTACAACAATATAAAGTAATTCAGTTTTCAAATGGTTAAAATAATTTTTCAAATCATTTTGGTTGTTTTCACTCTAAAGATCATGTTGATGCTTATTTAAACCTGAGCAAATATCTTTGTAAGGAAACTGTTTCGTTTCTGTATCTATGCCAATGGAACAGACACTCACTCACTGATGCTCTTTAATCCAGTATGACGTCTTTCCACTAAAACGTTAAACTAAAAAGAGCAAATACGAATACCAGAAATTAAGATGGCATAGCAATAATTTATTACGCCCGCCTCGGTAGCGTGGTGGTACCATGTCTGCCTCAAATTCAAAGGGTTCGGAGTTCGAATCTCGGTCAGGGTGAGTTACCTGGATAAGTTTTTTCCGGAATTTTCCCTTATCCTGAAAGACGGATGTCACGTAACTCCAAGCTCTATGGACCCCAGGCCCATTTGAGCATCATTTCACCCATTCCATTCAGCGTCCGATATGACTTAGCGTTGGAGGACGTAAAATAAATATGAAATTCAATTATTCAATGTACTTAAATGGTTAGAAACTTAAAATAATAAATTTGTCAAAAATGATATAGGAATGCATAGGGATGAATAAATATACTTAGAATGACGACTGCAAACTGGGTACTCGATTTTAACAGTACAAATGTGATAGAGAGTTTGTATTGATATGTGCTTGTTAGTTCTTCTCTACGTAGTCACCACCCAGATTTAAACATTTTTCCCAGCGTTTCTTGACCTTCCGAATACCTTGATTATACAAGTCTGCAGAATTCGCTTTAAACCACTCTTCCACTTCATTAATGACGTCATTTGTGTTGTCAAATCAGCGAACACGCAACTGATTCTTCATTTCCGGAAACAAGAAAAGCTCACTTGGTGCGGGATCGGGCGAATAAGGCAGATGCTGTAAGATCTCAAAGCCACATTCTCTTGTTTTCTCAACTGCAACTTGAAATGAATGAGCTGGTGCATTGTCAGACAAAAGACGAACAATTTTGGAGAGTATACCGCGTCGTTTCTTAATCAAAGCTGCTTGTAACTTGTCCAGAAGATTGCAGTAGTATCTGCCAGTGATGGTTTGACCCTTGACAAGATAATCTGTAAGGATGACTTAGCGAAAATCCCAGAAAACTGAAAGCATGACCTTCCCAGCTGACTTTTGCACCTTTGCCTTTTTCGGAGGGGGGAAATCGGCATGTTTCCATAAAATGCTCATGGTTTTTGGCTCTGGATCATACTGATAGATCCAGGATTCATCCATGATTACCAGATAATAAAAAAATCATCGTCATCCTGTTCCAACAGCATCAACATCTGTCTTGAAAGATCACGCCATGTTTACTTTCGGAAAGGGGTTATCAAACGTGGAACCCACTGTGCAAACACCTTAGACATGCGCAATTCGTCATGAATAATTTTCCACACACTTCCATAACTAACATGTGTTTCATTCATGATCATTTGGATGGTTGCTCGTCTGTCTTCCAGTACTAAACACTCCACTTTCTTCACTGTGACAGCTGACGATCTACCAGGTCTTGGGCCATGTGACCCGTTTGGAAATTCATTTTCCACCTCACAATAGTGTCATACGATGGGCAATCATTTCTATAAACAGCCGTCATCTCTTCATGGATTTCCCGGGCACTTTTGCCCTTCCAATGCAGGAACTTGATCACACTACGAGCCTCAATTTTCTCATTCTTACACCTCAGTCTCTTCCGGGACTCACTCTAAAAGAAACGGACTCAAATCTCTGAAACTACCAACATTATGTCCCGAGCGACATAAAAACTACCGGATGATAATTAAAGCTTTACGACACGCTCTGGTATTAACAATCTAAACCTGTTGCAATGTTATTATGTTTAATAGCACAAAAGACCTTGTGCGACAATCTCTTTCAAAACTGGATGAAACTTAATGGTAAGGTATACCTCTGGAGTATTTATTTACCGAAGTACTCATAGGAAAAACGTTTACCTATGCTACTACATTATTTCTGTCAAGAATCTGTTAAACACGAAATGTAACGTTGTGCCTATTCTTATTATATTCCATAAATAAACATTCTGTTAGCATGTTAACTTCAATGCTGCCGTGATATATATTAATTCTCACGCTTCCTTTATTCTTCCGATATTAAACACCAAATTGTTCGAAGTACAAATGGAGCGTTTTAACAACAATGTATTTTGGCATAGCCTACCTGCTAGCTTTGTAGGAATCCCCTGTACTTACGTCACACATGAGTTACCGCAGTCTCAGGTGTCGTAGAAGGCAAAAAGAAATGATAAAGGGAAAATAGCAATTTTGTTAAAAGTTTCTGAAGAGATAGCACAACAGCCGTACTCAGATATGTCTGCTCTCGTAAAATGCAGTGTACCTACTTCTATTTTGTAACATTTGCAAATTGTTGCATTGAAAGCGCAGTCACTCGGAATTAGTACTTGCTTTATAGATTGTTTAGAATTATATTCGGGGAAGAAAATACGAAGAATACAATGAAGGGATTTTGGTTAGCAAAGATTATACAGATTGTTTCAGAAATACTTTTAGAAACTTCAGGTATAGCTTCCTCACACCAAAAGAAGGAAAAAAGTTTATATGAACATATCGCCCATAATCCTAGGCTTTCGCGTTATTCCTGTCACAATGAAAGTGTGAGTTCAATGGCCTTCGGGGTCCAATCTCGAAACTTCATTTCTCTATGCACTCATAGAAGGCTTTGGTCTATTGTACTACATACGGTAGATGGCGAAGTGTTGCCATAGAGATTTGTTTACTTTGTCATTTGTTACCAGTCTGTCTCCAACGTTTCAATTGTGTACAAGTACTGAGTTAACTGCAAGTGTTCCGTTCCACCTAGGCTGGATATTCATTTCGTGAGCAGGCAGGTATGATCGCGAGGCTGAACGGATCTATCATATGGAGTTTCCAGAGCGAAGACAACCAAGCCATCCAACCTTCGTCGCTGTGTATCGTCGCCTTGCTGAGACAGGAACCGTTGCACCACGGACTATTGATTGAGGAAGACCAAGAGTTGTTCGTACACCAGAAAGCAAAGAACAGATGCTAGTATTTCGAAGATTATCTAGCTATCAGTACAAAACAATTGGCTGTGGCGTGACAACATGGAGGGTACCTAACGAGCATCGTGCAGGGCCTTTTGCCTGCTGATTATCCACCACGGGGTAACTTTTGCCAATGGTTTGTAGCACAAACAGACAATCCATTGTTTGTCTCATCAGTTTTGTTTACAGAACAGGAAATTTTTGGGAGAGAGAGCGTTATTAATTTCCACCACGTACACGTATGGGCGGATCGTAATCCTCGTGCTGTACTTCAGGCTTGACATCAACAACTGTCTGGTCTGAATGAGTGAGCTGGCATTGTAGGTGGCTGTCTGGTAGATCCATGCGTTTTACCAGCAAGTCTTACTGGTGCTGTCTTCAGGGACTTTATCCAACTCACTCTTCCCGACATACTTCACGAAGATGTACCAGTGCAAATAAGAAAAAAATATGTGGCTTATGCATGATGAGGCTCCAGCACATTTTAGTCGCATTATTCGAGATGAGCTGACTGAGATGTACAACTACCGATGGATACGCATAAGAGGACGATATCCATGGCCTGCACGTTCTCCCAGTCTCAATCCTGTGGATTTTTACCTCTGGGGCATCTTAAATAATTGCTTTATGGAGCTGCCATCCCGGATGCACAAACGCTTCATCGACGTGTCATGGAAGTCTGCGAAAGCATTCGCCACCATCCCGGAGTTTTTGAAAGGATATGACATTCCATGATTCGACGAGTACAGGCATGCAGAGAAGCAAGAGGAAGACATTTTGGGCATTTATTATGTGGTTGCTTTGTTATAAGTGTACCACTGTGCTGAACACCTAACGAGAACACAAAGGATTACGGGAAAAATGTCCATATTAACTTTTTTCCTTCTTTTGGTATGAGGAACCCATAGCCTAAATTTGTAACAGTATTTCTGAAACACCCTGTATATTCCTGCTTTGCTAGGGAAAGCTTTCTGGAAAGTTTGCTTAATATAACGTTCCCCCTTCATATTTTTGTCCTTAAATGGTCTAAAATGGAATTGTAGTTAATAAATTGAGCACCACAACAGAGTGCTTCATGTTTGAATTATACTTCGTAAACAAACTATCGTTTATTGTACATCTCTAATTCAACACTGGGTATATTATGGACAAACAAACCTCGTTAATTGTAGTCATGAATAATCATTAGTTTATTAATAAACATGTTGTAGTTACTGAAACAAAAGTATTGTTCAAGAAGTCCCGAGTTCGAATCTCGGACAGCGTGAGTTACCTGCATAAGGTATTTTCCGGGGGGTTCCATTATCCTTAAAAACGAATGTAGGGTAGCTCTAATCTCCATGGACCCTGGACACATTGGAGCATCAATGTGTCCGATATAACTTAACGTTGGAGGACGTAAATTTACAAAAAGAAGTATTGTTATACCATACAAGTTCATCTTACATTTTGCTTACATTTTTAGCAAGTGTTACAGAAATGTTGCTCCTCTGCACTTCTTACTCCGTTTAGCCCCCGTGTCTCCTCCACACAAAACTTGTAGGTGGACCTTAGAGAAAGTGTAGAGTACATGGAACGACCGGAGATATGCGGAATAGAAAGTAAAAAATATTTTAAATTGTACATAAAAAGAATGGCGTTGAAAAGAAATCTACGTAGAGCAGTGAAATAAGGAAGGGAAAAAGTTTATATTGGATATGAAAGGGAATGATATTTTTAGGTTACCTAATGGAAATGATAAAGGAATATGTGAGTTAGCTAAAGGTGATGAAGATGTAGAACATTAACCAACAGAATGAGGACAGTTAAAAGCATAGAGAGGGAAGACAGATGCAATGAAGTGTAATAACATGGAAGAACATTTAGTTATATTAATAATGTTAACCAGTAAGCGAAAACAGAGAAATAAGACGATAGGGAATCTTCTAATAAAACTAAAAGAAAACTGGATGAGGTAAGTTTTCAGTCCCTGCCGTCTTTGAATTAGGACACCCAACGAAACACGGACCTCGACTTGGTGCAAATTCCCACATATGGTCACTAACCTCTTGTGGATATCTGAAGCAATCACTCCTTCCCTCCAGGGAAACCATACATTCCACCTTGGCCGATGCTTATCTGCTTCCATAGGCAGTGTTCCGTCCCTGCTACTCTTTGCGGCCAACATGTCTGATTTCCCTCTGGAACCACACACTTACGTGCCAATATGCCGACGATGTCCTCATAATGGCACGTAACAAAAACCTACGTTATTTCTATCCTCCGCTGCTGCGCCAGCTCCGAGCCATCCGCCGCTGGATTGAAAGGTGGAGGATGGCTATTAGCCCAGGGAAGAGCTCCGCTCTTCTCCTGGCTAAGGTCCGAGCTAGGCGACCGGATTGGTCGCTGAGGTTGAGACAGAGGCAAATCCCCAGGGTTCCCTCTGCCAAATACTTCGGCGTCCTCCTCGATCGCGGCCTTACCTACTCCCGTCACGTCCGGCTCAAAGCTGGAAAAGGGCATGCAGCATTTAGGCAGTTGTGCCCTATCTTTAAATCCATTATGCAACACACCAAAAACTACGCCTGTATCGGGCGATTATCCCGCCCCTGATTCTTTAAGGCTGCGAAGTCTGGACATCAACGGCTCCGACCATTATACGCAGATTGCAGAGCGTCCAGAACAGGGCGCTGCGAATTATACAAGATACTAGGCTCAGATTCCCATCCGATATCCTCCACACCTACTCCGGAGTCCCATATATTGTAGACGTGGTGCGCGAGAGATGCCGTACCATCTACAATAAGCTAGACTCCCATCCCAATAACCTGGTGAATATCATTAGGCGTTACGACTATAGGGTTCCTCGCTGTAGACCTAGTTACCAGCTGCCCAAGGATGCTTTGGGCGACCTAAACTGAGCAGGCCCACTTTCCCCTGACACTGTACCC
Source organism: Mantis religiosa (assembly GCA_030765055.1). Classification (NCBI taxonomy): domain Eukaryota; kingdom Metazoa; phylum Arthropoda; class Insecta; order Mantodea; family Mantidae; genus Mantis; species Mantis religiosa. Next base: position 19,574,751 of record CM060948.1, read on the forward strand.
CCAAGCCCAAAAATGGGCTTGGTATAAACTATACTTCAACATTACTTCCTTTCCCTCTAGCATGTCAAGCGGGCTATGCTCATATGCCTCACAGACAGGAGGAAGAGCGCAGCCAGCACTGCGCGCATACACCCTCCGGGGCACTTGCGCCCACACATGGCTAGATATACTACTGCCCAAGACAACCACCTCAGACAAAAACAATTCTTTTATACTGCCCAGATAAAGCCGCACTAAGCAGCTAGGTGCTGGGCAGCAAACACACCGCCGAGGTAAACCTGGACGACTCGCATCTTCTGCTGGTCTACTGCACTGATGTCCACAAGCGCCTCACAATACGGTACAGTGGCTAATCCAGTGCTCCATCTATGGAAAGTAGCAACATCATCTGGTGGCAGCAGACAATACTATTGACTAACATCACCCACACATAGACACATTTTAAACTGCTTCTTTACAGGAGTTATTGGGGTGTGCCAATCTTTATTGAACGAACTCAATACCATTTAACTGGAGAGTTAATTAATAATAAAATATAAAAGTTAAATTCACTGATTTACTGTCAACCGTTTTTCTATAACAACAAACACTGTTTCTGCTAAGCTGTAAGATTTACTTCTTGCATATTTTGTTTTTTTACAGATGTTCAGTTTTAAAAGACAAACCTTAATAAGTCTGCATATCTTATTACGTAAAACGACACTTTAAAGAGGAAATTGTTGACGTAACTTGTGTGCTGTCTTGTATAAAAAGTAATTAATTCTACAGCACCTTTCTTCCACGAAACATTTTAATTTACGACATGAAAGAAGCCTCGCCTGTACAATTTCAGTGGCATTAAGTCAACATACCTTGTTGTGTAGTACACATTAAAATGTTGATGACACACTCACAGCTTCTGCTGTTAACTAGTTTCTTACCTCGTTTAAGATACGACTACAGTAAGTGCTGGAGGGCTGGTCGAGAGCTGCGTCGTCCTCTTACTCCTTCTTCCTTTTTCTTCCTCTTCACTTTTCACTAAAAGTGACATTAACATCATCTAGATCCTATGAACATAATAAATCTCCTTGTGAATTAAAGCAAGTATTAACTATGAGGGTAGTCTGAATAGCTGAAAAGCTTCCGAACTCAACATACAGATGGCAGCAGTCATTTAAGTGAGTTAATGCGAGTGTTTTTATGAAAATGGACAAAATTGAGTATTGCGCTGTCATTAAATATTTGTTTTTGAAAGGCATAACGCCTACGTAAACCAGAGATGAGTTGGACTACGTGTATGGCAAATCTGCAGCATCATTTACCACAGTGAAATTTTGAGCAGCTCAAATTTAAGCCTAGCCGCAACAGCTTGGGAGACGATAAACGTTCGGGACATCCACAACTGCAACAACCGAAGAAAACATCGCCAAAGTTCAACAAATAGTGTCAGACGACCGCCGAATTAAAGTGAGAGAGATAGCAGAGGCTATGAACATGTGAAAAGAACGTGTTTGTCACCTATTAAATCAACATTTAGACATGAGGAAGCTGTCCACGCGTTCGGTGCCGCGTTTGCTCACGTTAGACCAAAAACGTGTTCCAATGAACATTTCCAACGATCTGTTGGCGCAGTTTAGGCGCAATAAGTGCGAGTTTTGGCGCCGATTAATTACCGTAGATGAAACTTGGATACACCATTATACCCCCGAAACAAAAAAATAGTTCAAATAGTGAACTGCAAAGGGAGAACCGGCTCCAAAAAAATTAAAAAACGCTCTTTTCGGCTAGGAAAGTGATGGTATTGCTTTTTGGGATAGTCATGGAGTTATTTTAATGGATTATCTTCAAAAGGTTAAAGCCATTACAACAGCATACTACCAATCATTACTTGAGAACTGAAAGCTAAACTTGCGGAAAAATGGCCTTATTTGCAGAAAAATAAAATCCTGTTTCACCAAGACAACGCACCGTCTCAAACCTCAGCGGTTGCAATGGCCAAAGATTACGGTTTGAACTGTTTGACCATCTGCCTTATTCATCAGATCTAGCTCCAAGCGACTTCTTTTTGTTCCCTCATCTGAAAATTGCGCTTAGAGGACAGAGATTTTCGTCAAATGATGAGACAGTCACTTTCGTGAACAATTATTTTACAGAGAAAAACGCGGAGTACTATTTGGACGGGTTACAGAGATGGGAGCATCGCTGGGAGAAGTGTGTAGAGTTACAAGGAGACAATGTTGAAAAACGCCGAGTACTATTTGGACGGGTTACAGAGTTGGGAGCATCGCTGGGAGAAGTGTGTAGAGTTACAAGGACACTATGTTGAAAAACGCCGAGTACTATTTGGACGGGTTACAGAGATGAGAGCATCGCTGGGAGAAGTGTGTATAGTTACAAGGAGACTATGTTGAAAAACGCCGAGTACTATTTGGACGGGTTACAGAGATGAGAGCATCGCTGGGAGAAGTGTGTATAGTTACAAGGAGACTATGTTGAAAAACGCCGAGTACTATTTGGACGGGTTACAGAGATGGGAACATCGCTGGGAGAAGTGTGTAGAGTTACAAGGAGACTATGTTGAAAAACGCCGAGTACTATTTGGACGGGTTACAGAGATGGGAGCATCGGTGGGAGAAGTGTGTAGTGTTACAAGGAGACTATGTTGAAAAACGCCGAGTGCTATTTGGACGGGTTACAGAGATGGGAGCATCGCTGGGAGAAGTGTGTAGAGTTACAAGGAGACTATGTTGACAAACGCCGAGTACTATTTGGACGGGTTACAGAGATGTGAACATCGCTGGGAGAAGTGTGTAAAGTTACAAGGAGACTATGTTGAAAAATAAACATTTCTCAAAGGTGTCTTGTATCTTTATTAGGTTGGAAGCTTTTCAGACCACCTATGTATTTGAAGAATGCATTGCTACAGTTTGTAGATTATATTGTCACCCAATTAGCGGTAGGCATGAGGGCAACAGCTGTGAGGAAAGCAAAGTGCAGCCGTGCCACGCCTCCCATTAGTCTCTCTCACTAACTGAGGGGTCGTTAGGAAAATGTCACTTGACCCTGGGCGCTTCTCTCCCCTTCTGCTGCCCTCTGGAACTTTCGTGAAACCAGAGACTTCTAGAAAAACAGTGACATTCCTATAAAAAAGGATTTCAGCGAGACAGTGAGTCAGTCAGTGTTTGACGTGCTAGCGCCGTGTTAATGAACGAGAAGACTGTGTGTAATTGTGTACGTGCATCTGAACGGTAACGGACGAACTAGTGAATCGTAATTGGTGTATTACGTAATTTTGTGTAATCGGCAAGTGTTCAACTGTAAGTCGGTGGAAATAAAGAACATTGTTGAGTTTGTGTAATTGGACTTTTCATTTCACGAACCCACAAAGTCACAATTGGTGTCAGAAGTGCGACATAACACAATGGAGGCAGCATTAGAAAAGATTTTAGCGGAACTGAAAGAAATGAAGACGGCAAATGAAAACCTCGCTGCAAAAACAGAAGCGGCAAATGACAACCTGGCCGCGGAACTGAAACAAATAAAGGGCGAATTGACCACGGAAATGAGGGCAGCGAACGACAGTCTGGCCACGGAAATGAAGGAGGCGAACGAGGTCCTCGCCGCCAAATTTGAGGAACAGTTGGCCGGCATGAGGGATGACGTCACGAACCTGGGCAAGCGGATGGGTCAAGTAGACGACCGCCTTAATGATTTAGAGGAAAAAGCCGACACTAACGCCAAGACCCTGAACGCCGTGGTGGAAGACGTAGAAGACCTTGCTAACCGCGTTAACAACCTGGAGGGAAAGGCCGACAGCAGCGTCAAGTCCCTGAACGCCATGGTGGAGGACGTCGTCGGCAGGAAGCTGAAGGATTTGAAGGCCGACTCGCCGGGACGCAACACAACATCTGCGCGCGTCAAACCTCCCAAGTATGACGGCGCGTCAACGTTTGAGCTCTTCCGCCGCTAGTTCGACACAGTGGCCAGGCACAACGGATGGTCACCGGAGGAGGAGGCCACACAGTTAATAGCCAGCCTACAGGGAAGAGCCGCGGAAGTCCTAAACGCGGTGCAGACGACGGTGGCGCCCAAGGACATCTGGGAAGCCCTGGAGGATCGCTTCGGGAACCACCGCTTAGCCGCAGCATACCGCAGCCAGCTATAGGCAAGGTCACAGCAGCCGGGGGAGACGCTGCAGGAGTTCGCCATTGCGATCGAGCAGCTGGCTAGCAAGGCCTTGGTTGACCTGCCACTGGAGTTCGTATCCCGGGAAGCCGCCTACAATTTTGTCGACGGGGTACGGGACACAGAGATTCGTCAGCGCCTAATGCTCGGGGAGTATAAAACCATCCACGAGGCGCTGACAGCGGCATTAAGGATGGAGGCGGCCAAAATAACACCCATCCCGACGTCGAGAACGAGGAGTGTCCGCTACGCCGGAGACAGAAGACCAGCTGAGGGACGCCGGCGAACACCTAGTGGCCTGTGTTGGGGGTGTGGACAGCCCGGACACCTGCAGAGAGACTGCCCACACCAGGAACAGCAGCCGGAAAACGAGTAAGGGCCGTCGTGGAGAGGGGCACGTCGGCGCCATCACCACCATCCCCTCGAGTGACACTGTGCGCCGTCAGCCGACGTATGGATGACAGCCTAATCGCGGACGGTTGGATAAGAGGAAAGCCGTGCCGCGTGCTGGTGGACACCGGGGCGGCCGTGACCATCATCAGACCTGACGTGGCGAAGGGTTTGCCGACAAGGAAGCCAAGCCGGCCATACCAGCTTGTCACGGCATCGGGCGACACCTTGCCTGTGGAGAGGGAGGACCTGCTGGAGCTGAACTTGGGTCGGAGTGCCGTGCGTCTGTGGGTGTTCGTCGCGAAGGTGGCTGAGGAGGTGATTCTGGGACTGGATGCCCTCAGGAGCCACGAGGCGACGGTCGACGTCGGCAAGAAGGTCCTGCGGCTTAACGGAGAAGAGGATATACTCCGTCAACCCGAAGAGCGCCTTGGAATTTGCAGGGTCGTCTTGGACGAAGACGTGGTTGTCCCCGCGAAGAGCGAGGTGGTGGTGACGGCGCGACTGGAGGGCCAGAGAACCAGGAGCATGATGCTGGACCAGAAGACGCCTGTAAACGGACTGTGTGTAGCCAGGGCATTGCTGCCGTGCCGAGAGGAGGTGCCTGTGAGACTGCTAAATCCTACGGACGCCGATCACGACGTCCAGGCCGGGACGGAGTTGGGAATGTGCGAGCCCGTGGTGAGCGTAACAGCTATCGACGAGACACAGGAGCCGGCACCGAAGCAACACCTGGGGCCCCGGCTAGAATGCTTGGTGGAGAGGGCGGCCGACCACCTGACCACAGACACAGCTGGAGAAGGTTCGACAACTGCTAAGGCGGTATCAGCGCGTCTTCAGCCAAGGTGATAGTGACTACGGCCGCACGGACAAAGTGCTTCACCGCATCGACAGCGGGGACGCCCGGCCTATTCGGCAACCACACAGACGCGTTCCGCTGGCGAAGCAAGGGGCGGTACGAGACATGCTGGAGGACATGAGATCCAGGGGAGTGATTGAAGAGTCTGACAGCCCTTGGTGTTCCCCTGTAGTCTTGGTGACAAAGAAGAACGGCGAGCTGCGCTTCTGCGTAGACTACAGAAAGTTGAACGCCGTCACCCGGAAGGACTGTTTTCCCTTACCCCGGATTGACGACACCCTGGACACGCTAGCTGGTGCACAGTGGTTCTCGACCCTGGACTTGAAGTCGGGCTACTGGCAGGTAGCTCTAGACCCGAGAGACAAGGAGAAGACTGCATTCTCGACGGGCCAAGGGCTCTGGCAGTTCACGGTTATGCCCTTTGGCCTCTGCAACGCACCAGCTACCTTCCAGCGCCTCATGGAGTCAGTGATGAGAGGGCTGACTTACGATGCCTGCCTGCTATACCTGGACGACATCATCATCGTCGGGAAGACTTTTGAAGATCACCTCGAGAATCTGAGTAAGGTGCTACAGAGACTGCAAGCGACCAACTTGAAGCTGAACGCGAAGAAGTGCCAGCTCTTCCGCAAGGAAGTTAACTACTTGGGCCACATAGTCTCGGCAAACGGAGTGGCCACAGACCCGGAGAAGACACAGGCTGTGAGAGATTGGCCTCGCCCAAAGGATAAGAAAGAATTGCGCAGTTTCCTGGGGCTGTGCAGTTATTACAGGCGCTTCATAAAGGGGTTCTCCAACATCGCAAAACCCCTACCCGCCTGACAGAGGAACACCGGCCTTATGTGTGGACGGAGGACGCAGAAAACGCTTTCCAGCACCTAAAGGAGACCCTGTGCAGTGCTCCAATTTTGGATTTCCCACAACCGGGTGGCGCCTTCATTGTGGACACCGACGCCAGCGACCATTGCACTGGAGGTGTCCTATCGCAGATCCAGGATGGCCATGAGCGGGTGATAGCCTATTACAGCAAGACGCTATCCAAGGCAGAGAAGAACTACTGCGTCACCCGACGGGAGTTACTGGCGGTAGTAAAGACATTGGAGCACTTCCACAAGTACCTGTACGGTCAGCCATTCCACCTGAGGACTGACCATTCCGCCCTGACCTGGCTATTGAGCTTTAAGAACCTGGAAGGCCAGACAGCACGTTGGGTCCAGAGGCTGCAGGAGTACGACTTCACCTCGGAACATCGTAGAGGGAAGAGCCACGGTAACGCAGACGCCATGTCCCGAAGACCCTGTCCAGAAGAGTGCGGCCAGTGCACAAGAGTGGAAGAGAAGGAGTGTGCCGCAGCAGTCCGAGTAGTTGTGGCAGTGCCTGCTGAAGGCTGGGATAGCGCAGGCCTGAGGAGGGAGCAGCTGGCGGACGCAGACTTGGGGCCACTCTTGAGGGAAGTGGAGGCAGGGATGAGACCAACCTGGGAGAACATCGCACCGAGGAGCGCCACCTACAAGTCGTACTGGGCCCAATGGGACTCGTTGAAGACCAGAGAGGGCGTGCTGTTCCGGGTATGGGAATCACCCGATGGGAAGACGCAGAGAGAGCAGTTGGTACTTCCCCGGAGTAAGGTCCCGGAAGTCCTGGAGGAAGTGCACGCCGGTACTTCGGGAGGACACCTGGGAGCGAACCGAACGATTGACAAACTACGGCAGCGCTACTACTGGCTGAGACTCCGAGCAGATGCTGAGAAATGGTGCCGTCAGTGTCACGTGTGCGCGGCGAGTCGTGGCCCTCAGACTAGGAGCCGGGGTCGCATGCAGCAGTACAACGTCATGTGTAGTGTTTAACGCCCGCTTTTACTACATACGGCACCGCAGGCGGTGACACTGATGATACATGAGATGAAAATGGAGCACCGGTAGAATGAGATGGCGGGGGAAACCGGAGGTCCCGGAGAAAACTCGCCCCAACGCCGTGTTGTCCACCACAAATCTCACTTTGCGGTCGCCTGGGATTGAACCCGGGCCGCCTTGGTGAAAGCCAAGCGGTCTAACCACTGAGCCACGGCGTGGCCTAGTACAACGTCGGAGCGCCATTCGAACGGATCGCCGTTGACATTGCTGGACCGTTCCCAGTTTCCGACCGAGGCAACAAGTACCTAATGTGGTCGTGGACTACTTCACCAAGTGGCCGGAGATGTATGCCATCCCAAACCAAGAGGCAAAGACAGTCACAGACTGCCCCGTGGAGCAAGTATTCTGTCGATTTGGGGTGCCGTTAGAACTACACAGTGACCAGGGTACCAACTTTGAGTCCAACCTAATGAAGGAGGCACTACAAAGGCTTGGGGTGAACAAGACTCGCACTACGCCTCTACATCCCCAATCGGATGGCATGGTCGAAAGGTACATCAAGACCTTAGAGGAACGCCTGAGGAAGGTCGTGGCCAGCCATCAGCGAGACTGGGACGTCAAGGTGCCACTGTTCTTGCTGGCCTATCGCTCGTCTACAGACGACACAACTGGGATGACGCCAGCCAGCTTAATGTTCGGCCGAGAGTTACGCCTCCCTTGTGACCTGGCTTTTGGAAGCCCTCCGGAAGCGAAACAGCCAGCGACCGAGTATGTGGAGAACTTGGTGGACCATCTCCACGACATGCACGAGATGGCTCGCCAGAACATCCAGAAGGCGAGCGACCGCATGAAGACCAGGTATGACAGGCAAGCCAACAGCCAAGGGTTCCAGCAAGGTGAACTGGTCTGGTTGTACCGTCCTACCCGGACCAAGGGACGCTGCCCGAAGCTCCAGCAGCCATGGCAAGGACCGTACCGGGTGGTGAAGAGGATTAACGACGTGGTCTACCGCATCCAGAAGGTTCCCCGAGGAAAGATGTTAGTGGTACACCTGGATCGACTAGCCCGCTACGATGGTGCTGTTCGGGACGACCAGCTTTGAGGAGGGAGCAGTGTCACCCAATTAGCGGTAGGCATGAGGGCAACAGCTGTGAGGAAAGCAAAGTGCAGCCGTGCCACGCCTCCCATTAGTCTCTCTCACTAACTGAGGGGTCGTTAGGAAAATGTCACTTGACCCTGGGCGCTTCTCTCCCCTTCTGCTGCCCTCTGGAACTTTCGTGAAACCAGAGACTTCTAGAAAAACAGTGACATTCCTATAAAAAAGGATTTCAGCGAGAGAGTGAGTCAGTCAGTGTTTGACGTGCTAGCGCCGTGTTAATGAACGAGAAGACTGTGTGTAATTGTGTACGTGCATCTGAACGGTAACGGACGAACTGGTGAATCGTAATTGGTGTATTACGTAATTTTGTGTAATTGGCAAGTGTTCAACTGTAAGTCGGTGGAAATAAAGAACATTGTTGAGTTTGTGTAATTGGACTTTTCATTTCACGAACCCACAAAGTCACAATATTATACATGTCTACACAGGAATGTGTTGGTAATATTTGTAACTCTTGGATTTTTTTAATGATGTGGCTTGGAAAATGCAATTTCGATATAATCTATTTAATTAAAACGAAAGATAAATGTTTTAGCTCATTGTCCAAGTGAAACATAACTATCTCCCTCTCACTCCATTCCAGCCATCCTGAAAATTTGTAAAAAAGAAGGAATGGAAGACGTATAAAATGCACTTAATATTACGTTTATATGATCGTCGTATATATTACGGAATGAAATGATCAACTCTAGATTCTCTTTATGAAAACAGAACGGCATCGTTTTCTTCACTTTCTTATCAGACTTGCTATTTTTTTAAGTATTTATACCCCAAATCACATAAAAAACAACTTAAGAACCCATTACCAGCATCTGTGAATATTCGCCTTCTCTCTTACACCAGTCTCTCATTGTAACCCTTCCTCTTTCATTTTATGGTTCCCTGTTCTCCTTCCTCTGCTTCTCCTTCCTTTAGACTGTCACATAACCTGCTCCCTTCCCTCCTATCTGTCTGTGTACACAACAAGTAATGTTTTGTTCTTTATGTTCTGTTTCTTTAGCCGATCACAAAATGGCAAACGACCCAGAATATTGAGGCTAATCGATAAATAACAAAACTTATAAGATATAATCGTTTATAAACTAAAGCTGTTACTTATAACAAGATGTTAAGTCACAAGCTATGTATTTAGACCTTTTTCTCAATATAGAAGGGGATACATATTACGTTATAAAGTTACGTCACGAATTGAGAGCTAACAAACGTTATAAATTAAATTTAAGCCAAATAATTATTATATTCTTCAATAAACAGGTAACACTAAGCTTAACAAAACAATATATATAAACACAAGGTGAGTCACCTGCCCCTATTTATTTTTCAATTTATGCAACATGCTAAACGACCTGTATGACTTAAGCCTTTCTTGAATGTCTTCTAATGGATGATTCAAAGAACAGTTTATGGAGGAGCGGTAGACAACTCAGTGCATTAGTGTTCTTGGGATGTCAATCATTCAATATGTAAGTCGATTCCAAAAACATCAGACCCAGATTCAGAGAGCGGCAATAGTAATTTTAGACGAGTTTACAAACTTTTATTCATTAGCGTACATTCGCGCACACCTTTGAATACGCCCTTGAAGGAACAACCTATCGCATGCATCAGTTGACAGTAACATTCAAACACAAAATGGCAGATTTACATAGTGGGACCAATACGTGTTTTCGTTGCATTGCCATGTCAAAAAATTTTAAGAATTAGGGAGATAGTTTTCAATTCTGTCACAAATTACGGCAGCTTTTAGCTCATACAGTAATTGTAATGGCGGATGCAGTTTTCTTATTTGTGTTAAAACTATTAAAACAAGCTCTAAATACTGTATGAAGCTGTAAAAACCGTGTAAATATCCCAGGTGGAGCCTGAGGTCTGAGGTTACCTATTACCATAGACATCTCCGCTCGCAAGTTGGGAGTTGGCTCAATGGAATCATAAGTTATCTCACCACTCTGCCACTTCAAGCTGGGTCCAAATCCTTCGTGTTCAACTCAAAAATTTATTACCTTTCGTTTTACCTCTTGGGTCCTATAATTTGATAACACTCCTCATTTTTCTCTGCATAATAATTGTTAATGAATATGTTTGCCTCTTCATTTGACGAAACTCTCTGACATCAGAGCGCAATTTTCAGATGGATTAACAAAAATAAGTCGCTTGGAGCTAGATCTTGTAAGTAAGGTGGATGGTCAAACAGTTCAAACCATAATCTTTCACCATTGCAACCGCTGAGGTGTGAGACGGTGCGTTGTCTTGGTGAAACAGGATTTTCTTTTTCTGCAAATGTGGCCGTTTTCCCGCAAGTTCTGCCATCAGCTTGTCAGGTAATGATGCGTAGTATGCTCTTGTAATGGGTTTTCTTTATTGAAGACAATCGATTAAAATAACTTCATGACTACCCAAAAAAAAAAAAACAGTAACCATCAGTTTCCCAGCCGAAAAATCAGTTTTTGCTGTTTTTGGAGCCGGTTCCCCCTTTGCAGTCCACAGTTTGGACTGTATTTTTGTTTCGGGCGTGTAATGGTGTATCCAAGTTTCATCTACAGTAATTAATCGGTGCTAAAACTCGGATTTATTGCGCTTAAACGGTGCCAACAGAGCACTGGAAATGTTCTTTCCAACGTGTTTTTCGTCTAACGTGACCAAATGTGGTACCAAACGCGCGGACAGCTTTCTAGTTGACTTAATATGTGACCAAGACGTTCTTTTGACGAACGTTCATCGTCTCCCAAGCTCTTACGGCCACATTTAAATTCAGCTGCCCAGAATTTCACTGTAGTAAATGATGGTACAGAGTCCCCATACACAGAATACAGCTTATCTTGATTTGCGTAGGCGTATTGCCTTTCAAAAACAAATATTTAATGACAGATCGATACTCGGTTTTGTCCATGTTTATAAAAACACTGACATCAACTCTCTCAAACGACTGTTAGATAACAACTGAGCGTACAAAATGGCTGAAACTTTGGAGAGTAACTGTCAACAGATAAGCAACGAAATTCACTAGCTTTTTTTTACGAATGCTGCCATTCGTCGGAGGCCGGAAACTTTTCAGATGGTACCGAAATTATGGTTTGCCAGAAGCAAAGAATCATGATAGATGTCAAAGGAATGTTGGTTCTTTGTTACGACAAGGGGCAAGGCCAGTTGAGTTGGGGAAAGTGTATAACAAAGCCATGTAAGAAGCAGTGTCCTTAGAAGATTTCTAAAGGAATTGTCACTTGACGTGTATGAATAGGGAATTCTTTGGATCATTTACAATGGCGACCAAAGCAGCCACAAAGGGATCTTGGTTGAAAAGGAATTTTGAGAGTGAAAGTTAGAGATATACACACGCGCAGCTGTGGTCAGAGAGCACTCTTCGGCGTGAGGCCAATGTGGCTAGTTCGCGGCTAGGAAGCCATTATAAAGAGTCTTCGGCTTGAAGCCGAGCAGGGGACTCTTCGGTGTCAGGCCGATGAGAAGAGTCTGAGACGTGAAGCCTATTAGAGCGGTCAACTTGGTCTGTCTTGAATATTTGTCGGGTCATCAAAATTTATCGAGTGATAAACAATTAGCATTCAGTAACTCTAAACCGAGATTGGTAACCCTCGGTCGGCAGCTTCCATTTCGATGTTTGAAAAGAAGAAGCAGTGAATAAATAATTTGGAGACGGGCATTCCAGTGTTGTGAAAATCTCCTTCTCTCACCCATCCACGCATACCCTGAGAGAAACCTCATTGCTCGCCAATCATATTTGTCATTGTTCGACATATACAATCGTGCTTCAAACTGGCGCACAACGTGGGGCTGTGGTAACCCTTGATCGTCACCATCTTCATATTTGCCTCACAGACCAACCTCGTATATTCAATAAAATCAAAACTCAACATCTATTGGAGTGGCCCGACATATCTCTTTATATACAAAACAGTTATAGCTTCAAAAACAGCAAATTAAAATATTTTACCAAATTATTATTCGCTGATACCGAAATGGAGGATGCTACTTTGTGTACAAAAAATGATAATTGGTTAGATATAAATTATTATAAACAATTCATTTATATTAAAATCGCTGCATGGTGTAACATAGGGTAAACTGCTATTTAGCTGCTGAGGAATAGGAAACTAGTATAAGGCCGTGTAGCAAAGCAATCTTACTTTAAGGTGTTCTTGAAGCTCAGTTGTTTTCAATTTCCAAACGTTTACTAAGGCACCTAACAGAATACTCTGAAAACTGATAAGGAAATTAAGTTGTTTTAATCAGCAGGTCTGATGTGGCAACATTATGCAGCAAGTTTGTATCATTCCCTTGGTGTTTTACAATCTTAGAAAGATGTTTAATGTGATCGATTATTGGTAGTCGTAGGGCTTAAGGGCCGCGCTCGAGTAATACAAATCTAGCTGTCCCATCAGCGTAGAATTTCTGCGACCACCACCGCCACCACCACCACCACCACCACCGCCACCACCACCACCGCCACCACCACCGCCAACACCACCACTACCACCACCACCACCGCCGCCACCGCCACCACCACCGCCAACACCACCACCACCACCATCTCCATCACCGCCACCACCGCCACCGCCACCACCGCCACCGCCACCACCACCACCTTGCCCAAGTAATTTTTTGTTTTTTTTTTGTTTTAGCAATCAGCTGGGATATAACTCCCTTCGCCACCATAGGAGAAATCCCTCGGCCTACATATCTTCCGAACAGCAAATGATCTACATACACCACTGTTGTCTAAAATGTTACCACTGAGTTTTTAATTGAGCAAATAATTTTCATTTCGATATCGTATTTCCAAATCCTGCTATCAAGCTGGTCATTCATGCTATGACATTACCAATAGTACGACATAAAGCACAATTAGTACACAACAAAGAGATTAAAATTTCGGTTTAACCTGCCTTATCCCCGTCAATTGAAGTCGAATAAATGATAATGTAAAACATACATATGTAATTCTCCTGCAACACATGAGTGGCAGGTATATGACGGCATTCTGATTGAGAAGTATAACTCAGTTTTGTAGCATCGAGGCTGCTATATAATCTCCCCGCCAATGTTCATGAATTAACACTTTTAGTCCCAATTTTCCCTTTTTCATTCACACAAATAATTGGAAATACAGGACCTGTCGGCTATAATCGTAACGCCAAAAATATATGATTTGTATCTTTCGACGTCCCTTTGTTAGTGGTAAAATCAGGTTATCGATATGAATGGGTCAAAACCACAAGCGCTTCCAGCCATAAAATTCTTCATAAACAATGGTTTTTAGCTTTGAGCAGTTTCTCAATAGGTTTATTGCTTTCTTATTCAGTTTGTAATGCATTTGACTGCTTTTAGTCAGGTTATTGCTTTGGTCCGCTGCGAATATTGTAATTTATTTCCTCTGAATTAATTGTATTTATAACTTTATCCTAGTTTTTGGCTGTTTTGGTTACGGAATGAATGCGATATGCTCAGTACAGTGGGGTCCTTAACGTTTACAGATTGATTCCGGACCGCCCTTTAGTGTCCTCTATCCGTATTTACAAGCTGCAGAAGCAGAGAAGGACTGTTTTGTTCTCGATACAGGTCCACCGCATAAGCCACACACCACCCGTAGCAAATTCTTAGAGAATTAAGAAAATTAGGAGACATGAGTGAAGGATAGGAAAATTTGTGGTAATGTATAATACATCTCAGCATTTGGCAACCGAAAATAAAAAAATAGCAAAAACCCCTAAAGTTAGGGGTAATCTCTTAAAAGCACGAGCTGTCAAATGCAAGAAATCTGCTCATTATAAGAAATATTACGACAAAGTGTCCTTGATTAGCAGCTGACTCAAAATTATTTATCAAATACTGCGCTAGGCATACATTAATACATCTTAAGCTAATACGTTATCAGTAGAAAGATCAGAAAATTTTACCGCTTATTATGTGTTTGAAATGGGAAGAGTTCTCGCCTGGATGACGATTTGGATGACTTTTGTAGGAGCAAGGAACAAGGAAATTTTAAATCCTAATCAAAATTAGTGGAACAAACAAGCTAACTCGCAATCTTTCCTCATTCGAAAAATCCCACCCTATCCTGCATTTGCCAAAATGCCAACCTGTGGTTAAACCCAAAACCTGAGTGGGCAAACAGCAAAAACCTTATGTCTGTAAAGAGTCTGCCAGTAGCTTATGTGTGTGTGTGTGTGTGTGACATTTCAAAACTGCCTACAAGTTCCAACAAAATTTACAAAACATATTTCTAGTAATTTCCCACAACCTATGAAAAATTGCAGTGAAAATCACTAAGATATATTTACTTTAGCAGTCTTCTTTTCCAACACATAATTTTTTGTTCGTTCGATGTTCTCTCGTATATTCTGTAACTACTGCTTATTGCCACGTAACTAAAGGCCAATCAAATATAAAGTGTATCTAATGAAGAAAACTAGAATTTGCTATGAAACTTTGTAAATAATAAATAATATTCTTCCCCGCAATAATATATTACAGGTGGTGCCATCTCTGTATTGCTGGGTGAAGTAGGTTTTCAAGTGTTTTTGAATAACTTCCAAACAAACTGTCGCTCACAGCGGATTCAATTTAAGCAAAAATGTCTGCTATGCTATCACCAGTTACTAGATTTTATTAATAAGTGATAAGTCATCTTTCTCTCGTTATGGAGTATGTATCGTTGTTATGTATTAAACAGTAACATATATCTGCAGATGATCTTACTTCACTTAAAAAGTCTACATCACAATAATGCACTCAGCTATTTCTCACATCACTATTACTTATTATTAGTTTGAATTTTAATTTCTTACACTTTTTGTTTATTCATGTACATAGCAGGTACAAAAGGTATTGAATTCCACCCAGAAATCACATACCAAGCTTTAATTGGTGATATAAGTTTTAAATCACTTTGATGTTATAAAATCTATTTAGTGAAGAAGGTAATCGCACGTTTGTGAGTCCATGAACAGATAAACTCAAAGGTAAAAGTTGTAATTGTCAGATTGGTACTGCAACATCCGAACAGGGGACACGAAGATAAAGTGTAAAATGCTGCTATACGTTATAAAGTACAACTTTAGCCTGTTTAATGCCTCTTTTTTTTTTTTTTTTTTTTTTTTTTTGGAAAATTCCAGATCAATAACTTGTTTGGCAATACTTATGTTAGCCTAGCAGCTATTGAATAGAAATGTTTTCGATTTGACTATTACTTCAGTCTCTTGTATTTATTTTGTATATACAACGAAATGTGTAATTAAGCTACTTCTGTAAACAGGTAAGTCTATTTAGAAGACTGGCTTGAGAAAGTAATTAGAATATGTCAACTCAATGTCGTAAGTACATGCTTTTAGATAAGAGACGATCTCTTAGTTATATTGATTGTCCGCCAGGATACATTGTCTATAACGGCTTCGTCTTTCTGCTCACAGATGGCACTCCCTGTAATATCGGTTAGCGTATAAACAATCTTTGTATTTATTTGTAAAGTTTTATGGCAAACTGTAATTACATTTATCAATTTTGGCTTAGATTTTATTGCTCCTTATGATATGGAGGTAAACATTATCCGTAATATATTTCACCATAATATTGAACGAATAATTAATTGTACGTGCGAAGATATGTCGTCTAAAGACATAGACTATAGTTTTCTATAGTTTTCTCGTGCTTCTATTTCAACAAGACATTTATACTTTTTTTGTAACCTTGTATAAAGTTATAAAGAACTAAACGCAAGCAAGTTCTATCCTCATTTCACAAATGTCCATGACCACAGCAAACCTGTGAGCGCATTTCCAAAATACTTCTCAATTTTGCGGATTTGCCAATTTCTATTACAGGAGTTTATTCATCCATTACCTTTGTTGGTATTTTATTTTTTCTGGACCTCTATGGTCAGCTTTACTGAAAGGAAGAGATTACTAAAGATATTTGTATATGACAATGCTGTAGACTTAAGCGATGAAGAAGTCTTTCAATAGTTGGTCGCTATGTAATCGCTTTAATAAACCATTCTCTTTGTAGGACAAAAAATATATAACTTCTAATTTAAGAAAATTAGGTATTGGAAATTTAAACTAATAACAAGTTATTGATCTGGAATTTTTCAAAACAAAAGAGGCATTAAACAGGCTCAAGTTGTACTTTATAACGTGTAGCAGCATTTATCTTCGTGTCCCCTGTTCGGATGCTGCAGTACCAATCTGCCAATTACAACTTTTACCTTTGATGGATAGAGTCAACATGAAAAATTCACTGCCATAGCCGGGATTTGAACCACGGATCTTCTGGTTTCCGTCCAGCCGCACTACCATTGTGCTACTATGGCCAACGTGCCGACATGACATTAAATTCTCCATTTGACTCGTATATTTCCCCGGTAGACCACTAGGGGCTCTCGCATCCGAGATACACCGTTCGTGGCGACTTACTATTGTAAGTACTTAAGTCCCAGGCTTCATCATTTAACTCTTATTATTTTAGTTAATTGATGGAAATTAATCATTTCTCCACACTAGCCGTATATAGGCTAAGATATTTGATGGATAGAGTCAACATGAAAAATTCACTGCCATAGCCGGGATTTGAACCACGGATCTTCTGGTTTCCGTCCAGCCGCACTACCATTGTGCTACTATGGCCAACGTGCCGACATGACATTAAATTCTCCATTTGACTCGTATATTTCCCCGGTAGACCACTAGGGGCTCTCGCATCCGAGATACACCGTTCGTGGCGACTTACTATTGTAAGTACTTAAGTCCCAGGCTTCATCATTTAACTCTTATTATTTTAGTTAATTGATGGAAATTAATCATTTCTCCACACTAGCCGTATATAGGCTAAGATATTTGATGGATAGAGTCAACATGAAAAATTCACTGCCATAGCCGGGATTTGAACCACGGATCTTCTGGTTTCCGTCCAGCCGCACTACCATTGTGCTACTATGGCCAACGTGCCGACATGACATTAAATTCTCCATTTGACTCGTATATTTCCCCGGTAGACCACTAGGGGCTCTCGCATCCGAGATACACCGTTCGTGGCGACTTACTATTGTAAGTACTTAAGTCCCAGGCTTCATCATTTAACTCTTATTATTTTAGTTAATTGATGGAAATTAATCATTTCTCCACACTAGCCGTATATAGGCTAAGATATTTGATGGATAGAGTCAACATGAAAAATTCACTGCCATAGCCGGGATTTGAACCACGGATCTTCTGGTTTCCGTCCAGCCGCACTACCATTGTGCTACTATGGCCAACGTGCCGACATGACATTAAATTCTCCATTTGACTCGTATATTTCCCCGGTAGACCACTAGGGGCTCTCGCATCCGAGATACACCGTTCGTGGCGACTTACTATTGTAAGTACTTAAGTCCCAGGCTTCATCATTTAACTCTTATTATTTTAGTTAATTGATGGAAATTAATCATTTCTCCACACTAGCCGTATATAGGCTAAGATATTTGATGGATAGAGTCAACATGAAAAATTCACTGCCATAGCCGGGATTTGAACCACGGATCTTCTGGTTTCCGTCCAGCCGCACTACCATTGTGCTACTATGGCCAACGTGCCGACATGACATTAAATTCTCCATTTGACTCGTATATTTCCCCGGTAGACCACTAGGGGCTCTCGCATCCGAGATACACCGTTCGTGGCGACTTACTATTGTAAGTACTTAAGTCCCAGGCTTCATCATTTAACTCTTATTATTTTAGTTAATTGATGGAAATTAATCATTTCTCCACACTAGCCGTATATAGGCTAAGATATTTGATGGATAGAGTCAACATGAAAAATTCACTGCCATAGCCGGGATTTGAACCACGGATCTTCTGGTTTCCGTCCAGCCGCACTACCATTGTGCTACTATGGCCAACGTGCCGACATGACATTAAATTCTCCATTTGACTCGTATATTTCCCCGGTAGACCACTAGGGGCTCTCGCATCCGAGATACACCGTTCGTGGCGACTTACTATTGTAAGTACTTAAGTCCCAGGCTTCATCATTTAACTCTTATTATTTTAGTTAATTGATGGAAATTAATCATTTCTCCACACTAGCCGTATATAGGCTAAGATATTTGATGGATAGAGTCAACATGAAAAATTCACTGCCATAGCCGGGATTTGAACCACGGATCTTCTGGTTTCCGTCCAGCCGCACTACCATTGTGCTACTATGGCCAACGTGCCGACATGACATTAAATTCTCCATTTGACTCGTATATTTCCCCGGTAGACCACTAGGGGCTCTCGCATCCGAGATACACCGTTCGTGGCGACTTACTATTGTAAGTACTTAAGTCCCAGGCTTCATCATTTAACTCTTATTATTTTAGTTAATTGATGGAAATTAATCATTTCTCCACACTAGCCGTATATAGGCTAAGATATTTGATGGATAGAGTCAACATGAAAAATTCACTGCCATAGCCGGGATTTGAACCACGGATCTTCTGGTTTCCGTCCAGCCGCACTACCATTGTGCTACTATGGCCAACGTGCCGACATGACATTAAATTCTCCATTTGACTCGTATATTTCCCCGGTAGACCACTAGGGGCTCTCGCATCCGAGATACACCGTTCGTGGCGACTTACTATTGTAAGTACTTAAGTCCCAGGCTTCATCATTTAACTCTTATTATTTTAGTTAATTGATGGAAATTAATCATTTCTCCACACTAGCCGTATATAGGCTAAGATATTTGATGGATAGAGTCAACATGAAAAATTCACTGCCATAGCCGGGATTTGAACCACGGATCTTCTGGTTTCCGTCCAGCCGCACTACCATTGTGCTACTATGGCCAACGTGCCGACATGACATTAAATTCTCCATTTGACTCGTATATTTCCCCGGTAGACCACTAGGGGCTCTCGCATCCGAGATACACCGTTCGTGGCGACTTACTATTGTAAGTACTTAAGTCCCAGGCTTCATCATTTAACTCTTATTATTTTAGTTAATTGATGGAAATTAATCATTTCTCCACACTAGCCGTATATAGGCTAAGATATTTGATGGATAGAGTCAACATGAAAAATTCACTGCCATAGCCGGGATTTGAACCACGGATCTTCTGGTTTCCGTCCAGCCGCACTACCATTGTGCTACTATGGCCAACGTGCCGACATGACATTAAATTCTCCATTTGACTCGTATATTTCCCCGGTAGACCACTAGGGGCTCTCGCATCCGAGATACACCGTTCGTGGCGACTTACTATTGTAAGTACTTAAGTCCCAGGCTTCATCATTTAACTCTTATTATTTTAGTTAATTGATGGAAATTAATCATTTCTCCACACTAGCCGTATATAGGCTAAGATATTTGATGGATAGAGTCAACATGAAAAATTCACTGCCATAGCCGGGATTTGAACCACGGATCTTCTGGTTTCCGTCCAGCCGCACTACCATTGTGCTACTATGGCCAACGTGCCGACATGACATTAAATTCTCCATTTGACTCGTATATTTCCCCGGTAGACCACTAGGGGCTCTCGCATCCGAGATACACCGTTCGTGGCGACTTACTATTGTAAGTACTTAAGTCCCAGGCTTCATCATTTAACTCTTATTATTTTAGTTAATTGATGGAAATTAATCATTTCTCCACACTAGCCGTATATAGGCTAAGATATTTGATGGATAGAGTCAACATGAAAAATTCACTGCCATAGCCGGGATTTGAACCACGGATCTTCTGGTTTCCGTCCAGCCGCACTACCATTGTGCTACTATGGCCAACGTGCCGACATGACATTAAATTCTCCATTTGACTCGTATATTTCCCCGGTAGACCACTAGGGTATCTCGGATGCGAGAGCCCCTAGTGGTCTACCGGGGAAATATACGAGTCAAATGGAGAATTTAATGTCATGTCGGCACGTTGGCCATAGTAGCACAATGGTAGTGCGGCTGGACGGAAACCAGAAGATCCGTGGTTCAAATCCCGGCTATGGCAGTGAATTTTTCATGTTGACTCTATCCATCAAATATCTTAGCCTATATACGGCTAGTGTGGAGAAATGATTAATTTCCATCAATTAACTAAAATAATAAGAGTTAAATGATGAAGCCTGGGACTTAAGTACTTACAATAGTAAGTCGCCACGAACGGTGTATCTCGGATGCGAGAGCCCCTAGTGGTCTACCGGGGAAATATACGAGTCAAATGGAGAATTTAATGTCATGTCGGCACGTTGGCCATAGTAGCACAATGGTAGTGCGGCTGGACGGAAACCAGAAGATCCGTGGTTCAAATCCCGGCTATGGCAGTGAATTTTTCATGTTGACTCTATCCATCAAATATCTTAGCCTATATACGGCTAGTGTGGAGAAATGATTAATTTCCATCAATTAACTAAAATAATAAGAGTTAAATGATGAAGCCTGGGACTTAAGTACTTACAATAGTAAGTCGCCACGAACGGTGTATCTCGGATGCGAGAGCCCCTAGTGGTCTACCGGGGAAATATACGAGTCAAATGGAGAATTTAATGTCATGTCGGCACGTTGGCCATAGTAGCACAATGGTAGTGCGGCTGGACGGAAACCAGAAGATCCGTGGTTCAAATCCCGGCTATGGCAGTGAATTTTTCATGTTGACTCTATCCATCAAATATCTTAGCCTATATACGGCTAGTGTGGAGAAATGATTAATTTCCATCAATTAACTAAAATAATAAGAGTTAAATGATGAAGCCTGGGACTTAAGTACTTACAATAGTAAGTCGCCACGAACGGTGTATCTCGGATGCGAGAGCCCCTAGTGGTCTACCGGGGAAATATACGAGTCAAATGGAGAATTTAATGTCATGTCGGCACGTTGGCCATAGTAGCACAATGGTAGTGCGGCTGGACGGAAACCAGAAGATCCGTGGTTCAAATCCCGGCTATGGCAGTGAATTTTTCATGTTGACTCTATCCATCAAATATCTTAGCCTATATACGGCTAGTGTGGAGAAATGATTAATTGCCATCAATTAACTAAAATAATAAGAGTTAAATGATGAAGCCTGGGACTTAAGTACTTACAATAGTAAGTCGCCACGAACGGTGTATCTCGGATGCGAGAGCCCCTAGTGGTCTACCGGGGAAATATACGAGTCAAATGGAGAATTTAATGTCATGTCGGCACGTTGGCCATAGTAGCACAATGGTAGTGCGGCTGGACGGAAACCAGAAGATCCGTGGTTCAAATCCCGGCTATGGCAGTGAATTTTTCATGTTGACTCTATCCATCAAATATCTTAGCCTATATACGGCTAGTGTGGAGAAATGATTAATTTCCATCAATTAACTAAAATAATAAGAGTTAAATGATGAAGCCTGGGACTTAAGTACTTACAATAGTAAGTCGCCACGAACGGTGTATCTCGGATGCGAGAGCCCCTAGTGGTCTACCGGGGAAATATACGAGTCAAATGGAGAATTTAATGTCATGTCGGCACGTTGGCCATAGTAGCACAATGGTAGTGCGGCTGGACGGAAACCAGAAGATCCGTGGTTCAAATCCCGGCTATGGCAGTGAATTTTTCATGTTGACTCTATCCATCAAATATCTTAGCCTATATACGGCTAGTGTGGAGAAATGATTAATTTCCATCAATTAACTAAAATAATAAGAGTTAAATGATGAAGCCTGGGACTTAAGTACTTACAATAGTAAGTCGCCACGAACGGTGTATCTCGGATGCGAGAGCCCCTAGTGGTCTACCGGGGAAATATACGAGTCAAATGGAGAATTTAATGTCATGTCGGCACGTTGGCCATAGTAGCACAATGGTAGTGCGGCTGGACGGAAACCAGAAGATCCGTGGTTCAAATCCCGGCTATGGCAGTGAATTTTTCATGTTGACTCTATCCATCAAATATCTTAGCCTATATACGGCTAGTGTGGAGAAATGATTAATTTCCATCAATTAACTAAAATAATAAGAGTTAAATGATGAAGCCTGGGACTTAAGTACTTACAATAGTAAGTCGCCACGAACGGTGTATCTCGGATGCGAGAGCCCCTAGTGGTCTACCGGGGAAATATACGAGTCAAATGGAGAATTTAATGTCATGTCGGCACGTTGGCCATAGTAGCACAATGGTAGTGCGGCTGGACGGAAACCAGAAGATCCGTGGTTCAAATCCCGGCTATGGCAGTGAATTTTTCATGTTGACTCTATCCATCAAATATCTTAGCCTATATACGGCTAGTGTGGAGAAATGATTAATTTCCATCAATTAACTAAAATAATAAGAGTTAAATGATGAAGCCTGGGACTTAAGTACTTACAATAGTAAGTCGCCACGAACGGTGTATCTCGGATGCGAGAGCCCCTAGTGGTCTACCGGGGAAATATACGAGTCAAATGGAGAATTTAATGTCATGTCGGCACGTTGGCCATAGTAGCACAATGGTAGTGCGGCTGGACGGAAACCAGAAGATCCGTGGTTCAAATCCCGGCTATGGCAGTGAATTTTTCATGTTGACTCTATCCATCAAATATCTTAGCCTATATACGGCTAGTGTGGAGAAATGATTAATTTCCATCAATTAACTAAAATAATAAGAGTTAAATGATGAAGCCTGGGACTTAAGTACTTACAATAGTAAGTCGCCACGAACGGTGTATCTCGGATGCGAGAGCCCCTAGTGGTCTACCGGGGAAATATACGAGTCAAATGGAGAATTTAATGTCATGTCGGCACGTTGGCCATAGTAGCACAATGGTAGTGCGGCTGGACGGAAACCAGAAGATCCGTGGTTCAAATCCCGGCTATGGCAGTGAATTTTTCATGTTGACTCTATCCATCAAATATCTTAGCCTATATACGGCTAGTGTGGAGAAATGATTAATTTCCATCAATTAACTAAAATAATAAGAGTTAAATGATGAAGCCTGGGACTTAAGTACTTACAATAGTAAGTCGCCACGAACGGTGTATCTCGGATGCGAGAGCCCCTAGTGGTCTACCGGGGAAATATACGAGTCAAATGGAGAATTTAATGTCATGTCGGCACGTTGGCCATAGTAGCACAATGGTAGTGCGGCTGGACGGAAACCAGAAGATCCGTGGTTCAAATCCCGGCTATGGCAGTGAATTTTTCATGTTGACTCTATCCATCAAATATCTTAGCCTATATACGGCTAGTGTGGAGAAATGATTAATTTCCATCAATTAACTAAAATAATAAGAGTTAAATGATGAAGCCTGGGACTTAAGTACTTACAATAGTAAGTCGCCACGAACGGTGTATCTCGGATGCGAGAGCCCCTAGTGGTCTACCGGGGAAATATACGAGTCAAATGGAGAATTTAATGTCATGTCGGCACGTTGGCCATAGTAGCACAATGGTAGTGCGGCTGGACGGAAACCAGAAGATCCGTGGTTCAAATCCCGGCTATGGCAGTGAATTTTTCATGTTGACTCTATCCATCAAATATCTTAGCCTATATACGGCTAGTGTGGAGAAATGATTAATTTCCATCAATTAACTAAAATAATTTTACCTTTGAGTTTATCTGTTCATGGACTCACAAACGTGCGATTACGTTCTTCAGTAAATGGATTTTATGACGTCAAAGTAACTTAAAACTTATATCACCAATTAAAGCTTGGTATATAATTTCTGGGTGGAATGCAATACCTTTTGTACCTGCTATGTACATGATAGAATAAACAAAAAGTGTAAGAATTTAAAATTCAAACGAATAATAAGTAATAGCGATGTGAGAAATAGCTGAGTGCTTTATTGTGACGTAGAATTTTTAAGTGAAGAAAGATTATCTGTATATGTTACTGTTTATGTCAAGGTCATTCAGAACGATCAAGTTACTCCCAGTAAATAAAACAAATACTACATATTGTAACTTGTAATACAGATACCTTGTGAAAATCAGAATTATTGAAAACTGTTTTATGTACTTTGTGTGGAGGAAGGATGTTAGGCATCAGAAACAAGTTTGTTATTTAATCAAATTCGTGTTTGAGTTATGTTGATGACGGACTCTTTTTATAAGACATATATTTTTAGTCTTCAAGGGGGTCTCAAAACGTGTATTTCCAAATTAGTGTATCAATTTTTGATTGTAATGTACTACTTGTCTACTGTAAGTATGTAGAATGTAAACTAAAAGTTATGTAAAACAGTACATTTATTGTTCCCCGTCCATTACTTATATATTTGTTCAAATTGTATTTACTTTCAGCTAAGCTTCTGTCTCGCACACTTGCGAGTGTTCGTGGCGATAGACGTAACGTACCACAAAATGTATCTTCCAAAGTTTTATGATAATTTAATTGTTGAAATCACAATTGCAACGTGGATATTTGTATACTATTCAAATGGTTTAAATATTTAGTTTAAAATTAATTATAGGTTATCCAAAGAAAATACCAGCGGTGCATCCACATAGCTGTGAGTGTTATGTTAAGAGATAATTCGTCATTGTTATTGTCTTCATCCTCTGAGTACTGCAAATTTATGGTGATAGGTTCCAAAATCTCGTTACGTGCTATTTCTTTCTAAAAGTTGTCTTCTTGTAATTTATCTGATGTCTTCAGAAGTTTTCCCAGTCTTGTTGTGTTCATTGTCAATTTCTTCGAAAATAAGTCGTTCAGCGCCAAACAGTTTAAAAATATTTCTGTTTGCAACATAATTTGAGCCCACATTAACACATTTGGATTGTTCTGGCAGTAGTAAGAGGTAAGGTGAATCGTGTCTCATTGATTCAGCTGATACTTTTTCAGGGTTTTTAAACGGAAGAGTTACTGAATAATATAGCTTTAAACACTCAAGAGTAAATAGAGATTACGAACCATTCATAATCGAAGATATAGTGTGACCAGATACGATCTGCTAGACCAGCAGGAAGTGTATCGTTTCCTCTCATCGAATTTAACAAACACCTTGACTTATTCAAAGTATTTCTTCAAATCATGTCAAATGTTTACGTTTCAGGTCTGAGTAATTTCAAATACATGCACACGTATACATGCCAACCATTAATGATATCCATTACAGTGGTTACGTTGCAATGCATTGTTATAATAGTACTTTATTTATTTGTATTAGGAAAACTGAGCTAAAAGTATGGGGGTTTAACGGTTACATCAAATACATTACTCTCTCTTTCCTCATGGATCAGTTTCGGCAAAATCTGAATTTTTGGTTAAGCTCGAATAGTATTTATTAGAGATTGATTAGTTTGGCGCTCGTCACACACCACTTAGGGGGGAAGGTCATACGACAGCACCGCAGAACTCCGATTGGTTGCTCACCTAGTGGCGCTCAAAGACATTCACCTACCCATTTGAAACGCATAATAGGTAGTGGTCGATTCGCTGAAAGATTTAATATAAGAAAGATCTAAGAACCACACTTGGACAGCAATGGGTACTCTAGTTAATTGGGCAGGATGCAGTGAGGAGGAGAGACATGATCGTCCAAGTTTCTTTTCCTTCATGTAAGACATCCGCAAATTTGCCAGAAGTTAAATTAGTAGACAATTACTAAAGAGACTTTAGCCACTAATCTAACTTTTGTGACTCTCATATGTCACAGGGCACACCTTCTTCTCCAACGTAGAACACCATACAACTTGTTTCATGCACCTCTGACATTCATAACGGTCAAAACTCTATTATTAATTTTTTAAATAGTTGAATTTGAAGCCTGTCGCTTTATTTACTGCGGACAAAAATGAAGCGAAAAAATTGCCAGTCACCGTTTCTGTAACCAGACCACATTTTAACCTTGCATAACTCACATTCTCTGTGGGATGTTGGTATTAAATTATTTGGAAACACCTTCATGTTTGATGTTGCTATTATTAGTTTGGTATCTTTTTTGTGCACAGTAACCTGTTCTTATCCCTCATAACACCCTTAAATGTAACTGACGTGAGCTTAGGTGTGGTATTGTTAAGCTTTGGGTTTGAAAATCATGTGAATCATTTTTTTTTAATGTAGTTATCTGCTCCTATACCAGGTGAGTCAGCCGCGCCTTATTCGTTTGGAAGTTAGGCCACCCATCAAACGTCATGTGAGCCTTAGTCCAGTTTTGCGCCTACTAAACTGTATTTCTTGACGTTCTTAGAAAGAGGAATGCGCAAAATTCCGAGGAACAGCAGTTTAAGGTACAAAACGTACTGCTCGCTAAAGTACACCTCAGAAACATACGAATCCTTTACTGAGAGCGGATTCCGGTTAACAGGCGATTTTAGAAACTTTTTATTACAGTATACATGACAAAGTAACTCAGTAAACGCTTCCGAAAAAATGGACCTATCATATGAGCAGACTAACAACGTCACCTAAAAAGAAAATACCGAATTTTTGTACTTAGAACAGGGGTTTGCTGCCAAAAATTAGAAAAAATTTAGAGACACGCCTCATCCATCATGGACGCGTACAGTCAACACGGACATATTATTAAACAAAGGTGTATGTCCATTTTTGCTTAAACTACGTCTCGTGCAACTCAATTAGCATACATAAGAGCTTTTTCCATTTATATAATAATATTAAAACACCCAGCAAATGATTAAAAGTGTCTTAAAAATCCTAAATCAAGTACGAGAACTCGCGAGGTGGCAAAGGTATAGCGCCAGGCATACAAGTCGTACTACTGAACCCAGAACGTGCTTTCAGGCAACTCTCGAAATAGCTCAATGGGATTATGATGTCTCGGGTGCCCTAACCGCCCCTGACACAGGTTTGAGTCTCAGCATTGTAATCCCTTTTTATGTTCATCAAAACTTGAAAACCGAGTTCACAAAAGCTTAATTATAAAGTCCCTGAGGGCGTGCATTATCCAAGAAGGTCATCAGTTCGAGCACTTGCTTCGTTAGAGGAGTCGTGTTTCAGGAATAGAAAAAGGGTCATTCCAGTGCCACAAAATATACCAATTTGAAACGACATTTTTAATAGCACAAAAATTTTGTGACCAATTTTGTGACCTTATAATTGTGTTTAACTTCCATGTTAAACTCTGATACTGTAATTTCCATGTTTTCTGTGTTCAAATGTGCATAAATGATCCTTATTTCAATTGCACCTACCTATAGCTGTGTTTAAGCAACTACCTACTTGTATGTAGTTCATTAATAAAGAAACATCAAACAATGTCATAAAGTATAAATAAAACAATTAAAAACCCACTTTTGTAGCGTGATGGTAGCATGTCCGCCTCACGTTCAAGAGGTCCCGAGTTCGAATCTCGGTCAGGACGAGTTACCTGGATAAGGTTTATCCGGGGTTTTCCGTTATCCTAAAGGTCGAATGTTGGGTATCTCTAAGCTCCTTAGACTCTGGGCCCATTTTAGCATCATTTCACCCATTCCATTCATCGCCCGATATGACTTTAAAAAGTTAAAGGACGTAAATTACAAAAAAAGAAAATCAAAATAATGACAATCTTCAGATTAATACTTGTCAATTGTGAGTATTACGTTTAATCCACTTTCACGTAGGCAGATGACAGCAGTTTTGCACACGTTGTAGCTGAGCTGTCTAGTAACGTGTGAGATAAACATTCCGTCTAACATATACGAGGGCTGTTCAATAAATAATGATCATAATTTTTTTGACAACGTATCTTTACTTATCCTCATAATTTTGATGGTCCTTCTCAAAATAGTCTCCCCTGAATGCGATGCACTTGTCCTAGCGTTTCTGCCAGTCTTCAAAGACATGCTGGAAACCATTTTAGAGAGATCCTTCAAAATCACCTCCGCAGCTTTCACCACTGCTTCTGATGATGGATAATGCCTCCCACGAAGGCGTTTCTTCAAGTTAGGGAATAGAAAAAAGTCACATGGGGCTAAATCCGGACTATAGGGAGGGTGAGGGATGCACTTCACGTTGATTTTTGCAAGATATTCATCAACAACATTGGCAATATGCGGCCGCGCACTATCGTGCTGCAGTATCCAGCCTGCTTCATGAAAATGTGGCACCCAATGAAATGTTCAATATCTGAGAAAGTGATCTTAAGGTAGTTCGTCGATCCTCTCTCACAATGACAGCAGCAGTGTTGATGTTTTCTTCCGTAAGAGCAGTAACTGGAGCACCGGGTCCACTTTCCTTTGAAATTGATTCTCTCCTCTCTTTAAACATTTTAAACCACCATCGAGCTGTGCTGTAGGGAAGAACAGACTCTCCATAGGCCTCCTTTAACATTGTATAAGCCTCAACTGAAGATTTGTTGAGACGAAAGCAGAATTTCAAAGCCGCATATTGTTCCTCACGTGTTACCTCCATTGCAGCGGTAGGCGATACCGAACATGTCTGAACTTGCCTGATTTTCACAGGCGGGAAGTAGGAGTACCAACAATGAAACTGCTACGGCGTGTTTGTTTCACATTAAGCTAATAGAATATAATAAGATTGAATTTTGGTGCGAAAAATGATGACCGTAAAAAATTATGACCATTCTTTATTGAACAGCCCCCGTATTATTCTCTGATTCCAGTGAACATTTACAGACGTACAAACGTCAACTGTCCAATTACGAATATACTGCAGGCGATGTGATAACATCTATATTAGTACTAATTTCATTGAGTGTTTAACATCCATGTTAAATACGCGGGTAGAACCTAGTAATGGGGTCGATGTTTTCATGTTGGTGTATAAAATGCGGATTGTATAAAACTCGAGAATAAGGGGCAGCTGACTCACCTGGTATAATAAAAGATATAAAACTACATATAGGTCATATTGTTGACATGCACATCAGTTAATAATATACCAATATTCCATAAAAGTGTTATAAACTTTAATTGCAAAACATGAGCAATTTATTTACGTTAATTGCAATTTGTTTTTGCTATGGCACTTCTGTAAGGTTATCCTTCAGCACATCCCCAAACACCCTTAATAAGTAACCCTTTGCACTTCCTTCCAATCCCGGTAGGGTGCCTTTTTGGTGAAGACTCCAAGGTCATAACACCCTGACTTCTGGTGGCGTCGTCATGGGAAAGTAGAGGTGACGTCACAGCAGACTTAAGAGCCCTAAGTCCTACGTCGCAATATAATTACTTCCGTAATTTTCGAAACTTTGGTAATATGTAATATTGAAATTTGTTTCTGAGACAAGTACGACAATGAACATTTTCATTATTGGTTAATTCATCCGTTCGAAACATAACAATAATTTTCTTCTTAATTTCTAAACTAAGATTGAAACACTAAAATCCAACAAATGTAATGTACCTCTATTAAAATAAAAATAATGGAAATTTGAAAAGTGTATACGGAAGATTTAAATGCGTAAAACACTAATCCAATATTCTGCACTTCTTTGTGAAATGTCAATTCTCATACGTACATATTACAGATACAAAAGAGAGGCAAACCATAAACGCTGGCTAATAAATATTTAGAAAGATAAATAAGACGCGCCAGCTGTTGACTTAGCGCGACTCTTCCTGACTGTGGAACCGAGGAAATGATTAAATTACTCAGTTTTCAGCTCCTTCATCACTCTCACTGGATTCATATTTCAGACTCGTTTTCCTTTTCACGACAGAGTCTCAAGTAAATAAGATTCTCCTTCTTAAATACAGAGAAGCGAGCTCATTTGTTCCAGAAAATAGCTTGTCTCCGGTTCTCTCCTTAATTTGATTTAATCGCCCAGCTCGCTGTTCATATCGAAACAATATTGAGGACTTAATGAAATAAAAATACCTATGACGATTTTCTCATTTCTAAACGTTCAGATTTGCACACGAAGGCCTCCGAATTGCTGCAGAAGGAAAGAACTATATTACAGTTTACATATGTTTTAAGGATTTTCACCTCATTAGTAGTATAAGCCCGTCACAAAGCACTCCAAGATTTTCCAGTGTTTCTTATGACGTATTTACAACTGCACTTTACATGCAGATGTTTGGGTAGAACCAGAAATTTTAGTGAATATGAATATCGATCTGATATATGTCCAAGTCAGAATTGATCAACGTTTCTATTGAACTTCCCCATCAGTGTCTATGTTTATGACAACAAATGTATTTCTTCCTCACATTATATTGCGCATTCATCTTCACTGTAAATTATTTATAACAGAAGAAAATGCTGTACTACAGAATTGCAATGTGATTTTATAAACTATAGGACTCTACAAGTATAAAATATCGGTAGAACAATCGAAATACCAGGTGAGTCAGTTGCCCCTTATTCTCGAGTTCTATGCAATCCGCATTTTATACTCTAACATGAAAACATCGACCCCATTACTAGGTTCTACCCGCGTATGTAACATGGATGTTAAACACTCAATGGAATTATTACTAATATAGATGTTATCACATCGCCTGTGGTATATTCGTAATTAGACAGTTGACGTTCGTACGTCTGCAAATGTTAACTGGAACCAGCGAATACTTAATGTTAAACGGGGTGTTTATCTAACACGTTACTAGATAGCTCAGTTGGAACGAGCGCAGACCTACAATGCAATTTGTCTGCTCTGACCCTCGTTTTAATCTTCTGCATAGGTACACTAATCTTTTTTACGTTGTAATATTCAAAATTTGCAACTACTATTCTTGAAACTGTTATTTTTATTTTTAATTCTTTTATTTATGTTTTAGGGCATTGTTTGATGGTTCTTCATTGGTGAGCAACAAGTAGATAGTTGTTTAAACACAGCTATATGTAGGTGTAATTGAAATAAGGATCATTTATACACATTTGAACACAGAAGACATGGAAATTACAGTATCAGAGTTGAACGTGGAAGTTAAATATAATGTTGAAGACAGAACTATTGAGCTATTAAAAACATCGTTTCAAACTGGAATGATCCTTTTTCTATTCCTGGAACACGACTCCTCTACCCAAGCAAGTAATCGAAGTGATGACCTTTTTGGATAATGCACGCCCTCACAGACATTATAATTAAATTATTGTGAATTCGGTTTGAAGTTTTGATGAACATAAAACAGAGTAATTACAATGCTGAGACTCGAACCTGTGTCATTGGGGTTAGGACACAGGAGAGGTCATAATCCCACTGAGCTATTTCGAGACTTGCCTGAAAGGACGTTCTGGGTTTAGTAGTACGACTTGTATGCCTGGCGCTATAGCTTTGCCACCTCGCGAGCTCTCGTACTTGGTTTAGCCTTTTAAGACACTTTTAATAATTTCATGCGTGTTTTAATATTTGGTAAAAGCTCTTATGCACGTTAATTAAGATGCACGAGGCGTAGTTTAAGCAAAAATGTAAATAAACCGTTGTTTAATAATATGTCCGTGTTGACTGTACGCGTCTATGATGGATGAGGCGTGTCTCTAACTTTTTCCTAATTTTTGGCAGCCAACCCCTGCTCTAAGTACAAGAATCCGCCATTTTCTTTTTATC
Organism: Mantis religiosa; assembly: GCA_030765055.1. NCBI lineage: Eukaryota > Metazoa > Arthropoda > Insecta > Mantodea > Mantidae > Mantis > Mantis religiosa. Next base: position 19,606,562 of record CM060948.1, read on the forward strand.
AGACGTTGTTAGTGTACTCATATGATAGGTCCCTTATCTCCAACGCGTTTACTGAATTACTTTGCCATGTATACTCTAATAAAAGGTTTGTAAAATCGCCTGGTAACCGGAATTCGCTCTCATTAAAGGAGTCGTATGTTTTTGAGGTGTACTTTAGCGAGCAGTACGTATTGTCCCTTAAACCGTTATTCCTCTGAATTTTGCGCAAAAGTGGACTAAGTCTCGCATGCCATTTGATGGGTGGCCTACGTTCCCAAAGAATGACGTGCTTCTGATTCACCTGTTATAAATGTTTAATAAACAACAAGCTCGGTCATTCATTTCTCAAGTTTGTAAATATTTACGTAAAAATTACTGTCATTTAAATTTCAGTGTGAAATATTTCAAATCCATTATCGCTTCCTGAAAGCGAGCACGTTACACTCAGAGTCATTCTGTAGGTTTCTGGTGAGGAAGGTTGGTACGACCACAAAGCACCAATTGTCTATCTTCAGCCAATGGTGGTGTGCTGCTGGCGGCCTCAACTCTTAGTTTCTTTCTTCCTCTCAACAGGATGCTGTTACGATGTTACAGAATACCTAATACTGTTAACGGCATTAAAGATTTAATATTTTGCTCAAATATAATTTATACTGAAGAAATACTGGAAAATATATCAGAAATGCAGAATTATCAACGGAAATGGAAAAACGCTGTCACTCAACGGAGTCATTAATACCTCTTTGGGCAAGCATTATATTTTATAAACCTTTCGAAAACTTCCGTAGAAGCCAAGAAATCAGGCCAAACCATTGTCAAGAAGTTGGTCAAGAATAAGAGTGAAGTGAGAGAATTTAACATAAATGCAGAAAAGGGAATGGCCATTTGGAAATTTTGCGATCTACACACTGGATTTCCCTGCAAGTTGAAATTTGCCACTCATTAACTGCTATGGTTCTCAGCATCCCATTCTGTACTGTGCGTGAAACCTCGCTTAATTGTACTCAGAGGTCTCTCTCAGAATTGGAGTTCTTTTACATGCCCTGAACCTATTTCATTTCCCTTCCGAAGGTCCAAAAATATCCATCGCGCTTGGCTGGATTTGAACCCTCAATCTCGAGCACCACATAACACACTTAGCTGCAGGAATAATTGTTCCAAACCTAAACAACAAGCTTATTCTTGTGTCCCCTAAACCTTAAAGCTCATACCGTTCGGGATGTAATTTGTTTTGATCAGAAATGACTGAGTGCTTTGGGAAGGTTTATATGCTACAGAAATGGCTACAAGCAAGGCACTTAAATGCCAGAAATTCCAAATAATCGTATGTCAGAATGTATTCCTTTGAATTAATATTTAGCAGATGTCTTTATGTTGGTTTGAAGTGTAGTAACGCCCTTACTGCAGAGTAAGCTCCGTTGTTTACACCCAGTTCGACTTTGTAAACAGGGAGAAGCGCAGAGAGCGAATTTTGGGACATTCTCGGCTTAACAGATTTGAGAAAGTCAGAAAACGTAGCAGCATATGATTCACCTGAGCATTAATGCATCTTTTAGCCTAACAGCAAGGCCACAATGTGCAATCCATCCAGCAAATCAAGTGGTGAAATATTTTCCAAATTTTCTATTCCCGACGCCCATAAAGCATGTGAAATGGATTGCGCGCTGCTATCATTGAGAGATTATACGATAATTAAACAGCGATTAATTAATATATGTTTGTGGCATTGCTCATTACCTGCCTGTTTATATGAATTCCAGTTCAATTATAGCATATTCATATCCGTGCAATAAATAAACTCCGCATATACCCAATATGGTTTTGTATATTCATTGCGCTGAAATAATGCAGCAATATCAAATAAATTGTTTGCCTATGCCTTTAACAAGCTCTGACAATGGGCAAGTCCACGTCAATGATAGCAAAGATTTTCATTAGAGATGGATCGATACTCGATACCGTGAACGAGAGAAGACCTGAACATGAAGATGGCAGCAGTCTAAATAAAAGCTAGTGAATTCCGGTGTACGGAAATGTTCCAATGCTGATGGTATCTTTTGGTGTGTTACTCTATATAATGTTGACATAATCGTTTCACCATTCGTGTTCTACACCAGTCCTGGCCGTGCTAGTTTCTTATTGGTTTATATCAAAGTCCAATAACACAAGCAATGGCCGAGGTGCGTAGTGTAAGGGGTCATCCCAGCATTTGGTGACACATGTCCTTCCTTGCGGGAGAGCCTAACGCTCGTTCCACAGAAGGTGACCGGATTATGCATAACATGAAATGATAAGTGAATAAAGTAATTTCGGAAGGAAAACTTCCTTGCGTAAATTTGCGTTACCTCCCCAGCATTTGCTCGTTCTAAGGTTTGAGGAAACCCTGGGGAAAATAGTGGACCTCAGGTTCATGAGAGTTGGTGTCTTAACGACCTCGACTACCTATGCTGCTAGAGTCATTTGACTCCTTGTTTTGGTGAAAACTACAAAAAGTTTAATGACTACACGTGGGATGCTTTGGTTGTCAAATGTAACTGTCTTAAACATTTATGAATGAAAGTACGCTAAAGGATATGTTACTAAGTTACTAACAATCATGAAGCAGTTTAGAAACAGGTAACACATCTTATATCCGAGGGCTGTTCAATAAAGAATAATCATAACTTCTTTTTGACAACGTACCTTTACTCGTCCTCATAATTTTGATGTTCATTCTCAAAATACCCTCCCCTGAATGCGATGCACTTGTCCCAGCGTTTCTGCCAGTCCTCAAAGACATGCTGGAAACTATTGTTTGAGAGATCCTTCAAAATCGCCTCCGCAGCCTTCACCACTGCTTCTGATGATGGATAATGCCTCCCACGAAGGCGTTTCTTCAAGTTAGGGAATAGAAAAAAGTCCCACAGGACTAAATCTGGACTATAGGGAGGGTGAGGGATGCACTTCACGTTGACTTTTGCAAGATATTCAGAAACAACATTGGCAATATGCGGCTGCGCATTATCGTGGTGCGGCATCCAGCCTGCTTCACGGAAATGCGGTCTTTTGCGCCTAATATGGACTTGCAATGTTTTCAGGACATCCCAGTAATATTGTCCAGTTACTGATGTGTGTGCAGGTACAACATGCTGATAAACCATTCCATGAATATCAAAGAATGAGATGGCCATAACTTTCAAGCAGAAGCAACGACTTTTGCTTTTTTTTGGGGGGGGGTAGGGTTGGTGATGAAGGAGATTTCCACACTAAGTTTTGCTGTTTGCTCTCAGGATCAAAATGATGTAGCCAAGTTTCATCAGCAGTGATTACGTTTGAAAGAAACACCGGATCTTCCTCTAACATCAACTTTAACTGCGTGTTATCTCCATTGCAGCGTTAGGCGATACTGAACATGTCTGAACTTGCCTGGTTCTCACAGGCGGGAACCAGGAGTACCAACAATGAAACTACTACGGCGTGTTTGTTTCACATTAAGCTAACAGAATATAATAAGATTGAATTGTAGTGCGAAAAATTATCACCGTAAAAAAATTATGATCATTCTTTATTGAACAGCCCTCGTACTTATAATACATCATCTGTGCATAAGTAACTTTAATATTTATTACATTACTCTTAAACCGCAATAAGAAAACTCCTAGTACGTTTTTCCACTAATGCAAAATGCTGATTTCAACGTCTAATGCCCACGCCAATGTAACCCTTCTGTTGGGTTTAAATGACTAAATGACTATATTTATATAAATAAATGAACCCAGACATTCATTTTCTCGTATAGATCACATAGGTCGAACAAAGATACATGATTTTATAAAACACAGAGTGATAAAGCAAGACTAAAAGAAAAACAATACAAACTGCGTGAAAACAGCTCTGCACGAAAAATAAGACAAACATATTCATATGTCGCAACTGAATAAAACAAACGCAAACAAAATAACGGTGAACTTTTTGCGATGCATTCCTATACTCTATTATATTATCCAAATGCAGTGACAAATGGATGTGAATCTAAAAACAACAATACTAGACTGTGAACTGAATCTTCCACACAATTACCGCTAGTAAACGTACCAAATGTGTTATACAGGGTGGCGCAAAATTCACTACCCCATTATTACTGTACTCTATTATATTATCCAAAAGCAGTGACAAATGGATATGAATCTAAAAACAATACTAGCCTGTGAACTAAACCTTCCACACAATTACTGCTAGTAAACGTACCAAACCTGTTATACAGGGTGGCGCAAAAGTCACTACATCATTGCTACTATTACTCTATTATAGTTTTTAATGCTTTTCAAAATATAGATTTCAATCCACAACTGTGTCAACACGTACAGGGTGGCGCACGAAACGTCATACATTGAAAATTCTTCATAAAACTTTTTATAGCTAAGCCATATTCAATATTTCCGTCTTGTTGACGTACCACCACTTTGAGACGAACTTTGAGGTTTCCGACCACTTTACGACACATGCCTTCTGTTATTTCCTGGAAAAGGGGTGTGATAGGCACTTGTAGTTGCATTAGAGTGCGTGGTTTGTTGTGGTAGACTGTCTCCTTCAAATAGCCCCATAAGAAATAATCACAGGGAGTAATATCCGGGCTATGTGGTGGCCACATTGAACCGCCCTGAAAACGTTTAGGATATCAATCGGACATCATACGGAGCCCGAAATGTTGGTCCAGGAAATCAAGAATAACGTTTGGTGTATGTGAACGAGCTCCATCTTGCATAAAACACTGATTCCCCATTTTTTTAATTATCATATTGGACGATGAATGAAATGGGTGAAATGATGCTCAAATGAGTCCGGGGTCCATGGATCTGAAGAGTTACCTGGCATTCGTCTTTCAGGATAAGAAAAACCTCGGTAAAATCTTATTCAGGTAACTCACCCTGACCGATATTCGAACTCGGGACCTCTTGAACGTGAGGCAGACACGCTACCATCTACGCTACCGAGGTGGATGAGTCTCCATTGGTAACCCTGTTGCATAAAGTTACGGAAGAAAGTTGTTCTGCAACATGTCCAAGTAGCGCGCACTGTTAACTGTGAATTTGAAAAAGATTGGTCCCATGATTCCATGGCTGGATATGGCACCTCATACACTAGCCTTGTCTCCGTAATTTTCAATCTTGTGTAAAACACCAGCAGGTTCTCGTGCCCTGCCTATTGACGCTACCGTTCATATGAAGTAAACCTCATCAGAATACCATGTGTTATGAATCACTGCATCATTTTCAAGAGCCGAAGTCGGAAACTGTTCGCCGTACCTTGTCATTTTGCGTCAGTTAGTGCAACACTGTCATTTTGTACAGGAATAATTTCACGTCAGCCTGAAGTATTCTTTGAAACGAACCACGTGAGGTGCCCATTTCGGCTGAAGCTCGTCTCGTAGACTTCCTGGAACTTCGTGTCAAAGCCACTCTCACAGCTTCGATATTCTGTGGAGTACGGATTGTGTTGACACGAGGTCGCTTTTGCTCTCAAATATGGCCGTCAGTTTCAAATTGTATGATTAGTCTATACACTGTAGGGCACCCACCTGGTACGGAAAGGAAAATGAAAACGTCGTTACGTCTCTGCTAAGCTCTTCGTTTCCGCGTAAAGCAAAACAGTTCTGACTTTTTGTTCTAGTGTCAACCGGACTTTGTCCGCCATTTTACTAAACTGAAGCGGTGGAATCACGCATGCGCGATATTGACAATCTGTTGAACCATACACGAACTACGGCTAATTGTCACATCATTCCAGCGTTGCCAACCCACAATTAAAATACTCATTACACAATTTCAATGTATGATATTTCGTGCTTAAGTGTCCCCGATAGTCGTCTGTGTCAATGCAGAGGAAAAAACAAGTTTGAAAAGTAACACCTGTAAGTATAATTGGTACTGACCTTGGGCCACTCTACAGAAATGGTTTGTGTGCCGCATTCACGGTTCCATATTTAAATGTCAGAGCTCTGTGACTGATATGTATGTATGTATGTATGTATGTATGTATGTATGTATGTATGTATGTATGTATGTATGTATGTATGTATGTATGTATGTATGTATGTATGTATGTATGTATGTATGTATGTATGTATGTATGTATGTATGTATGTATGTATGTATGTATGTATGTATGTATGTATGTATGTATGTATGTATGTATGTATGTATGTATGTATGTATGTATGTATGTATGTATGTATGTATGTATGTATGTATGTATGTATGTATGTATGTATGTATGTATGTATGTATGTATGTATGTATGTATGTATGTATGTATGTATGTATGTATGTATGTATGTATGTATGTATGTATGTATGTATGTATGTATGTATGCATGTATGTATGTATGTATTTATTTATTTATTCACTGGAATTGGGTACTACCCGGTGGCAGAGTTAAGAATACAGATCAAATTACAAATACTAGAGTTACAACAATAACACAGTAAACAATACAAAAAATGATATTATTTTAACTTTAGTCACTTAAAACATATCTAATTACTTCTCTATTTACATATTATATACCATTATACTTCAAAAGTTAAACTATAAACCATCTAGATTTTTTCTAAATTTCTTCAGCGACAGGGGACAGCCCTGAAAGACTGCTACAGGCAATTCATTCCATTCTTCAATGGTTCTATTAACAAAAGAAAATTTTCCTACGTCGGTTCTGTATCTTCTACCCTTAATTTTATACCTATGATCGTTTCGTCCATAATAATCCGGATTATCTAACCTTACACTAACGTCCACCCATGCCTTTACACCAGCATTAGCTTTGAATAATGCTACCAACCTATGTTTTTTACGCCTAATTCTTAATTCCTCCCATTTAGTCTCATCTCCTTTTATAGGCCCAAAATGCTTGCCTCTTTTTTATGAATTTTATTGCCCTCTTCTGTATTTTTTCTTACGGATCGATTTGGTTAGCTCTATACGGGTCCCAGCATGCTACTCCATATTCCATAACCGGCCGCACTTAAGGCCTTATAGGCCTTAGTCCAATATCCAAGAATAAGTTCAACTGTTTTTATATAGCAAGCCAGAGAAGCAGTAATAATATTGGACCATCTTCTCTCCAAAACAACACAAAATCCTTATCTAAACCAAGCTGCCGCTAATTGCTATATATTGTATCAGTATGTTGTGAACCTTCTGTTTGTTATTCAAACTGCCGAAAACCCCCAAAAAATACCTCTTTCCCTTGGTAAACAGCCAGTACAGTTCCTTCCTAATTACACTCTTTATAGAACACATTCCTCATTCCTTCCTACATCATGGCACACTGCTGCATTTGTTCATGTTGCAATACTTAAACAATTATCCCCATTTAGTCAGGAAGGACATTGCAAGTAACGAAAACATTAATTGTATCATAGCTATCGTTTCCAAAATCTGAACTTAACAATGCTCACATTCAATAGATCCTAACTTCAATTACCACTGATGCGCACTCTGAGTTTGGAGTTTTCGGATTTTTCCTGGCCGGTAGGCAAATGTTGAAATTATTTTCCATCTATCACGGCCTCCTTTCCTTGATATTCCTTTCATTGGCCTTCCATGTCACCTGTTAGGTGTACTTTTAGCTTTTGTGCAGTAGAAATAGTGCAGATGCTTGCTCAAAGAAACGAGCATAAGGGCTGGTTGGTCGTCGGATCGTTCATTATTCTTTTTAGGCGAGTACAGCAGTGGGACGGGTTTTCGTGTCCCTTGAGACAATCAGGCGTATCCCTGTGGCCTGCCCACACAAAAACCTGTGGTATACAAAATATATCGAAGTATATCTCAGTTCACGCGTTCCGTCCGTTGTATAATATATAGTTATATATGTGTAAACGGGTAAAATGCAGAATAGAAGATATAGAAAGTTAGGAAATATGAGGAAGTCTAGAAAATATGAAATCATTACAATTTTACAAACAAATAAACAGAAACTAGGGACGAGAAGCATACGTAGATTACTGCAATAGGCAAGAGAGAGAAGGGCTAGCTTGGATGAGAACAGGAACAATACTTCTAAGGGGGATAAGAGGTAGGGAAAAGGAAGCATAGAACACTATGTAGCAGAATGCGAGGAGGTTGCAATGTTGAGAGAAAAAAGGTTTGGGAGGAAGAATGGGAGAAAGTGGAGAAGAAGATAGTAGCTATAAAATTGTTAACAGGAAAGGAGGATAAGAAGGTAAGAAGGATTAGTGAGTTCTTAAAGAAATTGAATGAAAAATGGGCAAGAAATGTAAAGAATATAAGAATGGAAGATGAAAGGGGTGTAAAGGGGCTAATTAAGTAATCAAGGAGGTATGGAGGTTAAGACCACAAGGCCAGGGTGTCATGTAAGCCAAGATAGCAACAAGGTAAACACAAATAAATGTAGGCTAAAGTTGTAAATTGTACAATTTTGCAATATTCAAAATAAATAATTCATTCATTCAAAAAAATGTATAGCACTTATTATACAGTACTTATTTACAAACCTACCCCTAACAAAATTTTTCAATGGAAATTCATTGTTCTTTCACACTGGCCGTGTGTTGGCTAAATTATGGAAAAATAGAGTCAGGTTAAAAATGGCAATGCCATAGCCGGGATTTGAACAACGGATCTTCTGGTTGCCATCCAGCCGCTCTAACCCCTGAGCTACTGTGGCCAACGTGTCGACATGATTTAATAGTGGTTAACTATAAAGCCCGAGCCTTAAAGTACTTCCAGCATAGTAAGTCGTTATTAAGGTAGTTGTCTCATGTGTTTATGAGAACTCCTAAGTGGTTTACCAGGAAAATACACGAGTCAGTTGAAGAATTTAATGTCATATCGGCACGTTGGCCATAGTAGCTCAATGGTTAGAGCGACTGGACGGCAACCAGAAGATCCGTGGTTCAAATTCCGGCTATGGCATTGATTTTTTCAGTCTGACCCTATCTTTCAATATTTTTCAAGCCTTTCTGCGTAAGTTGGCACTATTTGACACGTATTTTAGGTACAAATACAAATTACAGAACTATTTAACAATGTCAAGTCACCACCTGATCCTGTAACTGTAGAATGTGGCAACGCAATATAAGGTGAGACAGCTACTACCGAATATTTGAGGGAGCCTTCTGCTTAAGCTGGTGTGTGTTTCACACATTCAAACGATGTATATGTAATGTGACCCAAATTATAATTTAGCTTATATTTGGTTTGGGTGTGATTTTAGACTAGCGCGAATTTATTGTGAAATTTTTGGCAAACACCGAGCTGCATAATTCATTTCTGTTGTCGTGCAGAGAGGGGGAGCCCAGAATGGAACAACGCGTCGCAATTTTACCCACAGAATTACAAAATCCGCTGCGTAATCAGGACGCAAAAAGTCTGGCTGAAATAATCAGAGAATGGTGTTGACCATATCAGCTCGTGGGACGTGATTCGTCAGCCCTGCGTGGCGTTATGTTGTATTCTGGTTGCTCTAAGGAACAATTTCGCTCATTTTACTAACAGCATGGAACATGTATTAGCATCATATTAACTATTCATTAATTAATATCACTATCGTTCGGTGTTGCACTAAATGCCACATCGACAGATTGCATTAACAGCTTCGCTTCTGTTGTCAACCCGTTAAATCACATTAGTAATTGCCCTAACAACCCAAACCCAAAAATAAACAACACAACGATAAATTGAAGCGCATGTTATGATGGAGAATTTCCTGCTCCTAAGTGCTCTCTAATAAGTGGTTATGTCGACTTCCATTCAGCTATGTGCATGATTTTAAATGGCAGTCACCATGTCCGGTTTGCTTGTAGGGGTGTACTGTGCTTGAGCATTAGATAAGTATGTGTCACAATCCATCTCTTTTGTTACCTTTTAAATCAAATGTGTTCATTTAATCAAGAGTAGATACATAGCTGGTCTGAAAAGTTTACGATCTAATAAACATACAAGACTTTCTTTTTTCAGATCTCCATTTTTCAACATTGTCTCCTTGTAAATCTACACACTTCTCCCAGCGTCCAAATAGTACTCAGTGGTTTTTCTCTGCAAAATAATTGTTCACGAAAGTGATTGCCTCTTCATTTGACGAAAATCTCTGTCCTCCGAGCCCAATTTTCAGATGAGCGAACAAAAAAGGTCGCTTGGTGAGTAAGGCGGATGGTCAAGCAGTTCAAACCGTGATTTGTGGATTTTCGCCATTGCAACCGCCGAGGTGTGAAACAGTGCGTTGTGTTGGTGAAACAGGATTTTCTTTTTCTGCAAATGTGACCGTTTTACCTCACGTTCTACCTTCAGCTTTTTAAGTAATGATGCGTAGTATGCTCCTGTGGTGTAGACAATGGACTATAATATCTGCATGACTATCTCAAAATAAAAAAAACAGTCGCCATCACTTCCCCAACCAAAAAATCAATTTTTTTCTTGTTTTTTTTTTTTTTTTTTTTTTTTTTTTTGGAGCTGGTTCTACCTATGCAGTCCACTGTTTGGACTGTATTTTTGTTTCGGGCGTATAATGGTGTATCCAAGTATCATCTACACTAATTAATCTGCGCCAAAACTCGAATTTATTGCACCTAAACTGCGCCAACAGAGCGTTGGAAGGGTTCATCGAACACCTTTTTGGACTAACGTAATCAAACGCAGCTCCCAACGCGCGGACAGCTTTCTCATGTCTAAATGTTGATTATTTAATATGTGACAAACACGTTCTTTTGACGTGTTCATAGCCTCTACTATCTCTCTCACTTTAATTCGCCGGTCGTCTAGCGCCATTTGGTGAACCTTGGCGATGTTTTCGTCGGTAGTTGCAGTTTTTGAACTCCCGAACGTTGACGTCTCCCAAGCTCTTACGGCCATGTTTAAATTCAGCTGGCCAAAGTTTAATTGCGGTAAATGACTTGCGTAGACATATTGCCTTTCAAAGACAAAAATTTAATGACAGCTGGATACTCAATTTTGTCTATTTGCCATAAAACCCTCACATCAAATCACTCAAGGGACTGTTACATAACAACTGAACGTCCAAAATGGCAGAAACTTTGGTATGTAACTGTCAACAGATGGACAGTAAAATTCACTAGCTTTTATTTACACGTGCTGCCATCTTCATGCTGAGGTCGGAAACTTTTCAGACCACCCTCGTGTATACATGAGCTTAGTCCCGCAATTAACCAAATTCTCGTTCAAATTTGGTCCCATCGTATGAAACTAATCTAAACTTGGACATGTTGCAATTTTTACACATATTTTCGATTTGTTCCTCAGCATTATACAATGTAGTAATTTTCTTTCCTAATTTCTCTCTTCCCCTCTTTAATTTTCTCTGATCCGTTTTATATGTCTTAATATTTACACCCAATAATCTAATTCGGGCAAGGCATAAATTAATGGAATGAAGAAGAAATTACTACGGGGAAATGGAATGCTAACTAAAAGAGAAGCCAAAGTTGAAATCCAACGACACAACTTAAGTCAACTGGGATTGCAATCTCGAGTGTACGGGAGTTGCATGCAGCGACTTGCATGTGGGGAATATTGTACCTACAGCTGAGTTGTATGTCAGGGACTCTTAGGATATCTCTGTTAAATGAATATCCTTATGAATAAGGTTTGCTAAATCTATCAAACCGAAACATGCAAACGTAGTGCTTCTAATCTTATTATATAATCATTAGCATTAAATAACACCTTCCTGATTGTTAAAAGATGCATTGTTAACTACAACTTGTAACTGTTTCAAATCATTAAACTAAAAGTACAAAATACTTTGGGAATTCAAAAGCCACCAGTTTAGAATTAAAACTAACATGTAAATCTCAAAAAGTTGTGTTTAGCTTTTGCAAGAGACAAGTCTTGATATGTGGTAATAGAACGATCGATACTGGTATCAAATGCACCACCTTGTCCAAAATGATTGGGTTTGAATTGAATGAATTATTAAGTGTGAATATTCCAAAATTTTAAAATTTACAAATTTAGGCTAAATGTATTTGTCTTTACCTTGTTGCTACCCTGGCTTACATGACACCCTGGTCTCCTGCTCTGCCAGGTAGCTCTTAACCTCCATGCCTACTTGTTACTTAATTAGTCCCATTCTTCCCTCTCATCTTCCTTTCTTATATTCTTTACATTTCTTGCCCATTTTTCTCTTAATTTCTGCAAGAACTCACCAATACTCCTTACCTTCTTGTCCTTTCCGGTTAACATGTTTATAGCTACTGTCCTATTCTCTACTTTCTCCCATTTTCCCTCCGAAACCTCTTTTCTCCATATTGCAACCTCCTCGTATTCTGTTACATAGTGTTCTATGATTTCTTTTCCCCCACACAATTCACAAATTCCCTTTTCGCTACCTCTTATCCCTCTTAGAAATATTGTTCCTGTTCTCATCCAAGCTAACCTTTCTCTCTCTCTTGCCTATTGCAATAATCTACATATGCTTCTCGTTCCCAGTTTCTTTTTATTTGTTTGTAAAATTGTAATGATTTCATATTTTCTAGACTTCCCCATAATTCCTGCCTTACTATATCTTCTATTCTGCATTTTACTAATTTACCCACATCGTTTGTATTCTTTTCCTCTAATCCCCATATATCTCCCATTCCTATTTGTTCCATAATTCCTCCTATCTCTGCCCACCAACTATTTGAGTTCTCTAATCCTTTTTGCTGTCTCATGCATAATTTCATAATTTCCCCTTCTACTTTGACCAAACACCTATACCAGAATTTTATGATTCTTTCCATTATTATTCTTTCCATTATTATTCCATTTCTTCTTGTCTTTCCTAATTCTACTAAAGCTACTTCCCTAGATGCTGATCTTGGTAAGCCTAGTAGATCTTTACAAAACCTTCTGTAGTTTTGGTCCACTGTTTTTTTACCTCTGTGCCCCCCTCCCAGATCTCCACTACATACAGCATTTTGGATTCAACTAGTACTTCATACATTCTTTCTAACCACTTGGTTGTCATTTCTAGCTTATATTTGCATATTCTTAGCCCATTCACAGCTGCACTTTTGCCTCAATTTTTCTCCTGTGTGCTCCCCACTTTCCATTGCTGTCAACCTCACTTCTAAGTATTCAAATTCATTGACTACTTCTACCCTTTTGCTATTTAGTAGCCACTTCTCGGCCTTTTAGCTAAGATCAGAGTGATTGGATATAAAGTATTTACAATTAACTATTGCTCCGGTTTGTACGTTTATCTACATAGCACTTACTATCGCCGTAATGACCTTACGGAAGGAACATGTTTCAGATCACTGCAACCGCACAATGCGAAAAAATAATGGATTCCTGAGTAATTAGTTAATAATTATGTGAAAAGTCGATGTGTAAAGAGAACTTTCATATATTAAAATCATGTTCTTTTTCCTCTACATAGTTCATAAATTAAACTTATGTTTGCTACTTGCCTATGCATCCTGCCTAACTGACCATGGGTTTTCGGGGAGTTTTTCGATTCGCCAGGTGAATGCTGGGTAGGTATCCTCCAATTTCCTGTAGCTCCATTTCATCTAGATTATCATTTCACATCATCTCTTATCTCATGGTCTCTTTCAGGGTAGAAGTGTCATCGGGAGTTTCGGCGCTGCATGGCAGGATGATATGCTTCTGAAAAACACTTGCTCCTGCGGTAGCACGGTTTCCGCTCTCCTGGCCGTCCTAGTGGGCCGTTTCAGCACCACGGTGGGTGAGATGCCGGCTATACTAGCTTACCGAGGAGTTTCCAACGGTCTATTGTAGGCACCCTGCCCTCTGCACTGTTATGGCTCCTGGGGAGGGCCGCCTTCTGTATTTTCTCGCCTCACCATTCCTCTTATTATCCCACTTAATATATGTTTCGAATGGGATGATGTTTGTTCATGAGCACTGCTAGGTCAGCAAGCAATCGGAGTCCTGCGGAGATGGCGTATTGCATTCTCCCTACTGTATGCCCACGACAAGAAGGCTAGAGGAGAATGAAGGGCAGAGGAGCTTGAACTGTTTGTCTGCTCCGGTTAGATATCTGTTTACTAGGAAATGAGTGTACGAGAGTACATCTGAGTCACCCATGTTGACAGATCTACTGTATGCCCACGACAAGAAGGCTAGAGGGGTATGAAGGGCAGAGGAGCTTGAACTGTTTGTCTGCTCCGGTTACATATCTGTTTACTAGGAAATGAGTGTACGAGAGTACATCTGAGTCACCCATGCTATCAGATCTACTGTATACACACGACAAGAAGGCTAGAGGGGACTGGAGGGCGGAGGAGCTTGAACTGTTTGTCTGCTCCGGTTAGATATCTGTTTACTAGGAAATGAGTGTACGAGAGTACATCTGAGTCACCCATGTTGACAGATCTACTGTATGCCCACGACAAGAAGGCTAGAGGGGTATGAAGGACAGAGGAGCTTGAACTGTTTATCTGCTCCGGTAACGGATCTGTTAACTAGGAAATGAGAGTATGAGAGTACATATGAGTCACCCATGCTGACAGATCTACTGTATGCCCACGACAAGAAGGCTAGAGGGGTATGAAGGGTGGAGGAGTTTGAACTGTTTATCTGCTCCGTTAGCGGATCTGTTTACTAGGAAATGAGTGTATGAGAGTACATATGAGTCAGCCATGTTGTCAGATCTAATGTTTGTTGCAGCGATAGGTAGTATGTATAGGTGAACTACGTGATAACATTTGTGTATTTTAAACGAGCCTTCCATCCTCGTCATACTCGGAATGCGAGCATAGACCCCGAGTAGACAGCAAAAGTGATTACGTTGTACATTCCTCCAGCTTGTCTTCTTGTCTTGGACAATCAGTAAGTGGTGTGTGAGCGAGCGCCAAACTAATCAGTCTCTAATAAACACTATTTGGCCTAAGACAAAAATTCAGATTGAAAAAACTGTTCCATGAGGAAGGTAGGGAGTAATGTACCTAACATAACCGTAAAATTCCCATAGTTTTAGCTCATATAGTTTTCCTGATACAAATTAAGTACTGTTATATTATAACAATGTGCCGCATTGTTAGCAATGTAATGAATACCATTATTGGTTGGCATATATGCCTGTACGTATATGTGTAACTACTCAGAACTAAAACGTAAAAGTTTCAGATGATGTGATAAAAGAATTATTTTGAATAAGCCAAGGTGTTTGTTAAATTCGATTAGAGGAAACAATGCACTTCCTACTGACCTAGCAGAACGTGTCCGGTCACATTATATCTTTGTTTATGAATGATGGGAGAGATGCACACTCCCGAAACGTGAACTTCTAATCGTCTTTTCAACTGGCTTGCTTCCCGAGAACAAGTTGAATATTTTCGTCGCCAGGAAAGCATCACGTCTTATTTTATCACGTATACTGGGAATTGGAATCACGAAAAGAGCTAGCTCTCATTTCTAAGCGTTCATTGTGTCTATTACACACTTGGAAATATTTTATACCAATCTTGTGGTATTCTTTAAAATTAGACACTACAAGCGAGAAAACAAAGGATGCTTTACTACGTTAATAACTTGAAGCAAAGTTTGGTTGTACAGGGCGAATATCAAAGGTGAACAGGTCACTTCTACCTGAAGGAAGACACAACAGCCCAAGGGAACAGCTGTTACAGATCTGTGGTCTGATTCTCGATGTTTTCCTTTGTGCTCCGATCGACCTACATAAGTGGGGAGCGAAGTGTAGGTCAACGGTATGACATAAACTGGAATTAGAAAGCTCGGTAGAATTCCAAGTAAAGGCCATTAAGAGGACAAGTTAACGCGTTATTTCTGGACTACCTTCCACTTTTCATTAACGGAGTGTTGATGAACAGCTTAATCAAGCCCGCTCGTATTCTACTCCGAGTGTATTTCGTTACTAAACTGCTCTCGACCCGACTGTATCACAGTGGTGTTTACATTTCATGACTTTTTTATGCATGACCTAGGGAGACCGGGGATATATGGCGCTCATACAAAAGCCACAGAGACGGGATAAATTTTTCATCAAAGTTTGAGGCAGGATACGCGTTAGACGTCGAGACAAGACCGCGTTGTATGTACGTCTTCACCCTCGGTTTTCATTTTCTCAAAGATTTGGAACACCACTTAATAAATGTTTCGTAGCAAATTGCGAAAGCTTTTCACTTTCTGATATTTTTCTTAGAAACCAATAATAGACAGTGCAAGGGGCCTGGCCAAATAAAAGTTGCCCATTTCATCGTCCCACCGACGAGCAAAACTTGATTTTGCCAATATAGGAGTCAATCCATTAGATTGGCACTTACATTAAACGGAACCATTTAGTTTTGAGCAAGAATTCTCTGAAACGCCATGTCCTCACAAACCACTGATGTATCTTTGTCCTTTGTGACCTAGTTCTTATGAAATGTTGGCATTAAGAACACCTATTACACTTTACTCTAAAAACAAATGAATACACCATATCCAATATAAACAAGATATTCAGAATTATAAAGGTGGTTGGATATCAAAACAACCAGGTACTACGAACTTTAAAAGAATTTCTATTAAGTTTTGAAGTGACGAATAAAGGGAAAATTACAAAATAACAGCATAACCAGGAAAACGAACATTTTTCATACGGAATTCAAATACCTTTCAAGAACTCAATGTGAAGATTCGCAAGGAGTTCCCTTATTAAACTTAAAGCATTTAAATGGACACATTTTGTTGCCTATGATATATCAATACAGCCGACGAATGATTCATTATCACACATCGGATCCCATGCACCTTAGCAATCAATGTACACACACAGGTGCTATTCAAGGCCAAGCGAGACATCTGCCTGTCCTCATTGCTTTCGATGTGGGAATTACAGTGAACAACCATGTACATTCGTAAATTGTCGAATTTGAATTCCCTCGCCGCTCACTGAAACAATATAAAAATATTGGGAGAAAGATCCTTCAATGTCACAGGACATTAATGGTGCATATGAGTAGAACAAATCATTTTCATGTGTTTGTCCGACACTTAGTTTATTTCACATATTACGCAGTATGGAAAATCCAATATTTTTGTGTAAAATACTGGACAATTACATTACATACTTCAAGTTGTTTAATGGTTGTTGGTAATACCCAAAACCATTTATTTATAGAATGGAGATTGCCCAATAATTGTGACAGTAATGCTATTAATAGAATATGTCAAACACCTTGTACTCCCTGGAAGACAGATCTACCTGCGTGACGAGCAGTATTTGTAATGAAACTAAAGCTACACGTTATGAACCGGACTATCCCTGCGTGTTGTCCCCGGGACTGATCCATCTGCGTGGCGAGCAGTAGTTGTAATGAAACTGAAGCTACGCGTTGTGAACCGGACTATCCCTGCGTGTTGTCCCCGGGACTGATCTATCTGCGTGGCGAGCAGTAGTTGTAATGAAACTAAAGCTACACGTTGTGAACCGGACTATCCCTGCGTGCTGTCCCCGGGACAGATCTACCTGTGTGACGAGCAGTAGTTGTAATGAAACTAAAGCTACACGTTGTGAACCGTACTATCCCTGCGTGCTGTCCCCGGGACAGATCTACTTGCGTGGCGAGCAGTATTTGTAATGAAACTAAAGCTACACGTTGTGAACCGGACTATCCCTGCGTGCTGTCCCCGGGACAGATCTACCTGTGTGACGAGCAGTAGTTGTAATGAAACTAAAGCTACGTGTTGTGAACCGGACTATCCCTGCGTGTTGTCCCCGGGTCTGATCTACCTGCGTGACGAGCAGTAGTTGTAATGAAACTAAAGCTACGCGTTGTGAACCGGACTATCCCTGCGTGTTGTCCCCGGGTCTGATCTACCTGCGTGGCGAGCAGTAGTTGTAATGAAACTAAAGCTACACGTTGTGAACCGGACTATCCCTGCGTGCTGTCCCCGGGACAGATCTACCTGTGTGACGAGCAGTAGTTGTAATGAAACTAAAGCTACGCGTTGTGAACCGGACTATCCCTGCGTGTTGTCCCCGGGTCTGATCTACCTGCGTGGCGAGCAGTAGTTGTAATGAAACTAAAGCTACACGTTGTGAACCGGACTATCCCTGCGTGTTGTCCCCGGGTCTGATCTATCTGCGTGACGAGCAGTAGTTGTAATGAAACTAAAGCTACGCGTTGTGAACCGGACTATCCCTGCGTGTTGTCTCCGGGTCTGATATACCTGCGTGGCGAGCAGTAGTTGTAATGAAACTAAAGCTACGTATTGTGAACCGGACTATCACTGCGTGTTGTCCCCGGGACTGACCTACCTGCGGGGCGAGCAGTATTTGTAATGAAACTAAAGCTACGTGTTGTGAACCGGACTATCCCGGCGTGTTGTCCCCGGGTCTGATCTACCTGCGTGGCGAGCAGTAGTTGTAATGAAACTAAAGCTACGTGTTGTGAACCGGACAATCGCTGCGTGTTATCCCCGGGACTGACCTACCTGCGTGGCGAGCAGTAGTTGTAATGAAACTAAAGCTACGTGTTGTGAACCGGACTATCGCTGCGTGTTGTCCCCGGGTCTGATCTACCTGCGTGGTGAGCAGTATTTGTAATGAAACTAAAGCTACGCGTTGTGAACCGTACTATCACTGCGTGTTGTCCCCGGGACTGATCTACCTGCGTGGTGAGCAGTATTTGTAATGAAACTAAAGCTACGTGTTGTGCACCGGACTATCACGGCGTGTTGTCCCCGGGTCTGATCTATCTGCGTGACGAGCAGTAGTTGTAACGAAACTGAAGCTACGCGTTTTGAACCGGACTATCCCTGCGTGTTGTCTCCGGGACAGATCTACCTGTGTGACGAGCAGTAGTTGTAATGAAACTAAAGCTACGCGTTGTGAACCGGACTATCAGTGCGTGTTGTCCCCGGGACTGACGTAAGCAGTTATAAACTCCCATACTCGTAATCTTCATATTCATTTAAAGGTGTATGCGATCCGTTGCCTGTTGGTTATCTTTAAAGTGATTAAATTTCTTTGTTGGAATACCACTACAGTTACTTTTTCCTCTAACTAATATGCGAAATCCCTTTATCACATTTAATATACTGCAATTGGAAAACTATGAAACATAAATAATTCCTACCAAAAGATATACGCAGAACATACAAAATAGAAATAGAATTTTCCCCTCTTGTTTACCACTTCTAATGAATTTGCCATTGTTGCCATTGTATTTTAACGTTATCGCAGGAGACAGTTCTGCGATAAGGTACGAAGCTCGCATTACAGAGATCCCGGTTCGATTCCGTTGGCTATCTCTTAGACAATGGATTATTCGTGATTTCCCTTGTAGAGCAACGCGAATGCTGGTATGGTTTCACTTATAAAACATGTTTCATTTCTTTCGTTTCTCAAAATAGTCTTCTGTGATTTTCTCACCTCATCCGTTCCTCCTGGGAATGCTAATTATAGAACATCCACAATGGGTCGTGGTACAGTTTTCGCCTTCTTTCCTTGGTCATAGCCACGTGCAGGACCATCCTATACTTAAACTCAAATACAAAAGTTCCGTTTTGGGTCAAGGTGCAAGTGTACTCTCCATTGCCTGGTCATAGTTACAGGCAGCGCCGGTCTGTAACCCCCGGCGAATTTTTAACCCTGTCCGTTCCTCCAGGGGAAGCTAGGTACAAAACTGTGTCTAATACAGGTATCTAATCACTCATCTCTTCACAATCGTTTTGAAGTGATTGTTACCGCTGCCCGGCTGGTTACCGAGACCTGGGGGACCCGGCGTCTTCCGGTGCTTGTGACCTGCCATTGTTCTTCTTGACTACAACCTCATGTCCTGAGGTACTGTCTCGTACTTCGGGTTGCTTTACTAGAGGCATATATATTTGATGGTTGCCGAATGTGTCGAGCATTTCCGATGTCGATTTGATGACGTAGTTTAATAAGTTTTTCAGTCGTGGCACCAGGGGTCGAACGCAAAATGTCACAATAGCTGGTTCTGTTGATTCTGATATAGATTTTGATTCTTAGTTCAATTCCGACGTGTATGTGCTCATAGATGTCAAAAGTGTTCAATAGCCTAACAGTAGTCCATCAAAGGTCGCCCTTCGGTCCAAAACCATGTTATTAAACCTCTGTCCCTGCAGACGCGCCTTCACGATCACCTAACTTCATGCAGACACTACTGCAGTCTCTACTAGAGTCATCCTGCAGATCCCTGAATACTTCATTGGGGCTGCGGAGTGTTACGTCGCTTCGGCCAAGTCGCTGTACATTCTTTCCGACGACAACCATCGCATCGTGGCTTCTGAGGGTCCCCAGTCCTAGCATAGCCTCCTCAGCCATCTTGGTGACAAACAACCACCGACTCATTCTAAAAGGGTATTTTTTCCACAGATAAAATGTCACCCAATGCCGTCACTAACTGGAACGTTCTAATGAATTTCCTTGTCAACATTGCGTACTCCATGTCAGGTCTGATCACCATTGTCAAGCAGCATCCGTTAACCCCTCTCCTGCATCCATCCATGTGCAACAATGCTGTCATCCATCTTGTGTAAGGTGTGAGAAATTGGTGAATATGAACCTGACATGCCTCTCGCCAAACCTGTCCTCTGGTTCGTCACACCTACAACACAGGCCACTATACCTGTATCGAGCCTCAGCCCCTGCCATATTGGAAGCTCCTGTTCTTTAAGATAGGGAGAGCTGTTATTTTGGCCGCCTGCACCCTCAACGTATCCGTCAGCGCCTCGTGGTTTGTGCCAGGAGCTCCTGCATCTCGGCATTGTGCGCGCTGTCAACAAGGGACTGGGCAAGTTCCCAGGACACGTGGCTAGTCAGGCGATCCACTAGTGCTTTATTGGCCAGCTATTCAATTACTACAGCTCTTTTCCTGGCCATTATCGTAGTCGAATCTTCCAGACACAGTCTAGTGACAGCAGTATTGTACTTCTCGGCCATCTTTTCTCATTAGCACAGATAGGCGCTCTGGTCCATCTGGTATCAGTAACTAGCTGTGGACGTGCTGACAGTATTTACCCAGAAACATTATCTATTTATGTACAATTTTCTAATTTTTCACAAGTTAGTACCTTTAGTTGGTTTTGTTGTCTGTCTCACTCATGCAGGTGAACCATGAAAATTGTAAATGTTTCCTCTGTTTTAATGTTGTCGAGTAAATTAATGCAACGCGCAGTCTGTAAATGAGATAATAAAATAGAACCACAACAGTTTTTAAAAGAGAGTATTTTGGCCTGAAGCAGCTGGGAGGCATTAATTGCATTTTATGAATAGCTAAGAAGTAGGGCATTATAAATATTTAATACAAACACATATACAGTAAATAAATGTCAGAGGGCTTCGTCAGAAATTGAACTGTAGTAGTATGAGAATTATATGTGAGGGTATTTTAATACTATGTATCCGTTCATTTTGATAAATAATCGTCACGAATTTTAAAGTTATTTCCGTGTGGATTTAACTGTATTTGTTATTATTCCATACATAGGGACTTATAAATCCTATTCTCGTCTCTGTTTTTATTTGTACACAAATATCATTAATATACAGCGACGCTTGCCATTAGGAATCAACTCGAGTTCACTTTGGAACCACGTAGGATACAATTCCTTCATAGAAACCAACAAGGGGGTATGGTTAAATTTTAATTATTACCATTTAAAAATGTGATAGAGAGTTTGTGTTGATATGTGCTTGTTAATTCTTCTCTACGTAGTCATCATCCAGAATTACACATTTTTCCCAGCGTTTCTTGACCTTCCGAATACCTTGATTGTAGAAGTCTACAGAATTCGCTTTAAACTACTCTTCCACTTCATCAATGACGTCATTCGTGTTGTCAAATCAGCGACCCCGCAACGGATTCTACATTTCCGGGAACAAGAAAAGGTCACTTGGTGCGAGATCGGGCGAATAAGGCGGATGCTGTAAGATCTCAAAGCCACATTCTCCTGTTTTCTCAACTGCAACTTGAAATGAATGAGCTGGTGCATTGTCAGCCAGAAGACGAACAACTTTGTAGAGCATACCGCGTCGTTTCCTAATCAGAGCTGCTCGTAACTTGTCCAGAAGATTGCAGTAGCATCTGCCATTAATAGTTTGACCCTTGGCAAGATAATCGCTAAGGATTACTTAACGACAATCTAAGAAAACTTAAAGTATGACATTCCCAGCTGACTTTTGTACCTTTGCCTTTTTGGGAGGGGAGAAATCGGCATAATTTCATTCTATGCTCATGGTTTTTGTCTCTGGATCATACTGAAAGATCGAGGATTCATCTATGCTTACCAGACGATCAAAAAACGTTTTCATCCTGTTCCAACAGCATCAACATCTGCCTCGAAAAATCACGCCGTATTTGCTTTAGGAAAGGGGTTAGCAAACGTGGAACCCACCGTGCAAGCAACTTAGATATGTGCAGTTCTTCCACACACTACCATAACTAAGATGTGTCTCATTCATGATCATTTGGATGGTTGCTCGTCTGTCTTCCAGTATTAAACACTCCACCTTCTTCACTGTGAAAGCATCGTCTGTCATTGACGGTCTAACAGTTCTTGGCTCATCTGTCAGGGACATGTGGCCAGTTTGAAAATTCCTTTTCCATCTCACAACAGTGTCATACGATGGGCAATCATTTCCATAAACAGCCGTCATCTCATCATGAATTTCCCGGGCAGTTTTGCCCTTCCAATGCAGGAACTTGATCACACTACAAGCCTCAATTTTCTCCATCTTAAACCTCAGTCACTTCTGGCACTCACTGTAAAAAACAAAAACAAAAGAACTAAAATCACTGAAACTACCAACATTGTGTCCCAAGGGATCAATGATGACAGTGAAAAATTTTCATCACTCTAGCATAAAAACCACCGGGTGATAATTAAAACTTTACAACACCCCCTCGTGTTTATAATAACTCATTTACTATTTTACATATTCAGTTTAATATAAAATAACCCCTTTAATTTTTGAGAATTTAGTCATGGGTTCCATAGAAAATTTGTACAGTGTTGAGGAACTTATTATGAATAAGAACATTTAATTGAAATTAGAATTTAACATTGAACATTAGAAACCACGGAATAGACGTAAGAGGCTAAAATAATGGTGATCTTGAACGTTGGGTTCTCACAAAGAAACGGAAGATGTGCGTAATTGAACATTTGGTCATGCATAATTACGATAAGATGTCAGAAAATGTTAGGATAGAATATTTAAACATTTTAGAGATACCTTCTGTTCTTATGTCATTGTATATTATTGTGAGTAAATATCAACGAGCTGACCGCAATGAAGTCAGAGTGGATGTTTTTCTACTCATGTGACCTTTGAGGTTCAAGACTAGGAGTAAAAATTGTGGAGGGGCAGCGAAAGTCGGCCGGGGTGTCCGTTCTTACTTTTAACGTTAGCCCTCTACGGAATGGGTGGAGGAGAAAACCAATGGTGATCAGATCCGGGGGAAGAATGTGAGAAAGCAGCTTCATATATAGTTAATGGGAACATGTTCAGGTCGTTTCCATAAATCCCGAGCGCCTTACAGTCCCCTAAGATTCAAGAATGCCTCTAGAAATAGGTTTGATCAGCAGAAACCATTACCAAGTGTACATCCACCGAACATCTGTAAGGAACTGATCACCAATGCCTGGACCTACAATCTAAACCTTATAACAGGAAATGAGAGTATCCGTGGAAGGGAAATGAACCCAGGGGCTCTCGAATATCGATGAGCCATCTGGTTTGCTTAACAAAAGCACATATGAACACTTATTATTGGAGAGAATACTTCCAGATAAAGGTTTCGAAACGCAATTCTCTCTAGGAAGGCAAATATTAGCTGTCGAGATGCAAGCGATAAAAATGCAGATAGGTATTCCTATTACTTATGTTTACAGCAAAATGAACAAATATTCCAGTCTTTGTTCTGAAACTAACTGTTGCAAAAACAACAGATTTATGATACAGTTTTCTACTATGTAAGAAAGGAAATGCTCCGTGCTGGTCTAAGTAAACAGCAGACGAAATGGAGATCAATTTTGAAATGTAACATAATGCTGTTCCTGAATTTTAAATCCGTGGATGTTGGTGTTGGTTGGAGCATGAAGTAGCTAAAACGTTGTTACTACCCCTTACAAGTTACAGCAGAAAGCACGCAATTATTTGTTTCAAATGGGATGATGTTTATCCTTGAGTGTTGCTAGGTGAGCAAACAATCGGAGTCCTGCGGTGTTGTCGTATGACATTACACCTAAATGGTGTGTGACGAGCGCCAACGTAATCAATCTCTATTAAATACTATCCGCGCTACGACGAAAATTCAAGTTTTGCAAAAACTTATCCATAAGGAACGTAGAGAGTAATGTATTTTACATAATCGTAAAAAACCCATACTGTTAGCCCATATAGTTTTCCTAATACAAATGAAGTACTATTATATTATAACAATGTATCGCGTCGTAAGCACTGTAATGTCTATCATTGGTTGGCATATATGCATTTATGTATATTTGTAATTACTCAGAACTGAAACGTAAACGTTCGAAATGACATGATAAAAGAACTTATTTTAATAAGCTAACGCGGTAGTTAGATTCAAACGAGAGAAAAAAAGTCGTCCTACTGGCCTAGTAGAATGTGTCTGGTCACATTATATCTTTCTTTATGGTTTCGTAATCTCTATTTACTCTAGAGAGTTCAAAGCAGTATTATTCAGTTGTTCTTCCGTTTAAAAACCAGGGAAAGTGTATCAACTGGATCAGCTTGCAATTGAAATGAGACACGAGGTATTATAAACCACCTTCCTCCTTACCACTGCCAGAACAATCCAATTTAGTTAATGTGGGTTCAAATTATGTTACAAATAGAAATAATACTTTTAAACTGACTGACGCTGAACGACTTATTCACTAAGAAATTGACAAGGTTACACAAGACTGGGAAAACTGCTTGAGACATAAGATAAACTACAAGAACACTGCTTTTGGAAAGAAATAGCACGGGACGAGATTTTGGAGCCTATCATCATAAACTTGCAACACTTTTTTTTTTAATTTTAAAATATATATTTATGTATATAGATATATTTTTCTTTTCCTGGTTTAACCGTTTTTATTGTTTACGTTTAACTACGTATCTGTTTTCTGTAGTTTCACACATATACACTATACACATAAACACCCATGCCCAAGGCGGGACTCGAACCCGCGAACCTCTACGCGACGGAATGCTAGAGACATACGTTCTAACGACCATGGCTACGAGGGCCGGCATACTCAGGCGATGAAGATAGTGACAATGACGAATTATCTCTTATCGGAAGTGACATTCATAGCTATATGGTTGTGCCGCTGACAGTTTCGTTGGATTAAAAAAATGAATAATTTATAAACTACAATTTAAAACATGTTCGTAATATACAAATATACATGTTGCAGTTGTTATTTCAACAGCTGCATTATTATAAAACTTTGGAAAATTCAGTTTGCGTTTCCTTACGTTTAGCGTGAAGAAGGCACGCAAGTGTGCGAGAGAGAAGGTAATATAAAGAGAGTGGGGGGGGGGGTAACGACGTGGCAACGGTGAAGGCTCTAACGCATCTGATTCGCTACAGGCCAGAACTCTTCCCATTTGAAACACACAATAGTTATAAGTGTGCACTCATCTTCAAACTAATAAATTGCCAGTATTCAAATAGAAAGTTGTTTTGACGAAAAATGAGGACTTTTAATTAACGTTAAGAAATGGGGTGGCTCATGAAACGCTTTACACCTGCAGACAACAAGTTTATAAGTTACAAAAAGATATGAAAACTCAAAACGATTCCTAGTTACTGTTCGATGTTTCTGAATTTTCGAAATATTCTTCCACAGAACGTTTATCCGGAACGTTTTTCGGAATATGCTAGTATTTTATGGAAATTGTGTTGCTTTTATGGGGTTGCTATTTCATTTAATAGACTTTACAGTATTTGAATCTTAAGCTATGAAGCAAGCAATCTGAAAATAAATGGTCAGCATTTCCTTTATCTCATCTAAAAGGCGATTACTTCAAAAAGATGAAAAGTGGGCACTAAATGGTAAAAGGGTACAAGTAGTCAATGAATTTGAATACTTAGGAGTAAGGTTGAATAACAATGGAAAATGGGGAGCACACAGGAGAAAAATTGAAGCAAGAGGAAGGGCGGCAATGAATAAGATAAGAATATGCAAATATAAGCTAGAAATGACAACCAAGTGGTTAGAAAGAATTTATGAAGTACTAGTTGAATCCGAACATAATGTATGCAGTGGAGATCTGGGGGGCACAGAAGTAAACAAAACAGTGGACCAAAACTACAGAAGGTTTTGTAAAGAGCTACTAGACTTACCAAGATCAGCATCTAGGGAAGTAGCTTTAATAGAATTAGGAAAGACAAGAAGAAATGCAATAATAATGGAAAGAATAATAAAATTTCAGTATAGGTGTTTGGTCAAAGAAGAAGGGGAAATTATGAAATTATGCACGAGACAAAAAAGATTAGAGAACTCAAATAGTTGGTGGGCAGAGATAGGAGGAATTATGGAAAAAATAGTAATGGGAGATATATGGAGATTAGAGGAAAGGAATACAAGCGATGTGGGTAAATTGGTACAATGTAGAATAGAAGATATAGAAATACAGGAAATATGAGGAAGTCTAGAAAATATGAAATCATTACACTTTTACAAACAAATAAAAAAATTAGGAACGAAAATCATACGTAGATTACTGCAATAGGCAAGAAAGAAGGGTTAGCTTGGATGAGAACAGGGACAATATTTCTAAGAGCGATAAGAGGCAGGAAAAAGGGAATTTGTGAATTTTGTGGTGGAGAAGAACGCATAGAACGCTATATAACAGTATGTGAGGAAATTGCAATGTGGAGAAAAAAGGTTTGGGAGGAAAAATGGGAGAAAGTAGAGAAGAAGATAGTAGCTGTAAAAATATTAAGAGAAAAAGGAAAAGAAGGTAAGAAGTATTGGTGAGTTCTTGCAGAAAGTTAAAGAAATATTGGCAAGAAATGTAAAAAATTTAAGAAAGGAAGATGAGAGGGAAGAATGGGACTAATTAAGTAACAAGGAAGCATGGAGATTAAGAGCTACTTGACAGAGCAGAAGAGTAGGGTGTTAAATAAGCCAAGATAGCAACAAGATAAAGACAAATAAATGTAGTCTAAAGCTGTAAATTGTAAAATTTTGGAATATGTACAACAAAATACATGAAACAAACGTTTTAGCTACATCCATCAAAGCATAAACCTTGTAATAATTTTGCGTTTCAAGTTTATGAGTTAATATTTTGAGCAAAATATTGCAGTTTCTTCCAATCACAACTGTTGAAGGACATTAGTAGGTATGCCTGACTACGTTATCAGCAAAGTAATGTTCTTGTGTCTGCACACGATACGTTAAAATAAGAATTAGCGTGGTAGATTTTTGTATTTTTATTGTAAACGGCGTATCATTTCTGCTTGTTGATTTGAATTGTATCGATAAGGGTCATATATTGTTTTAATCAGCAGAATATTTTGATAGTGAATTTTTGTGCGATTGTTGCAGGCTTAGAGGAATTAACTTGTATGTTAGACAAGGACTTCCCTTGCGTACACAACAACATTTTGTGATGTGAATTCTGCGCGTGTTGTTGTAATCTGTTATAACGAGTTGCTAGAGATTATGAACACGCGATACCCTCACCCTGTGTACTTGTTTCATCTCGGTGTATTGCCACCAATGCTCCACAAAATTCGAAAAACCCAAATCCCTGATAACGTTTTAAAAAATAAAGGCCTTGTTCCACTGTAGTCGGCTCTAATATGCACGATTATTTGGGATTATGGGAAACGTATGGAACTGTTCATCAGTGTAGGGTGGACGGGGATTGAGATGCCTCGGTTCATGCACCCTTCAACAACAACAACAACAAAAAATACCGATAAACCTCTTTATTGTTCATCATTTTGTTCACATAAACCTTTTGATATCTTCCATCGAACATGTAAATTCCAAGCTATTCCATTTTTACGGATTACATGAGCCAATAGACAGTAGAGGTCATCGCTTTAACATGTGAAGCATGAAAAGTAAATCTGCATGTACATGACAGAGATGTATCATTTGAAATGGACATAAAAATATTTCTTTCCTAGAGATATCACTATTTCATATTTAAGTTAACTGATGGAAATTAATCGTTTCTTCACATTAGCCGTATACACGCCAAGGTTATGGATAGAGTCAACCTGAAAAATGCATGCTATGGCCGGGATTTAAACCACGGATCTCCTGGTTTCTGTCCAGTCACTGCTACCCATTGAGCTACCATGATCAACGGGCCTTCCTGACATTACAGTTTCCAATTGACTCATATTTTCCCCGGTAAACCACTAGGGGCTCTCACATCCGACATACACCGTTTGTGGCGACTTACTATCATAAGTACTTGAGTCCCAGGATTCATCATTTAACTCTTATTATTTTAGTTAATTGATGAAAATTAATAATTTCTTTACACTAGCCATATATAGGCTAAGGGAAAAATATATGAGTTAATTGAGGAATTTAATGTCAGAACGGCACGTTGGCCATGGTAGTTCAATGAGTAAGAGCGACTGGACGGAAACCAGGAGACCTGTGGTTCAAATCCCAGCCATAGCATTGAATTTTTCAGGTTGACTATCTATCCAAAACTATTTCATACGTTTGAAGTGATTATTCTGTAGCACTCACTGAAAATAAGTGGAGGAATTACTGCATTCTAACAAACAATGAATCAAGCTGAAAATAATAAACCGCAGTTAATATTATTCTTTTCGTTGTTTGAATAAATGAAACTAATTTTATATGAATTCTCATATATTTAATTTTCTTTCTAAATCAAACAAAACTGAATTTTGTTTGTCAAATTTTAGTTTCATGTAACGAGTACTTGAGAAGCTATTGAATGAACAACAGTAGCGATGATTAGTTATGATAATTGTTATAAAAAGGGACAATGGTTAAAATTTTGTAAAATTCAACACAAGATGTCTTAAGCAAAGTTATTCTATTTGTCCACTGTGCACTGCAGTCAATGAGACTCTCCGCCCAGCCCCATAACATTGTGAACACAAAGCACAGAAAAAATACTCTGGCTGATAAACAGATAAAATTTTGTCACTTTCTCTAACATCGCCTTAATGATCTCAAAAACATTTTGCCAGCCTACCTTGGTAGTAGAAAAAGTAGAAACTTAATTAAAACCTGATAACCAGATATCGGATCGCATACACCTTCACAATCAATGTATGCACACAGGTAGAAGGCCAAGCGAGACATCAACAAACGTCCTAGTCAACAAGTATACCGATGCGCTGTGTGTGTACACTCTGGTACAGATACAAAATGTAACCTACGTTACAATATGCCATCCTTCTCATTACTTTCGATGTGGGAATTACAGTGAACAACCATGTACATTCGTAAATTGTTGAATGTGAATTTTCTGTGTCTGTCACTGAAACAATATAAAAATATTGGGAGAAAATTCGTTCAGTGTCGCATAACGTTAATGCTGCATATGAGTAGTTCAAATCATTTTCACGTGTTTGTCCGAGACTTAGTTTATTTCTTATATCACACACCACTGAAAATCCAGTTTTTCTTTCTCTGTCTTTCTCTCTTTTTAGAATATCGGATATCTTTGTGCTCGTTAGGTAGGTAGTGCATTCTGTATATTGTTAATTTATGCAGACACCTCCTCGACTGCTTTTAGACAGCTCGAAATTACATTCTTCAAGCTGTTTAATGGTTGTTGATAATACCCAAAACTTTTGATTCATAAAATGGAGATTCTCCAATAATTGTTGTAAAGCAATGCTATTAACACGATATGTCAAACACCTTGCACTCCCTGGAAGACAGATCTACCTCCTTGGCGAGCAGTAGTTGTAATGAAACTAAAGCTACGTGTTGTGAACCGGACTATTCCTGCCTGTTGTCCCCGGGTTTAATCTACCTGCGTGGTGAGCAGCAGTTGTAATGAAACTAAAGCTACGCGTTGTGAACCGAACTATTCCTGCGTGTTGTCCCCGGGTCTGATCTACCTGCGTGGTGAGCAGTAGTTGTAACGAAACTAAAGCTACGCGTTGTGAACCGGACTATCCCTGCCTGTTGTCCCCGGGTCTGATCTACCTGCGTGGCGAGCAGTAGTTGTAATGAAACTAAAGCTACGCGTTGTGAACCGGACTATCACTGCGTGCTGTCCCCGGAACTCATCTACCTGCGTGGTGAGCAGTGGTTGTAATGAAACTAAAGCTACGCGTTGTGAACTGGACTATCCCTGCGTGTTGTCCCCGGGACTGATCTACCTGCGTGGCGAGCAGTAGTTGTAATGAAACTAAAGCTACACGTTGTGAACCGGACTATCCCTGCGTGTTGTCCACGGGTCTGATCTACCTGCGTGACGAGCAGTAGTTGTAATGAAACTAAAGCTACGCGTTGTGAACCGGACTATCCCTGCGTGTTGTCCCCGGGACTGATCTACCTGCGTGGCGAGCAGTAGTTGTAATGAAACTAAAGCTACGCGCTGTGAACCGGACTATCACTGCGTGTTGTCCCCGGGAATGATCTACCTGCGTGGCGAGCAGTAGTTGTAATGAAACTAAAGCTACGCGTTGTGAACCGGACTATCCCTGCCTGTTGTCCCCGGGTCTGATCTACCTGCGTGGCGAGCAGTAGTTGTAATGAAACTAAAGCTACGCGTTGTGAACCGGACTATCACTGCGTGCTGTCCCCGGAACTGATCTACCTGCGTGGCGAGCAGTAGTTGTAATGAAACTAAAGCTACGCGTTGTGAACCGGACTATCCCTGCCTGTTGTCCCCGGGTCTGATCTACCTGCGTGGCGAGCAGTAGTTGTAATGAAACTAAAGCTACGCGTTGTGAACCGGACTATCACTGCGTGTTGTCCCCGGGACTGATATACCTGCGTGGCGAGCAGTAGTTGTAATGAAACTAAAGCTACGCGTTGTGAACCGGACTATCCCTGCCTGTTGTCCCCGGGTCTGATCTACCTGCGTGGCGAGCAGTAGTTTTAATGAAACTAAAGCTACGCGTTGTGAACCGGACTATCACTGCGTGCTGTCCCCGGAACTGATCTACCTGCGTGGCGAGCAGTGGTTGTAATGAAACTAAAGCTACGCGTTGTGAACTGGACTATCCCTGCGTGTTGTCCAAGGGTCTGATCTACCTGCGTGACGAGCAGTAGTTGTAATGAAACTAAAGCTACGCGTTGTGAACCGGACTATCACTGCGTGTTGTCCCCGGGACTGATATACCTGCGTGGCGAGCAGTAGTTGTAATGAAACTAAAGCTACGCGTTGTGAACCGGACTATCCCTGCCTGTTGTCCCCGGGTCTGATCTACCTGCGTGGCGAGCAGTAGTTGTAATGAAACTAAAGCTACGCGTTGTGAACCGGACTATCACTGCGTGCTGTCCCCGGAACTGATCTACCTGCGTGGCGAGCAGTGGTTGTAATGAAACTAAAGCTACGCGTTGTGAACTGGACTATCCCTGCGTGTTGTCCAAGGGTCTGATCTACCTGCGTGACGAGCAGTAGTTGTAATGAAACTAAAGCTACGCGTTGTGAACCGGACTATCCCTGCGTGTTGTCCCCGGGACTGATCTACCTGCGTGGCGAGCAGTAGTTGTAATGAAACTAAAGCTACGCGCTGTGAACCGGACTATCACTGCGTGTTGTCCCCGGGAATGATCTACCTGCGTGGCGAGCAGTAGTTGTAATGAAACTAAAGCTACGCGTTGTGAACCGGACTATCCCTGCCTGTTGTCCCCGGGTCTGATCTACCTGCGTGGCGAGCAGTAGTTGTAATGAAACTAAAGCTACGCGTTGTGAACCGGACTATCACTGCGTGCTGTCCCCGGAACTGATCTACCTGCGTGGCGAGCAGTAGTTGTAATGAAACTAAAGCTACGCGTTGTGAACCGGACTATCCCTGCCTGTTGTCCCCGGGTCTGATCTACCTGCGTGGCGAGCAGTAGTTGTAATGAAACTAAAGCTACGCGTTGTGAACCGGACTATCACTGCGTGTTGTCCCCGGGACTGATATACCTGCGTGGCGAGCAGTAGTTGTAATGAAACTAAAGCTACGCGTTGTGAACCGGACTATCCCTGCCTGTTGTACCCGGGTCTGATCTACCTGCGTGGCGAGCAGTAGTTGTAATGAAACTAAAGCTACGCGTTGTGAACCGGACTATCACTGCGTGCTGTCCCCGGAACTGATTCACCTGCGTGGCGAGCAGTGGTTGTATTGAAACTAAAGCTACGCGTTGTGAACTGGACTATCCCTGCGTGTTGTCCCCGGGTCTGATCTACCTGCGTGGCGAGCAGTGGTTGTAATGAAACTAAAGCTACGCGTTGTGAACTGGACTATCCCTGCGTGTTGTCCCCGGGTCTGATCTACCTGCGTGGCGAGCAGTGGTTTTAATGAAACTAAAGCTACGCGTTGTGAACTGGACTATCCCTGTGTGTTGTCCCCGGGTCTGATCTACCTGCGTGGCGAGCAGTGGTTGTAATGAAACTAAAGCTACGCGTTGTGAACTGGACTATCCCTGCGTGTTGTCCCCGGGTCTGATCTACCTGCGTGGCGAGCAGTGGTTGTAATGAAACTAAAGCTACGCGTTGTGAACTGGACTATCCCTGCGTGTTGTCCCTGGGACTGATCTACCTGCGTGGCGAGCAGTAGTTGTAATGAAACTAAAGCTACACGTTGTGAACCAGACTATCCCTGCGTGTTGTCCACGGGTCTGATCTACCTGCGTGACGAGCAGTAGTTGTAATGAAACTAAAGCTACGTGTTGTGAACCGGACTATCCCTGCGTGTTGTCCCCGGGTCTGATCTACCTGCGTGTAGAGCAGTAGTTGTAATGAAACTAAAGCTACACGTTGTGAACCGGAGTATCACTGCGTGTTGTCCCCGGGACTGATCTACCTGCGTGGCGAGCAGTAGTTGTAATGAAACTAAAGCTACACGTTGTGAACCGGGCTATCCCTGCGTGTTGTACCCGGGTCTGATCTACCTGCGTGACGAGCAGTAGTTGTAATGAAACTAAAGCTACACGTTGTGAACCGGACTATCCCTGCGTGTTGTCCCCGGGACTGATCTACCTGCGTGGTGAGCAGTAGTTGTAATGAAACTAAAGCTACGCGTTGTGAACCGGACTATCCCTGCGTGTTGTCCCCGGGTCTGATCTACCTGCGTGAAGAGCAGTAGTTGTAATGAAACCAAAGCTACACGTTGTGAACCGGACTATCCCTGCGTGTTGTCCCCGGGACTGATCTACCTGCGTGAAGAGCAGTAGTTGTAATGAAGCCAAAGCTACACGTTGTGAACCGGACTATCCCTGCGTGTTGTCCCCGGGTCTGATCTACCTGCGTGAAGAGCAGTAGTTGTAATGAAACCAAAGCTACACGTTGTGAACCGGACTATCCCTGCGTGTTGTCCCCGGGACTGATCTACCTGCGTGAAGAGCAGTAGTTGTAATGAAACCAAAGCTACACGTTGTGAACCGGACTATCCCTGCGTGTTGTCCCCGGGACTGATCTACCTGCGTGAAGAGCAGTAGTTGTAATGAAACCAAAGCTACACGTTGTGAACCGGACTATCCCTGCGTGTTGTCCCCGGGTCTGATCTACCTGCGTGACGAGCAGTAGTTGTAATGAAACTAAAGCTACGCGTTGTGAACCGGACTATCCCTGCCTGTTGTCCCCGGGTCTGATCTACCTGCGTGGCGAGCAGTAGTTGTAATGAAACTAAAGCTACGCGTTGTGAACCGGACTATCACTGCGTGCTGTCCCCGGAACTGATCTACCTGCGTGGCGAGCAGTGGTTGTAATGAAACTAAAGCTACGCGTTGTGAACTGGACTATCCCTGCGTGTTGTCCCCGGGTCTGATCTACCTGCGTGGCGAGCAGTGGTTGTAATGAAACTAAAGCTACGCGTTGTGAACTGGACTATCCCTGCGTGTTGTCCCCGGGTCTGATCTACCTGCGTGGCGAGCAGTGGTTTTAATGAAACTAAAGCTACGCGTTGTGAACTGGACTATCCCGTGTGTGTTGTCCCCGGGTCTGATCTACCTGCGTGGCGAGCAGTGGTTGTAATGAAACTAAAGCTACGCGTTGTGAACTGGACTATCCCTGCGTGTTGTCCCCGGGTCTGATCTACCTGCGTGGCGAGCAGTAGTTGTAATGAAACTAAAGCTACGCGTTGTGAACTGGACTATCCCTGCGTGTTGTCCCTGGGACTGATCTACCTGCGTGGCGAGCAGTAGTTGTAATGAAACTAAAGCTACACGTTGTGAACCAGACTATCCCTACGTGTTGTCCACGGGTCTGATCTACCTGCGTGACGAGCAGTAGTTGTAATGAAACTAAAGCTACGTGTTGTGAACCGGACTATCCCTGCGTGTTGTCCCCGGGTCTGATCTACCTGCGTGTAGAGCAGTAGTTGTAATGAAACTAAAGCTACACGTTGTGAACCGGAGTATCACTGCGTGTTGTCCCCGGGACTGATCTACCTGCGTGGCGAGCAGTAGTTGTAATGAAACTAAAGCTACACGTTGTGAACCGGGCTATCCCTGCGTGTTGTACCCGGGTCTGATCTACCTGCGTGAAGAGCAGTAGTTGTAATGAAACCAAAGCTACACGTTGTGAACCGGACTATCCCTGCGTGTTGTCCCCGGGACTGATCTACCTGCGTGAAGAGCAGTAGTTGTAATGAAACCAAAGCTACACGTTGTGAACCGGACTATCCCTGCGTGTTGTCCCCGGGTCTGATCTACCTGCGTGACGAGCAGTAGTTGTAATGAAACTAAAGCTACGCGTTGTGAACCGGACTATCCCTGCCTGTTGTCCCCGGGTCTGATCTACCTGCGTGGCGAGCAGTAGTTGTAATGAAACTAAAGCTACGCGTTGTGAACCGGACTATCACTGCGTGCTGTCCCCGGAACTGATCTACCTGCGTGGCGAGCAGTGGTTGTAATGAAACTAAAGCTACGCGTTGTGAACTGGACTATCCCTGCGTGTTGTCCCCGGGTCTGATCTACCTGCGTGGCGAGCAGTGGTTGTAATGAAACTAAAGCTACGCGTTGTGAACTGGACTATCCCTGCGTGTTGTCCCCGGGTCTGATCTACCTGCGTGGCGAGCAGTGGTTTTAATGAAACTAAAGCTACGCGTTGTGAACTGGACTATCCCGTGTGTGTTGTCCCCGGGTCTGATCTACCTGCGTGGCGAGCAGTGGTTGTAATGAAACTAAAGCTACGCGTTGTGAACTGGACTATCCCTGCGTGTTGTCCCCGGGTCTGATCTACCTGCGTGGCGAGCAGTAGTTGTAATGAAACTAAAGCTACGCGTTGTGAACTGGACTATCCCTGCGTGTTGTCCCTGGGACTGATCTACCTGCGTGGCGAGCAGTAGTTGTAATGAAACTAAAGCTACACGTTGTGAACCAGACTATCCCTACGTGTTGTCCACGGGTCTGATCTACCTGCGTGACGAGCAGTAGTTGTAATGAAACTAAAGCTACGTGTTGTGAACCGGACTATCCCTGCGTGTTGTCCCCGGGTCTGATCTACCTGCGTGTAGAGCAGTAGTTGTAATGAAACTAAAGCTACACGTTGTGAACCGGAGTATCACTGCGTGTTGTCCCCGGGACTGATCTACCTGCGTGGCGAGCAGTAGTTGTAATGAAACTAAAGCTACACGTTGTGAACCGGGCTATCCCTGCGTGTTGTACCCGGGTCTGATCTACCTGCGTGACGAGCAGTAGTTGTAATGAAACTAAAGCTACACGTTGTGAACCGGACTATCCCTGCGTGTTGTCCCCGGGACTGATCTACCTGCGTGGTGAGCAGTAGTTGTAATGAAACTAAAGCTACGCGTTGTGAACCGGACTATCCCTGCGTGTTGTCCCCGGGTCTGATCTACCTGCGTGAAGAGCAGTAGTTGTAATGAAACCAAAGCTACACGTTGTGAACCGGACTATCCCTGCGTGTTGTCCCCGGGACTGATCTACCTGCGTGAAGAGCAGTAGTTGTAATGAAGCCAAAGCTACACGTTGTGAACCGGACTATCCCTGCGTGTTGTCCCCGGGTCTGATCTACCTGCGTGAAGAGCAGTAGTTGTAATGAAACCAAAGCTACACGTTGTGAACCGGACTATCCCTGCGTGTTGTCCCCGGGACTGATCTACCTGCGTGAAGAGCAGTAGTTGTAATGAAACCAAAGCTACACGTTGTGAACCGGACTATCCCTGCGTGTTGTCCCCGGGACTGATCTACCTGCGTGAAGAGCAGTAGTTGTAATGAAACCAAAGCTACACGTTGTGAACCGGACTATCCCTGCGTGTTGTCCCCGGGTCTGATCTACCTGCGTGACGAGCAGTAGTTGTAATGAAACTAAAGCTACGCGTTGTGAACCGGACTATCCCTGCGTGTTGTCCCCGGGACTGATCTACCTGCGTGGCGAGCAGTAGTTGTAATGAAACTAAAGCTACGTGTTGTGAACCGGACTATCCCTGCGTGTTGTCCGCGGGTCTGATCTACCTGCGTGGCGAGCAGTAGTTGTAATGAAACTTGATCTACGTGTTTTGAACCGGACTATCCCTGCGTGTTGTCCCCGGGTCTGATCTACCTGCGTGGCGAGCAGTAGTTGTAATGAAACTTGATCTACGTGTTTTGAACCGGACTATCCCTGCGTGTTGTCCCCGAGACTGACGTCAGCAGTTATATATTGCGAGGCACATAAACTTCATGTCCATTTAAAGGTGTATGGGATCCGATGTCTGCTGATAAAACAGTTCGTACGAATGTGTCTTTATACAGCTTAAAATCTACTATGTAATTGGGAAATGCAACTCAAAATAGAATTTCAGTTTTAAATTGGCTCCTATTGATAACATTGGACTGATCGTAAACAGTAGGATCTTTGTTTCTGTCTTCATTTACATTGTTTCTTGTTAGTAGAAAGGAAGAACACTTTCAATATAAGTCAATCGTGTAAAAGCGTTCTAATGCACAAGGCCGCCTTTGTGTGTAATAATAAAATAAACAAAGCGATGTAAAAACTCCTGTTTTAATTCTGAGCATAGGAACGTGCCTTGCTTTGTGTGTACACAGATTTTTAATTTTACTTTTGGTTTACACATACATGATGTTTACTTTGAAACCAAAACGAATAAGGACGCTGTAAACATTTGCCACATTTCTAAACGGTCATTGTTTTTCATTAAGTCCGCAGCTGGTGCTCCTGCATATCCATGAAAAGTAAACACATTTCCGCCAGCAACGAATTAGATCGAGAGAATGAACTTTCTCTGCATGAATTTTATGATTAGTGTTTCAAGCTTTCACTTTTATTTATTTTGATTGTTTGAGGACTTCAAGCGTTCAACTGTTCTCGGATTTTGACGTTTATTTGCAGTGAATATTGAATTACAGATCAACCGTTGATGGTATATCGCGTCTGACACTTAGAAGACAGTACAGGTGTTATGGGGCACCCTGTTGTAACATGTACTCGCAACTTCGGCCACGGCAGTAACCGGTCTGTCGGTTTGATCTTGTATTGTAAATGGCACATCATTAATACGGAAATATCTACACTGCTATTAAATTCTATTTTAACATTCAAATTTTGAGTGCATGATTTTATTTTTTACTCCTCCATTACTTGTTAGTTTAGTAGTTCAAAATACGATTTTGCAGACAAAAATATATATATTACAACAAACCAAATGGAGGCATGGCATGATAAAAACTTTAAATATGTCGGTTACCTTTATGCTTCTTCACTCCCATCTGATAAGAATGCAATTCCTTCCATTCCATCGCCCATTAGCCTCGACGAAAAATCTGTTAATATCTTCTCTTTCTATTACTATAGACTTGTTACCCCTTCTTTAACATTTGAACCCCTTATATTTCTTGTAGGAACCGATTTAAAGTGGCCCTTGAGAAATTAGGTAGTGTGTCGTCATCACTGTTTACTCTTGCCAAAACTAGATTCAGCGTTTGTGGAATGTTTTCAAGAAGCAAGGAATGAAGAATACGCCGCACTCCGCTTTGCACTATTTTCTTTTGTTTCCCCGCCCTTTTTATGGACTTCATAGGGCACCTTTCATTCCTTCCATTTTTATTCTACGTTATATACTAATGTTTCTGAGCACTGTAACAGTTTCCATTTATTTTTTTCGATTTATATTTAGAAAGGGTTTAAAAATTTATAAATTTATATAAGAAAAACAAACAAAATTGTGTAAAACATATGTAATTTTGTGATTGGTCATAGTAATAACTGTATTACGTAATGTAGTGACGTAGTAGTAAATCGTCCAATCATATAAGAGTAATATATGGGTAGCGATAGTAACAAAGGATTAAATAATCTTGGTGTAGAAACCGAAAAAAAAATCGTTTATCTTTCTGGAACGCCGAAGAGATCGGACGTTTTTTTTTTTAAATTGCTCGAAAATATTTAAGTGTTAGTTCAAGTTGTAGTATTAGATTGATTCCGATGACGGTGTACAGTTTTGTGATAAGAATTGTAATGGATTTAATGTTAAAATAAATAAACAAAAGATTGAATTTCTTATAGAAATTCAAATTAAACATCTTAATGATTTCTTCACTCGTTACCATCCTTGTAACTTAGAGTTTTCATTGCTCGTAAGTAAGAATATAACAGAAGAATATTAAAAGCTAGCCGAGGTATGATTAGGGGTTTTCCTGATAACCTCGGGGTACATCTTCATCAAGTCATAATATTTTGGACGAAGGTAAGATCGACGAAGTAAGACCAACGACGGGAAGCGAGATACCACCACGAATCTTGCTATATACGAGGGCTATCCAGAAAGTAGATTACGTTTTGGAATAAAAAGTAAACAAAGTATAGGAAACAAATTTTATTATATACAGATGAAAGCCACACTCAAATACTACTTTTCGACATAGTCACCATTCAAATTAAGGCATTTATCGTAGCGATGTACGAGCTTGGAAATTCCTTCGTCGAAAAATTCGGCCGCCTGCGCCTTCAACCACTTCGTTACCTCTTCTTGCAGCTGTGCGTCGTCATCAAAACGCTGCATAGCCAGCCACTTCTTCATTGCTGGGAATAGGTGGAAGTCGCTCGGTGCCAGGTCGGGACTGTACGGCGGATGAGGAAACAACTCCCACTTAAAAGATTCAAGAACTTCACGAGTGACATTTGCCGTGTGGGGCCGGGCGTTGTCGTGAATCAACAAGATCTTAGAGCTCAACATTCCTCTGCGCTTGTTTTGAATGGCTCTTCTGAGTTTTTGGAGAGTTTGGCAATACCTTTGAGAGTTTATTGTAGTGCCTCTTTCCAGGAAGTCCACCAAAATCACACCTTTTCTGTCCCAAAAAACAGTCGCCATCATCTTCCTTGCCGACATTGTTTGCATGCATTTCTTGGGTTTTTGGGGAGAACTTGTGTGCCCCCACTGCATTGATTGCAATTTCGTTTCACAGTTCACGTGTTTCACCCATGTTTCGTCACCAGTAACGATGCGATCGAGTAAAGAGTCACCATCCTTATGGTAAACGTCCAAAAAGTTCAACGCTGCAGCCATTCGCTGATTTTTGTGGTCCTCTGTCAAGATTTTTGGAATCCATCTTGCACAAAACTTGTGGTAACCAAGCTTTTCGCTGATGATTTCGTGCAACAAACTTCGCGAAATTTGTGGAAAACTCAAAGAAAGTTCCGTTATTGTGAACCTTCGATTTTCACGGACTTTAGCATCGACTTTTTCGACAAGTTCGGCAGTCACTATGCTGGGTCTTCCACTTCGATCTTCGTCGTGAACATTGGTTCGGCCATTTTTAAATCTGATGACCCACTGACGCACTCCACCTTCAGTGATAATGTTGTCCCCATACACTTCACAAAGCTGCCGATAGATTTCTATCGGTTTACAGTTTTTTGCAGTCAGAAACCTTATTACTGCACGCACCTCGCAGCTCGCGGGATTTTCAATTAACGCAGACATTTCAAACCGTCACAGTATCTGAACGGAGCACAGCACGAACCTCTCACTAGCAC
The DNA here is from genome assembly GCA_030765055.1 of Mantis religiosa. NCBI lineage: Eukaryota > Metazoa > Arthropoda > Insecta > Mantodea > Mantidae > Mantis > Mantis religiosa. Next base: position 19,646,613 of record CM060948.1, read on the forward strand.
GGCTAGATGCCGACTGAGCTGCGCAACGCTCTGACCCCAATATGGCCGCGCTAGCCCCGCCCCTAGCGGAAACAGACGAAAACGTAATCTACTTTCTGGAAAGCCCTCGTATGTTGCCGCAACATCGAGGCATCGAAACTCTCAACAACGGAGCAATCCTGCTACAACGCGTGACTACTCATATTAATTTTACTTGAAAAATAGGTTAAGACATTCAATACTGACGTGTGATCCTTACTCCTTAGCTTGCCAATACTTATTTTCTTCTTAGTTTCCCCTTCCATAACTATAAGTATTTACAAAACTGTTAAATAGCCTCACGTAACTCTTCACAATGTTTCACACGCTATAAAAATACTCACAGGAACTTTTGTAAACTATATTCATGTTGACTGCATCACATTGGCTGCTCTCTGCTTACGTTAGACGGACGGTGCCTGGCTTGCTTCCCGCGTGTCGCCGTTCTTTGATTAGATGAATGTTTTTTGTTTGGCACACGACGGAGGCAACAAGTTACAGGATTGCGGTCTCTTTTAAAAGTTTCCTTCAATCCTCCTGTACATTTCTCTAACTTTTTCCTCCGATGTAAACCCAATAACAAAAAATTTTCTCGCTGTCTACATTTTCCAGTGCGTAGATATAAAATGTTTCGAAATTACTTAATGTCAAAAATACTAACTTTCCTCTAATTTAAGATGGAGAATTAAAACTTGGCGGGTAGGGGCACTGTAGTCTTCTCTACCTAAAAAATTGTTGTATTATTATAGCGGTAATCTTTATAGTTACCGCATGATGAACATACAAATAGCAAATATCTGACTTTTACAGAAAAACAAGCATTTTAGAAACATTTGGGCCCATAGAAACAAAAAACTACCGTAAAAATGGCATAATCTGATAGAGAAAATATTCTGCATAAGACAGTATGTTAAAAGCTGCAAATTATTAGAATTATTTATATCATGTTACTAGCAAGTGGCAACAACGCGAGGGTAAAAAAGGACAAACCTAATGAGAATTCCCGTGTGTTAGACAGAGAGAGATATATCCCATTTACTTCCACACTGTCTTTTAGGTTGAGACAAGCTTTGGTTTGTGAAGCAGACGCCGTTTTCTGGGATTCGGTCAGGAGTACTGAGTGGCCACGAATGATGAGCCAGAGAGAAATGAGTTTGAGGCGAATGAGGACCGTGGCGATGCGCGGTGAAACATTAGATTAAGTTCAATGTATATATGAGAGTGAACTGGATTTTGCTACATCAATAAATGTTAATTTTCCATATATAACATCGCTGTTCTTGACTTTGCAGTTTCCTCCGTGCATGCACAGTTTTAACAAAATAGAGAAATTACTGAGAAGCTGCGTTGATTTTACATTTTAAGGAAGTGCATAAGTGAGTTAAGAGCTTTATAACTATTCTCATCTTGAACTTTCTTCTCTTCCAAGGAATCACTTTATTGCCACTCCTCAAATTTAGTCTGAAGAAGTTCATTAAGTACTAAAATTAGGTAACAAATTTCGATAAGTTTTATAAAAATACCTGCATTTGTCCCAAATCCATTATCAGCTACCCATTATTCAAAACCATGACACATTTGGTGCTTATTGGATTGGCTTAGATTGGGTTCGGGGATAGAGGGGACTCGGTAAGGAGTTCCAGTCTTGGTCTAATGTACCTATGCCCCAAGTGGGGCATCCCGAGAAGAAGGATGAGCCGAGAGTAGACAGAGGGCGGTCGTCCTAAGAAGTCATGACGATGCAGGGGGCAGGGTCCCTACAGTGACCAGTTGGAAACTCCCCGGCAGGCATCCTACATACTTCCCGTAGAGGAGAGGATCCGTCCCTTTCAGCTGCTCTGGTGCGAGCGCTGCGGAACCTTAGCACTCGTGGTACCTCCGGCGTAATTAGGGGAACCTCGGGCCGAACATTCGAGCCCTTCCCTGACTGGGAGTTGTTTGGATTGGCTTGGACTCGAGGGGGCGGTGGTTCCCGATACCCGTGGGAGATCGGGCACGTCTCCGAACGGGGTTGAGGGAAGCCATTAATATTCCCGCGTACTAGCCAGCATAGTTAGTAGAATGTGTGCTAGATCACCAGGCTTCCCCACCGAGGTCATATCGGTAGTCTTGACATTTTGGAGTTGGCGCGTGTAAGTGGCGTATCCACTTCCATCCCGTCTTGAGTCCACAGGACCAGATAGAGGGGGGGGGGCTTGTTAGGAAACTAGGTCTTGCCCTATGGAAAGCCCCACGGAGGTGCCGGGCGACCTTTTGGGACAGCTCGGTAAATCCCTGGTTGAAGGATGCCAGGGTCTTTGGACCTACGGGTCCGGGACTAATTGGAGTAGAACCTCTGCAGTTTACTGGTGGTACCCCTGACGTTACTGGAGGAACCTCAGGCCGAACTGCCAAGCCGCTCATGTTGGGGAGTTGTTCGGATTGGGTTGGACTTGAGGGGGCAGTCACGGGAGATCGGGTACCTCCGGCCAGGCCAGGGCCACCTGGAGGGGGTGGAGTGTTGCCTAAGAAGTCCCGGGTGCTAACCTGCAGAGCTAGTAGAAGCTGTGCTAGATCACCAGGCGGCCCCACCGAGGTTTTCGGTAGTCTTCCCTGCGTGGTTGACGCGCGTAAGTGGGGTATCCACTTCCATCCCGTCTTGTCGTTGTTGTCAACGGGGGGGGGGCTTTTTAGGAAACCAGGTATTGCCCTAGGAAAGAACCTCGGAGTTTTCCGTCACTCCCGGGTAGAAGGAGGCCAGGGTGTTCGGTTTTATGGGTAGATCCTCTGCGCTTAAGTCCTACATACTGAGGTCTTGCAATGGTCCCAAGCTGACCCGGAGACCGTCCGGAGGCCGTTCTACCGAAGAAAGAAGTGTTTACCAGGAGAATCTCAACCTGCCATGCAGCGCCGAGAACGTCGCTGACATGTCTACCCTGAAAGAGATCACCAGATGACAAGTGTAATGATAATGGAGATAAAATGGAGCAACAGGAAATTCGGGGGTAGTGACTGACCTACCCAACATTAGCGTGGCGTCCCAGGAAAATCCCGAAAAATCCCATGGGTTAGGTAGTTCGGCCACAGGATTCGAACCCGGAACTTGCCGATTGCGACCACAGACGAAACCACCTGAGGGATCCTGCTCGGTTTGGTGCCTACAACAACCTTTCTAGTCCTTTAATCTGCAACATTTGGCTGTACATTCCAATATTCATTGTTAGCCGTTCTTTTTTTTTCATGCGTGGTACACAGCAATAATATTGCTACTGTTCCATTACACAACTAATCCATTTCGACAACCAGGTACAGTCGGGTACTTGAAAGATTTTTCATGGCAACGAGCGCTTTCGCCAAATCAGTAGTCCGCTGTTACTCTGCAATCCACAGACTCCCTCAGCCACATGCTGAAACCTTTTGCTAATCCACTCATCCTACCGTATAGGCTAAGTAAGCACTTGAACAAAACTAACTGCACAAATACACGGTGTTCAGCTTTATTCGTTATTTCCCGCCCTCCAATTGAGCAAGAATGACGTCATATTTTACTGGTAAGTCGATCTAGAAATCATAATGCCCTCTACGGAGAGGAAGCGGTAAAGTTTGCAGAACAGTAAGCAAATTACAGCGCTCTGAGTGTGGTTGCATTGGTAGCTTTACAACCAGCTTCCCCTGGATATGAACACAGAGCACCGTTTCTTCATGGTTGAATGCTACTTTCGTACCGGAATTAAAATTGGTGTGACATATAAATATAAATTAAACCGCTGCATAGAGGAGTTTATGCAAAGCTATCCAGCATTCAGACAAGTACCTCGGAGCGTAATGTTGTCAAAAGTGTCCAGGTAACGTCAAATTGACATACTTTTGTGTGCAACATAAACGTCTTACGTTTTATCAGTATACCATATAATTTTTGTCATTCTCACGCTTAATTAAAATGTCTATTAATGTTGGTATCCTTATGTTTTTTTAAAAAAACCAATAGGTGCATCAAACATTTCCCAGATACAGGATCAGTCACTAATAAAGAGAGAGACACTGGACGCTATAAAGTGACTAGTCACAATCTAGAAGTAATAAATAATGTTATGACAGAAAGGTCTCAAGTATACCTTCTCACAATACAGACAATGTTTAAGGGGAAGAGAGAAAGGAAATATAAGAAAATAGTCACATAGGACTTTGTACTACAGATATTTTCTTGTTTAGACTTGGATAAAAGCTTTGTATATACTGTAACACTAATTTATTTTTCATTCCTAGAACATGTTCTGCTAATTTTCTGGTTTGTAACGAAGTTACATTGTGAGGAAACTGTGAGTGATAGAACAGAATTGAGATCAAATTGAAATATTCCTATTTTATGTGACAGGTTTACAACATGCATATATGTCTACTATAACAGAAAAACAGATGTTCATTACAGTATATAGTGTTTTTAAAAACAGTTATCTACATACCAAGCGAAATTACGCGGGCAGACCGTCCTCTCAAATAGTACGAGGTCTGTTCAATAAACAATAATCACAATTTTTTTGACAACGTACCTTAACTCATCGTCATAATTTTGATGTTCCTTCTCAAAATAGTCTCCCCTGAATGCAATTCACTTATCCCAGCGTTTCTGCCAGTCTGCAAAGACATGCTGGGAACCATTTTTTGAGAGATCCTTAAAAATTGCCTCCGCAGCCTTCATCACTGCTTCTGATGATGGATAATGCCTCCTACGAAGGCGTTTCTTCAAGTTAGGAAATAGAAAAAGGTCACATGAAGTAAATCTGGACTATAGGGAGGGTGAGGGATGCACTTCACGTTGATTTTTTGCAAGATATTCAGCAATAACACTGACAATATGCGGCCGTGCATTATCGTGGTGCAGCATCCAGTCTGCTTCATGGAAATGTGGTCTTCTGTGCCTGATATGGACTTGCAATGTTTTCAGGACATCCCTATAGTTTTGTCCAGTTACTGATGTGTGTGTGTGCAGGTACAACATGCTGATAAACCATTCCATGAATATCAAAGAATGAGATAACCATAACTTTCCCAGCAGAAGTAACCACTTTTGCTTTTTGGGGGTTGGTGATGAAGTAGATTTCCACACTGAACTTTGCTGTTTGCTCTCAGGATCAAAATGATGTAGCCAGGTTTCATCAGCATTGATTACGTTTGAAAGAAACTCCGGATCTTCCTCTAACATCAACTTTAACTGCGTGTTACCTTCTTTACAGCGGTAGGCGATTCTAAACATGCGTGAACTGACCTGGTTCTCACAGGCGGGAACCAGGAGTACCAACAATGAAACTACTACGGCATGTTTGTTTCGCGTTAAGCTAAGGGAATATAATAAGATTGAACTTTAGTGCGAAAAATTATGACCGTAAAAAATTATGATTATTCTTTATTGAACAGCCCTAGTATATTTACTTGCCGGTAGAGGGAGGGCTCAAAGCTGCTGTCAGCATATCAAATACGATCGCAAGCCGCTAGGGGAATCGTATATAAACTCGCTCTATCAGCGATGCTATTGATGACGTCAAATTTTGCGCGGTGAAATCACATATAAAAAAGAATACCGTGTATAATACTGCGCAGTAAATTTATTTATCTGTTCATTACGGTTATGAATTTTATCAAAGAACAGATATCTCCATGTTATGGATAGGCCAACTACATAACTAGTACTTTAGCAACCAACTGTCAGAAATAGTTGTAATTTAGTTTTATGAGTTCGCTGTTATAATGTTTGATTTTCCTTCGTTACTTCATAAGAAGTTGCTGTGCGTATGTTCTACAATATCGCTCGCAAACGTTAAAGTCATATGAACGCTGGCGAATGCTGAAGCGGAGCGCTGTTGCCAAGCGTAGTACGCGTACTGGTAGAGCTTCTGTACATAACGTTTTACACGCCAGCAAAGGTTGCAACTATTTTTCCTGTAATTAAAGCGCTTATTAAATATTCCTGAAACGTTAAAATATTACCTTGACACACGTCACAGCAGTGGAACAGCAAGCACGGTTTCCAATCCAGGAAGCTGCTTTCCAACTAAATGGGGTTTTCCCGGAGATTAAAACACAGGTACGCTCCGTTTTCCTAAGAATGATGTTGCTTTACTGCAAATTCGTGACACTGTATGTACACTACCTACACCATAAGCTTCTACACTTAATTGCTGGGTTTTTGAAAATCTACACTTGCCCTATATTCTTGATTGGAGAGCTTTCACATTAAATATAATTTTTCTGCCCTGACAATGAATCACTTCACGTTTATTGATCGAAAAACCACTTGTCACAGCTTCGAGGGACATGTTCACGCATTCGGATCACAAACACTGGAGAAAGTATATGTTTATGATAATAAGTTAATGTAATATTAACAATATTTCAGCTCGAATTCGACTCACGACTTAACGATGCCCTTCACTTCAACGAAATAAACTGTACTCTGAAAACGAACTGAGCATTAACTCGGTCTGTTTCAAACTGCGTGCAATAGGTGAACTGTTTATTTATGCTTTGCAATAAGTGTTTCAGGCCTACCGGTGTTGAATGAATGGATGTTGGGTAAGCATAACCATATGAAAGATAAAACGTGCATCGCTTACGTTCTAAGTATTATAGAGATTGGATATTTGTACCGTCATGATCAGAAAATAAAATTCTTTCTCATTATGAGATGGGCATCTGTCATTTTCAAATATTAATATCCGAGCGTAATTAATGAGATAATGTTCTTAATTCAGGCGCGTGGGATGCGTGTATAGTCCCGCTGTTGGAACGTTTACCATGGATTTATCTTTTTTGATAGAAACCTCTCAGATAAGGCGCTGGTAGAAGGGGCAAACTTAGGATTCGCTGGTGTCTGCAGTACTATCCGCCTCCATATTCCTTTAACTTTTGCGAAGATTATAACATTTAACGCTTCACGTGAGGAGTTAGGGTCCTGTGTGAGTGCCGGTACACCCAGAAAGTCAATTATTTTCTTATCCGTAGTAGTAGTACTCGCTTTCATCGCTTTATCACGCTCATTTCATGTATAGGATAGCAAGGGCGTAAACTTAAAAGGGATGACATGCCTGTTTTCATCGGAAAAAACAATCTTCTTCATGACATTTTAATGGAGCGGGTATCTCGGATACCCTCCGAGAGGAATGGATGAATAATTTATATCTAATATTGTGTCATAGACCACATATATATGGCCAGATCTCCCTAAATGGGAAGCCCTTGGTGTTTTAGGATGTCTACGCTTTCCCATTTTGTTTTCTCGCACTTTCCTTTAACGCATTTTCGTTGTTTAAAAATGTCATGTGTGAAGCTGAAAGAAAAAGCAGCGATCAGATCTCGAAACATAACCGTTTTTCTTGGGAGAAGGAGACAATGCAGTGCGAGTGCGGCTAACTATATACGAACGTTTGTAGACCCCAACCTCCTGGCTTCAGATACGGTTCGGAGAGGGGGTGCTCGGGTCCATTTGGCTGGGTTTCAAAACGATTTTCTCTAGCTTCAAGCCAAGGGAAGACTTTGACTGCGAGTTTTTTCCACCCCTCTTGGGAATGGAGCTTCATGCCATGTCACAGGAATAACAGCCTCCTTGTGGTAAAGGCCACGTTCACTTACTACACCAGCTACACGTGTGAAATCGATAGTTGCACATACGGAAGGAATACCAAGATAAACGTCTGCTAGTTTCTGTAGCCAACTCTCTGCCTCTTCAGCTTTAGTCGTGAGGAACCACTTAAACATCACAGTCCCCTTAATGTATGTTTTAAACGATAATGTATCTTCCCATCTATAGCCAAAATATTTACAGTTTAAATGGATATGTTATTGCTGCAGGATGCTGCAGCTACAGCTTGTCCCAACCTTAAAAGACAATATAGAAGTAAATGGGATATCTCTCTCTCTCTCTCTAACACACGGGAAATCTCATTAGCTTCGTCCCTTTTTACCCTCCCGTTGTTGCCACTTGCTAATAGTATGATATAAATAATTAATTGCAATAATTTGCAGCTTTGAACACACTGTCTTATGCAGAATATTTTCTCTATTGGATTATGCCATTTTACAGTCATTTTGTGTTTCTTTGTGCCCGATTTTTTTGAAAATGCTTGTTTTTCGGTGAATTCCGATATTTTCTATTTGTATGTTCATCATGCGGTAACTATAAGGCTTACTGCTGTAGTATTACAACAATTTTTTCTTAGATAGACAAGACTACAGTGCTCCTACCTGCCAAGTTTTAATTCTGCATCTTAAATCAGACGAGTGTTATAATGTTTTACATTAACTAATTTCAGAAAATTATATATATGCACTAGAAAATGTACGCAGCGAGAAACTTTTATTATCGGGTTTACATCGGGGCACAAAGCGAGAGAAATGTAAAGGACTGTTGAAGGAAATTTTTAAAGGAACTGCAAACCTATTACTTCTTGCATTCATCCTGAGTGTCAAACAAACCAAAGAAATTGAGACATCCTGGCACTGAGCGGGCAATGTGATGCAGTTGCAAGAAGAGCTCCTATGACTATGTTTATAGCGTGTGAAAGATTGTGAAGTGTTATGTGAAGCTATTTAATAGTTTTGTAAATACTTACAGTTAAGGAAGGGGAAGCTAATATTGGTAAACTAAGAAGTAAGGACCGTACCTTAGTATTGAATGTCTTAAGTTATTTTTCAAGTAACATTAGTATCATTAGTCACGTAAAATAAGAGCTGAAACTTTTCTGGCGACGAATATGCTCAAGCTGTTCTCGGGAAGCAAGCCAGGTGAAAAGACGATTAGAAATCGACGTTTCGGGAGTGCGCATCTCTCCCATCATCAGGACATTTATTAAATGTTATAACCACAAATGAATCACTGGATATAACACAAATATAAACAAAAACAAAACACTATCAAAATTCGCATTACTGAACAAAAGACTCTTTAGTAAATTAAATGCCGGGTCAGGAGATGGCTTGATTATAGAAAATTAATTGGATCAAAGAAACTACTTAACTATCTGTGCTTCTTAAGTCGACAGATTTCCATTTATAAGGCCGGTTTCCAAGAGGAGCTGAACTGAAATCCAGCATCACGTCTTTTCACCTGGCTTGCTTCCCGAGAACAACTTGAGCAGTAGTCACGCGATCAGTGACATTAGTGTATAGAATAAAAAGAGAACGAATGAAAGGTCCCCTATGAACTCCATAAAAAACGACGAGGAAACAAAAGAATGCTAGATTAACGCCGTAGCCATGGTCGCTGGAGCGTATGTCTCTAGCGCAGAGGGTCGCGGATTTGAATCCCACCTTGGGCATGGGTGTTTATGTGTATAAGTGAATATGTGTGAAACTAACGAAAACAGATAAGAAAATACACGGAAATAATTAAAAATCTGTTAAATAAGATAAAAAAGAAAAGATATATTTTTAAAAAATAGAAAACGCGATATGATGGAATGGTGCAAAGACGAGTGCAGCGTATTGTCCTTTTTTGCTGGTCGAAAAATTCCACCCACGCTGAATCTAATTTTGGCAAGGGTAAACAGTGATGACGACACACTACCTAATTAATCAAGGGCCACTTTGAATCGGTTCCTACGCGATTTGGGTTCGAATATGAAAGAAGGTGTAACAAGTCTATACCAATACAAAGAGAAGATATTATCAGATTTGTCGTCGAGGCTAATGGACGACGGAATGGAAGGAATTGCATCCTTATTAGATAACAGTGAAGAAGCATAAAAGTAACCGATATATTTAAAGCATATTTAAAGTTTTTATCATGACATGCCTCCATTTGGTTTGTTGGAATATATATGTTTGTTTGCAAAATCGTGTTTTGAAGTACTAAAGTAACAAGTAAAAGGGGGATTAAAAATTTTAATTTGAATCTCTTAATAGCAGTGTATATAGTTCGGTATTAATGATGTATCACTTACAATACAGACCGATCGCTGCCATGGTAAGGTACATATGTCAACAGAGTGCCCCATAAGACCTGTACTGTCTTCTAAACGTAACACGCGCTATACTTTAAAGACCAGTAGGACCACGTTTGAACCTGCTATGGACCTGACTGAACGTCAACTTCGTGATAACAGTGATATGGAAATCCTCAAAATATCATCGTGTTTTCACGGCTTAACAGGGTTGCATAGACGGTATGTTGTGTCTTCCCTGTTGGCATCCAGATGGGGGATTGCTATGAAACCTGCATCATCTGCTGGGAACACTTTATGGCCGTGTCTAGTTATTGCTTCGTTTATTTCACTTCATATTAAAATGCTTTTGATGCTGAAGACAAAAGCCCCTCTATCATTACTAATAAAAATGAAATAAAATCTACATATCTAATAGCGTGGTTTCTGGAATCTATGCCTGACCTTATGCGAACTTAATTTTTAAATTTATTACTCTTTAAAACAAATTGCACAAAATAATTTACAAATTTTATAGATATAATCTACTTGCTACCTTAACGAACTAACTAAACCTACAGATTACTGGATTCCAGTAACCTTATTATCTACTCATCTAATCTATCTAAAACAGTCTTTCTTCTACTTTACTTCTACACCAACAATATAAATCAAATCTACATTTCTACTACAGCTTTAATTGTTATAAGAAACTACGAAAGACTGTTTCCTACAACTTTACAATTTGCTCTTCTGCAACTGGTATCCAAAGCTTCCTCCTACTGGTATCCATCTCCTAAAGGGAGTGGCATCAGTAGATGGAGCTGGTTCGTCAGTTCCAGATATCCCGGCTGTTATCTTTCCTCTTCTGCAACTGGTATCCAAAGCTTCCTCCTACTGGTATCCATCTCCTAAACGGACTGGCATCAGTAGATGGAGCTAGTTCGTCAGTTCCAGATATCCCGGCTGTTATCTTTCCTCTTCTACAACTGGTATCCAAAGCTTCCTCCTACTGGTATCCACCTCCTAAACGGACTGGCATCAGTAGATGGAGCTTGTTCGTCAGTTCCAGATATCCCGGTTGTTATCTTTCGTCTTCTACAACTGGTATCCAAAGCTTCCTTCTACTGGTATCCATCTCCTAAACGGACTGGCATCAGTAGATGGAGCTGGTTCGTCAGTTCCAGATATCCCGGCTGTTATCTTTCCTCTTCTGCAACTGGTATCCAAAGCTTCCTCCTACTAGTATCCATCTCCTAAACGGACTGACATCAGTAGATGGACCTTGTTCGTCAGTTCCAGATATCCCGGTTGTTATCTTTCGTCTTCTACAACTGGTATCCAAAGCTTCCTTCTACTGGTATCCATCTCCTAAAGGGACTGGCATCAGTAGATGGAGCTGGTTCGTCAGTTCCAGATATCCCGGCTGTTATCTTTCCTCTTCTACAACTGGTATCCAAAGCTTCCTCCTACTAGTATCCATCTCCTAAACGGACAGGCATCAGTAGATGGACCTTGTTCGTCAGTTCCAGATATCCCGGTTGTTATCTTTCCTCTTCTGCAACTGGTATCCAAAGCTTCCTGCTACTGGTATCCATCTCCTAAAGGGACTGGCATCAGTAGATGGAGCGGGTTCGTCACAGTTTACCACATTAGGAGATGTTTCAATATTTATATCTCCAGGGAAACATCGAGCAGCTAAAAAGTGCTACCAACTTACACAATTTTCAACAGGGTGTTTTACGTAGAAGAATTTGTGATTCATATGACAAGGGTAAATATGCAACTGCCAAAAGGCTGACCAATTTAATGAGGGGGGAAAACAGAATATACGGATTCTGTATCTTCTATGCATAATATTCTGAGTATCTTGGGTTCAAATATAGGAAAACCAATGATGGTCGCAAATTTATGCTTGAAAATAGCGATATTGTTTCTGAAAGACTCGAATATCTGCGCACAATGCATGACGTTAATACATGAGATTCATGGTCTGAAAATGCTTCATAAATACACATTCATATCTTCCCTATTTATTAAGTATTTTAATGAGTTTATTAAGTATTTTAATGAAACAAAAATTGGTTTAAAGTCCATTATAGGCAGTATACAAATACGACATCATTAAAATACAAACTATATTTACAAATCGTTGAAATGTCACTATTTTGTTTCACTGTAGCGAACAACTTATTTCGTAGAACGCATCTAATTTGAATCATTTTGTTTTCTGTGCATATGAACGATAGCTATAGCAAACTGTTCTCCAGTTCAAGGTTTTAAGGTTCAGATTATGCGATAGTTATTGTATATGTTCTCACACACATGCTGAAATATTAAGCGAACTTCTCTGTCAGCATCTGTATCACTGTACATCTCAGCATCTGTATGATACTTGCTGGGCTGAGACAAAGACTGATATATCTTCCATCTCTTTCGCCCGCTTGCCGTGGAACTGGCAACGCCGAGGCAATACGATAACCGTATTGGGTCAACCCATGTTAATTCTAATTTTGTAGCTTCTATAAATTATTTTTAACTGCTTTATATTCAAACAGGATCTACGCATTCCAAAGACCCTAAGTTGCAGCAAAGGTATGTCAGTCATATTTGCAACCTATTTGTGTTTGACTTAAAGTTATGCTGTTTATTGAAACTTTATTTTCATACCTCCTGATGTTACCGTCCACTGATTCAAAAGCATGTCTGTCCTTTTTTTATTCCTAATAGTCACTAACTGATAGAAAACAAATGAAAATCTGATTATACAACCGCTCAGTTACGCAACAGCTCGTAAAAAAAAAAATACCGGGGAGCTGCTTGATCAAAGTTTATGTTGTGAAATACAGTGTTTTGTATTGAGACAAATAAAAAATATGAGGGCAGTTTGAAAAGTTTCCGATCTCAACATGAAGATGGCAACACTCGTAAAAAAAGCTAGAGAAATTCGTTGTTGATATGTTGACAGCTACTCACCAACGTTTCAGCAACTTTGGACGATTACTTGTTATGTAACAGTCGTTTGAGTGAGCTGATATGAGTGTTTTTATGAAAATGGACAAAATCGAGTATGGAGCTGTCATTAAATATTTGTTTTAAAAGTAAATACGCCTACGCAAATCAAAGAAATGCTGCATTCTGGGTATGGGGACTCTGCAGCATCATTTACCACAGTGACATTTTTGACAGCTAAATTTAAACGTGGCTTTAACAGCTTGGGAGACTATGAACCTTCAGGACATCCAACAACTGCAACTACCGAGGAAAGCATCGCCAAAGTTCACCAAATGGTGCTAGACGACCGCCGAGTTAAAGGAAGAGATAGAGCAGAGGCTATGAACCTGTCAATAGAAAACGTGTTTATCACATATTAAATCAACATTTAGTCATGAGAAAGCTGTCCGCACGTTGAGTGCCGCGTTTGCTCACGTTAAACAAAAAACGTGTTCGAATGAACCTTTCCAACGTTCCGCAGTTTAGGCGCAATAAATCCGAGTTTTGGCGCCGATTAATTACTGTAGATGAAGCTTGGATACACCGTTATACGTAAGAAACAAAAATACAGTCCAAACAGTGGACTGCAAAAGGGGAAGCGGCTCCAAAAAGCAAAAAAATTTTTCGGCTGGGAAAGTGATGGCGACTGTTTTTTGGAAAAAACCATTACAGGAGCATAACCATTACATAAGCATCATTATTTGACCAGCTGAAGGCAGAACTTGCGAAGAAACAACCACATTTAGAGAAAAAAAAATCTTGTTTCACCAAGACAACGCAACGTCTCACACCTCAGCGGATGCAATGACGAAAATCCACGAATTACGATTTGAACTGCTTGACTCACCAGATCTAGCCCCAAGCGACTTCTTTTTGCTCCCTCATCTGAAAATTGTGCTCGGAGGACAGAGATTTTCGTCAAATGAAGAGACAATCACCTTCCTGAACAATTATTTTGCAGAGAAAAACGCCAAGTATTATTTGGACGGATTACAGAGATGGGAGCATCGCTAGGAGAAGTGTGTAGAGTTACAAGGAGAATATGTTGAAAAACGCCGAGTACTATTTGGACGGGTTACAGAGATGGGAGCATCGCTAGGAGAAGTGCGTAGAGTTACAAGGAGACTATGTTGAAAAACGCCGAGTACTATTTGGACGGGTTACAGAGATAAGAGCATCGCTAAGAGAAGTGTGTAGAGTTACAAGGAGACTATGTTGAAAAACGCCGAGTACTATTTGGATGGCTTACAGAGATGAGAGCATCGCTGGGAGAAGTGTGTAGAGTTACAAGGAGAATATGTTGAAAAACGCCGAGTACTATTTGGACGGCTTACAGAGATGGGAGCATCGCTAGGAGAAGTGTGTAGAGTTACAATGAGACTATGTTGAAAAAAGCCGAGTACTATTTGGACGGGTTACAGAGATGAGAGCATCGCTAAGAGAAGTGTGTAGAGTTACAAGGAGACTATGTTGAAAAACGCCGAGTACTATTTGGATGGCTTACAGAGATGAGAGCATCGCTAAGAGAAGTGTGTAGAGTTACAAGGAGACTATGTTGAAAAACGCCGAGTACTATTTGGACGGATTACAGAGATGGGAGCATCGCTAGAAATGTGTTGAATTACAAGGAGAATATGTTGAAAAACGCCGAGTACTATTTGGACGGCTTACAGAGATGAGAGCATCGCTGGGAGAAGTGTGTAGAGTAACAATGAGACTATGTTGAAAAAAGCCGAGTACTATTTGGACGGGTTACAGAGATGAGAGCATCGCTAAGAGAAGTGTGTAGAGTTACAAGGAGACTATGTTGAAAAACGCCGAGTACTATTTGGACGGGTTACAGAGATGAGAGCATCGCTGGGAGAAGTGTGTAGAGTTACAAGGAGACTATGTTGAAAAAAGCCGAGTACTATTTGGACGGATTACAGAGATGGGAGCATCGCTGGGAGAAGTGTGTAGAGTTACAAGGAGACTATGTTGAAAAACGCCGAGTACTATTTGGACAGGATACAGAGATGGGAGCATCGCTGGGAGAAGTGTGTAGAGTTACAAGGAAACTATGTTGAAAAAAGCCGAGTACTATTTGGACAGGATACTGTGATGGGAGCATCGCTGGGAGAAGTGTGTAGAGTTACAAGGAGACTATGTTGAAAAACGCCGAGTACCATTTGGACAGGATACAGAGATGGGAGCATCGCTGGGAGAAGTGTGTAGAGTTACAAGGAGAATATGTTGAAAAACGCCGAGTACTATTTGGACAGGATACAGTGATGGAAGCATCGCTGGGAGAAGTGTGTAGAGTTACAAGGAGACTATGTTGAAAAACGCCGAGTACTATTTGGACAGGATACAGAGATGGGAGCATCGCTGGGAGAGGTGTGTAGAGTTACAAGGAAACTATGTTGAAAAAAGCCGAGTACTATTTGGACAGGATACAGAGATGGGAGCATCGCTGGGAGAAGTGTGTAGAGTTACAAGGAGACTATGTTGAAAAACGCCGAGTACTATCTGGACGGGTTACAGAGATGGGAGCATCGCTGGGAGAAGTGTGTAGAGTTACAAGGAGACTATGTTGAAAAACGCCGAGTACTATTTGGACGTGTTACAGAGATGGTAACATCGCTGGGAGAAGTGTGTAGAGTTACAAGGAGACTATGTTGAAAAACGCCGAGTACTATTTGGACAGTATACAGAGATGGGAGCATCGCTGGGAGAAGTGTGTAGAGTTACAAGGAAACTATGTTGAAAAACGCCGAGTACTATTTGGACGGGTTACAGAGATGGGAGCATCGCTGGGAGAAGTGTGTAGAGTTACAAGGAAACTATGTTGAAAAACGCCGAGTACTATTTGGACAGGATACAGAGATGGGAGCATCGCTGGGAGAAGTGTGTAGAGTTACAAGGAAACTATGTTGAAAAAAGCCGAGTACTATTTGGACAGGATACAGAGATGGGAGCATCGCTGGGAGAAGTGTGTAGAGTTACAAGGAGACTATGTTGAAAAACGTCGAGTACTATTTGGACGTGTTACAGAGATGGGGGCATCGCTGGGAGAAGCGTGTAGAGTTACAAGGAGACTATGTTGAAAAACGCCGAGTACTATTTGGACGTGTTACAGAGATGGGAGCAGCGCTGGGAGAAATGTGTAGAGTTACGAGGAGACTATGTTGAAAAACGCCGAGTACTATTTGGACGTGTTACAGGGATGGTAACATCGCTGGGAGAAGTGTGTAGAGTTACAAGGAGTCTATGCTGAAAAATAAAAAGATATTCTGAAAAATTTTGAAAAAATATCTTGTATCTTTATTAGGTCGGAAAATTTTCAGACCACCTATGTAGTTCATATAACTAATTATATGTTTACCCTTGTATGCTCTGTAAGTCCACAATTCCAAAATTAAGTGTTAATGTTGATAGAATGTTTTCAAATTTACTTGAAATTTCAAGGTTGCATCTAATACATCTTTTCTTTGTATTTTCAGGAGGAAGAGTGACCAGTTTTGAAGCAAACGGAATACAGTCTGCTATACAGGAATTTACTAACGGTAAGTTGCATTTTAAAAAACAATTCTCAGTTATCATTGCGTGTCACTGTAAACATATATACGTCTTAGAAATGAAAAAGCTTGCCAATTTCTTCTGGAATTCTGAAAATGGAATTTTAATATAGGAATTTTAATATGATTTATTGAAACATTTCAAAGATTTGCAAATTAAGAATATTAATCAAGGCCTCGTGGTTGATATGCTGGGTTCGGTAAATTGAGTCCCTGAAAATTTTCCCTCACACTTTTTGCAGACTTCGGACTACACAACGGGTTAGTGAAAATCGTTCGCACGAGAAACTTACAATAGATTTGTCACACATAAAAATTTAAAAGAAACATATTTCACAAAGTCAAATCTTAATATGTTCCTATTAGTAAACTTAACCATCTTCTGCCTCAAAATGTTACTTTTACGAGTGATTTGATTTTCTGTTTCCTTTACTACGTAACTAAACAGAGACATCTGACTGAAACCGGTCAAAACGTCAACAAATTTGTACATGTATGGCTGTGAAGCGAAAAACAAGCTATTTGTGTGTGTGTAATTTACGTCCTCGAACGTTAAGTCATATTGGACGATGAATGGAATAGGTGAAATGATGCTGAAATGAGCCCGGGGTCCATAGAGCTTAGAGTTATCCGACATTCGTCTTTCAGTATTAGGGAAAACCCCGGAAAAACCTTATCCAGGTAACCCACCCTGACCGAGATTCGAACTCGGGACCTCTTGAACGTGAAGCAGACATGCTACCACCACGCTACCGAGGCGGGCAGACAAGCTATTTAACTCGGCATGGAAAGATTCACAGTTTTGAGTTGTGCCATTTGTGGTATTTGTGAAATCAGCCCAAATAGTAGACGGAAACGAATCTGTCGCAATGTATGGACTCATTCTCCTGATCAGTCGCGTCAAGTTTATAGAAGTCGAGCTTTTGACCTTCAGGATCATAGCCATTCAGGAGGAGTACAGAACGGCCCAGAGCTCCACATTCACAAACTTAACACGGTTTATGGTTCCACGTAACACTCGCCGTAAAATGTTCAACACTTAAATTAAGTATAGTTGAAATGGAGTCTCCCACATGTTTTTAATTATTAAGCAAACTATTGCACGTATAACGGTTAAAATTTAATACACAAGAATTTGTAAAACAAATTTCGATTTGTTGAAATTAAAGGGTTAGTAAATAGATGTAGTAGGTTGAAGTTTAAAATCAATGGCACAGAACGTAATGGTTACTGTAATCTGTGAGGACTTAGGCCTCATTCTCACTTACCGTTACTTGTTTAAGGCGAGCTTTGCGTAGGATCGCTCGGTATCACTTACTCTGTCTGCCTTATGTCTGTGGCCTATAGCCTGCTGGAACATGGGTGAGCGAGGTGTCTCTCTTCATTACGTTGCCTTGCCGATGGTCAGTCACCAACTAAAGGAAATAATACTGCGAGGTATAAACATATACCAGGCGAGTCAGGTGCCCGTTATTCTCGAGTTTTATACAATCCCCATTTTATACTCCAACATGAAAACATCGACCCCATTACTAGGTTCTACCCGCGTATTTTACATGGATGTTAAACACTCAATGAAATTAATACTAATATAGATGTTATCACATCGCCTGTAGTATATTCGTAATTAGACAGTTGACGTTCGCACGTCTGTAAATGTTCACTGGAACAAGCGAATACTATATGTTAGACGGAATATTTATCTCACAAGTTACTAGGTAGCTTAGTTAGAACAAACGCACAACTGCTGTCAATTGTCTGCTGTGACAGTGGTTCGAATCCTCCACATAGGTATACTAATTGTTTACCGTGCAATACTCACTATTTGCAATTATTATTCTGGAAACTTATTATTATTCTCAATTGTTTTGTTTATGTTTTAAGGCACTGTGTGACGTTTTTATTGGTGAACTACAAGTATGTAGTTGTTTAAACACACCTATAGTTAAGCGCAATTGAAATAAGGATCATTTACACACATTTGAACACAGAAAACATGGAAATTAGAGTATCAGAGTTTAACGTGGAAGTAAACGGCAATTTTTCAGACATAGAATTATTGTGTTATAAAAATTTCATTTGAAATTGGTATGTTTTGTGGCGCTGGAATGACCCTTTGTCTAATCCTGGATCACCACTACTCTAACGAAGCAAGTGTTCAAACTGATGACCTTGGGTAATGCACGCCCTCGGGGACTTTATAATTAAACTATTGTGAATTTGGTCTCCAAGTTTTGACGAGCATAAGAAATAGTACTTACAATGCTGAGACTCGAACATTTGGGGCACAGTGGACGTCAAAGTCCCATTGAATTCCCATTAAACAAAAATCTTTGTACTCAATTAAATGCTTTAAATCAGCACTGGAAAATTCTACCCATAATTTCTGGATTTCCAATAAGGAGTATTTTGCTTCGCCCTGAGTTATTTGCATCTAAGAATAATACATGTTTTGTTCTAGACGTTCTCGGGCTTCGAGCCAGGAAAGAAGATGTTGTCACATCGACGTTTCGGGAGCCTGCATCTCTCCCATCTTCAGGAAGCATCCTCAAGAGAGATGCACGTCACATCTTAGCTGGTTCGAAGCCCGAGAACGTCTGTAACATATACGCCGCCAGGAAAGATTAGGCTCATATTTCAATATATGTTTTGACTTGCCTGTTTTAATCGAGAAGTTAAATGAAAAAAAAACAGAAAGCTTCATTCTTATTTTATAATTCAAACGTTTGTGTAGTTTAATGGTTATAACTGTATAGAGCTTCGGTTCTAATTGGTATTTCGTGTATACAAATATATCATATAAATTGGAAATATTTCGTGCAGATTGATCTTTTGACTGTTCGTTATTGTATAATTTCCTGTAGTTGTAGTTAAACTATTAGAATATTCAAAGTTTAGTTTGTATAAAACAAGAATTATGGTTGAAACTTCAATAAAGTTCCAGCTTTTACATCGTATTGGCCCCGTCCCGATAGCGCTTGTCGTTGGAGCAGTCGTTGAAACCGAAATACTGGGATGTTTGTATGGCCCATGGAGGTTAAACGTCTCTAATTAGGAGGAATCCTTTCGAAATGCATGTCAAGTTCTGCTTCCTCGTATTCTTGTTATTCCTTAATACTCCGTCGACGGGGGTGGGGGGGGGGGCCTTCAGCCTTCAATCGACATTTCCAAACCTTTTCCTGTTCGTGTTTAGCGAATCTACTTCAAGGTTTAATTTCATTTTCTTTGGTTCCACCAGTCTGTAATTATAGTATCCTAAAACTAATTTTGGCACATTATTTAACAAGTAAAAGAAAACGAGTTTGTGCTGTTGAAATTGTCCTGTAGAAAATGAAGTAGGTTAGTTCAGGCGGAGCTATTCTTGTGTGAAAACTAGGGCGTCCAAATGGATTTATCTAAAAGGTATACAGCTGACACATCTATAGATTGGACATTTCATTTATGCTGCTGTCCTTTTTCAAACAAGTCTTCCTCCATTTCCATGCCACGCAGTCTGGAACAGTCCATGTTTGATCCCAGTTCCAGAAGCTCACACGTTGTGAATTGGGCGAGTTCGACACCTTGTATCTAACAGTGGACATGTTCTCTGCCACGTTTCATGGGCAGTGATGAAGTGAAATAAAAAACCATTCCTATCACTTTGAAAAGGTTCACTGGGAATGATTTGGCCACATTGCTCACCCTTAGGAATCTGTTGATGATGTTGCGAATGTTGATGGGCAGTTATCAACATTCCTCATCAACATTATCAACATAACTAACACTATCAATATACAGTGCGATCCATATAAACCTGAACCACATCAATTGACCATAACCTTCAAACCAATAATAGCACACACGAACAACTTTGGGAGAATATAGTACACAAATGGGAGATTATATTACACTATTTACATCACAGAGAAAATGTTGGAAGTGTCCTCCACCAGCATCTATACATGTTTGTACTCGTCTCACCATATTCTCTGAAGATTTACGGAGAGTATCCTCGCCAATGTTACTTTTTCAGTTCGAATGGATTCCTTGAGAACATCAATTGCCCGTGGCCTATTCCTGTACATTGTATTTTTAGATAACCCCCCCCCCTCCACAAGAAAAATCCGATGAGGTTAGGTCAGGGGGTCTGGGGCCACGGACGTTTTGAGATTATTCGATTATCAAAGAAACTGGTTACAAGTTCTATGGTGTCACTAGATATATGACCCGTTGCTTCAACTTCGTCGCCCATTCTCTCAATTCGGTATCATCCAGCTGCTCCACAAATGCACTGAAGACACCCATATAAGCTTTAGTGTCTACAGTCGTATCAAAGAAAATGGGACCAACGATCCTGAAAGTTGACACCGTAAACCATACTCCAAACTTTTCATCATGAAGTGGGGTTTCGTGAATCACTTGGGGGTTTACAGCAGCCCAGTGTCTGGTGTTCTGTGTGTTTTTGTAGCCTGACAGATGAAACCATATCTCATCTGTAAACCACGTTATGGAGAGAATGTCTGGAGCTGGAATAAGGGCACTCTGAAACCATCGACAGTAATTAATTTGTTTATCATAATCTGCTACTTTCAGTTGTTGCACCATATGCACTCGGTAAGGTTCGAGACTGTTCGAGTCCCAGCATTGTAAATACTATGTTATATGTTCATCAAAACTTGGAAACACAATTCACATTAATTTAACTGTACAGTCAATGAAGATGTGTATTACCCAAGAAGGTCATCAGTTCCAGCGCTTGCTTAGTTGGAGGAATCATGTTCCACGAATTACGTTTTGAACTCTTTGACTATTTGCCTTACTCAACAGATCTAGCCCCAAGTGACTTCTTTTTGTTCCCTCATCTGATAATTGCGCTTGGAGGACAGATATTTTCGTCAAATGAAGTGGCAATCACCTTCGTGAACAATTATTTTGCAGAGAAAAACGTCGAGTACTATTTGGACGGGTTACAGAGATGGGAGCATAGCTGGGAGAAGTGTGTAGAGTCACAAGGAGACTATGTTAAAAAACGCCGAGTACTATTTGGACGGGTTACAGAGATGAGAGCATCGCTGGGAGAAGTGTGTAGAGTTACAGGGAGACTATGTTGAAAAACGCCGAGTACTATTTGGACGGGTTACAGAGATGAGAGCATCGCTGGGAGAAGTGTGTAGAGTTACAGGGAGACTATGTTGAAAAACGCCGAGTACTATTTGGACGGGTTACAGAGATGAGAGCATCGCTGGGAGAAGTGTGTAGAGTTACAGGGAGACTATGTTGAAAAACGCCGAGTACTATTTGGACGTGTTACAGAGGTGAGAGCATCGATGGGAGAAGTGTGTAGTGTTACAAGGAGACTATGTTGAAAAACGCCGAGTACTATTTGGACGGGTTACAGAGATGAGAGCATCGCTGGGAGAAGTGTGTGGAGTTACAAGGAGACTATGTTGAAAAACGCCGAGTACTATTTGGACGGGTTACAGAGATGAGAGCATCGCTGAGAGAAGTGTGTAGAGTTACAAGGAGACTATGTTGAAAAACGCCGAGTACTATTTGGACGGGTTACAGAGATGGGAGCATCGCTAGGAGAAGTGTGTAGAGTTACAAGGAGACTATGTTGAAAAACGCCGAGTACTATTTGGACGGGTTACAGAGATGAGAGCATCGATGGGAGAAGTGTGTAGTGTTACAAGGAGACTATGTTGAAAAACGCCGAGTACTATTTGGACGGGTTACAGAGATGGGAGCATCGCTGGGAGAAGTGTGTAGAGTTACAAGGAGACTATGTTGAAAAACGCCGAGTACTATTTGGACGGGTTACAGAGATGGGAGCATCGCTGGGAGAAGTGTGTAGAGTTACAAGGAGACTATGTTGAAAAAAGCCGAGTACTATTTGGACGTGTTACAGAGATGGGAACATCGCTGGGAGAAGTGTGTAGAGTTACAAGGAGACTATGTTGAAAAACGCCGAGTACTATTTGGACGGGTTACAGAGATGGGAGCATCGCTGGGAGAAGTGTGTAGAGTTACAAGGAGACTATGTTGAAAAACGCCGAGTACTATTTGGACGTGTTACAGAGATGGGAACATCGCTGGGAGAAGTGTGTAGAGTTACAAGGAGACTATGTTGAAAAAAGCCGAGTACTATTTGGACGTGTTACAGAGATGGGAGCATCGCTGGGAGAAGCGTGTAGAGTTACAAGGAGACTATGTTGAAAAACGCCGAGTACTATTTGGACGGGTTACAGAGATGAGAGCATCGCTGGGAGAAGTGTGTAGAGTTACAAGGAGAGTATGTTGAAAAATAAAATAAAAACATCTGAAAAACGTGTCTGGTATCTTTATTAGGTCGGAAAGCTTTGAGATCACCTATGTGATGCTTGTTCCAATGTTTCTCTTTAACGTTTCATTTACCGATTTCAAGCGTTCTGTTTACTCGAGTGAGAAAAGTGCAAATTCCTATAAGAAGTCTGAAATAAGGTCTGTAGATTTTATGAGTATTAAAGTAATTTATAAATAATTTGTCTAAAACTATGCTTTTTAAAGAGATCTTCACCTTTAGGCTTCTCATGTGTTTGAGGATGTTTTTATGCTCGAGGGCCAAGCTTTTTAGTTGCTGGAGATCGTGTGAGACTTACTTCTGCCTATTACAACGTAACCCTATGGTGGTGTTATGAACTCTCGCCATAGCCAGGTAAAAGAGTAATTTAAATATATCTCCATACCTACTCCCTATAATTTCCCAATCGAATCCCCTAACCATGCACTGAAGAAAGGCAAAAGGACCAAAGCAATGAATAAAATATAGGCCGTTCTGACCCTCCGCGTCACACGTGGTAGGAAACAAAATAGTGCGGACTTCTGAGGTCTTCATCTGTGAATTTTGATCGGCTTATACTTTTTGATTCTTGTCTCTCGCTCTTCTTTTTTTG
Source organism: Mantis religiosa (assembly GCA_030765055.1). Lineage (NCBI taxonomy): Eukaryota > Metazoa > Arthropoda > Insecta > Mantodea > Mantidae > Mantis > Mantis religiosa. The sequence continues at coordinate 19,669,986 of CM060948.1, forward strand.
CGAGGGCAGCCCTCCTTGTGGGAATAACAAGAAAGAACTTCTTTTCCAATTCAAATACTCCCCACCCTTAATCTTGTTCAGCATATTCACCCATTCTTCCATACATATCCATTTATTGATTTAATGCGATGGCATTATACTCGTATGGTTTGCTGGAAATATACATGAATATATACCTGCGGAGGTCTACCCAAACGGTTCCTGGCGTTTTGCAAAACTCTACATGCGGCAACCGCATATGTTAAATTCAAATCCGAAGACGGCTACCTTATAGAAATTTACATACCCGCTGTGAGCCCCTTGCCTACTGGGAAGAAAGATATCAAGCAAATGACTTTAGGCTCTACAGCAATGGCAAACATTTCTTATAATGTTAACTCTAGGTTCACTCAAGGAATTTGCCAAGGTTTAACACGAAAACGCCTTTCCCTGCGTATCAATGTGGGATATGAAGAGGACACCTCATCGCTGAATCAGAAAATATTAAAAAGTGCCTCCAAATTGAAGCAGGGTGGAAAATATACATATGAACCCTTTCAAAATTGTTTCGCGTGTAAAGAACATTTGAGAGGAAAGATTGTGTGTGTGTGTGTGTGTGTGTGTGTGTGTGTGTGTGTGTGTGTGTGTGTGTGTGTGTGTGTGTGTGTGGGTGTGTGTAAAGAATCTAACCTAACATTTGAACAAATGCTTTTATACATTCTCTACAGTGAGAATATAAATGAAATTCACACTGTGACGTGATTAATATTCAAAGTAATTGCATATAAAGTTCAATAAAACCACCAACTGTTCCAATTACCTCCACTAACAGCGGTGTTGAAATGTTGCTACTACATTTTACCAGTAAATATTAATTTTAATAAAATTGGCCGAACTGGCTTCAAAATGAGCCTAAAATGGTAAAACAATAAGTTGATACGTTTGCCTTTTTATTTGTCTACATAGTCCCCTAACTATAAGTAAGTAAAGTTCGTGGAATGTTCCTATTTTGGCCGAAGTCAGGGTCGATACCCTCTCTCACATATAACAGGAAATTTAAATATTTCCAGACAAAGATGTTCTCACCGGGAGATTGATCAATCCGTTTATGTGGAAAATTGTCGTTTAATAAGTTAGTACGGAAATGAGCTGGCGCACATACGTCCAATGACGTCCAGAGGTGCATCAATTAAATGAAGCAAAACATTTCTGAGAAAACTACAAAGACGCCTTGTTCAGGTATGAAGGTAGTCTTCCCTGAATGTGATGCACTTGTCACAGTGTTTCTGCTAGTCTTCAAAGACATGCTGGAAACCATTTTTGAGAGATCCTTCAAAATCGCCTCCGGAGCCTTCACCACTGCTTCTGAAGATGGATAATGCCTCCCATGAAAGTGTTTTTTCAAGTTAGGGAATAGAAAAAGTCACATGGGACTAAATCCGGACTATAGGGAGGGTGAGGGATGCACTTCACGTTGATTTTTGCAAGATATTCAGCAACAACATTGACAATATGTGACCCTGCATTATCGTGGTGCAGCATCGAGCCTGCTTCACTGAAATGTGGTTTTTACTCCTGATATGGACTTGCAATGTTTTTAGGACATCTCTGTAGTATTGTCCAGTTACTGATGTGTGTGCAGGTACATGCTGATAAATCATTCCATGAATATCAAAGAATGAGATGACCATAACTTTCCCAGCAGAAGCAACCACTATTTTGGGGGGGGGGGAGGGGTTTGGTGATGAAGGAGATTTCCACACTGAGCTTTGCTGTTTGCTTTCAGGATCAAAATGATGTAGCCAAATTTCATCAACAGTGATTACGTTTGAAGAAACTAAGGATCTTCCTCTAAAATCAACTTTAACTGCATGTTACCTCCATTGCAGCGGTAGACGATATTGAACTTGCCGGGTTCTCACAGGCGGGAACCAGGAGTACCAACAATGAAACTACTACGGCATGTTTGTTTTACATTAAGCTAACAGAATGTAATAAGATTGAATTTTAATGCAAAAAATTATGACCGTAAAAAATTATGATCGTTCCCCCTCTCAAGACAAGGGAGTTGCTGAGCTGTCCCCGAAGAGCATCCGGCGCCTCCATGGGGCTTTCCATAGGGCAAGACCTAGAAACTAACAAGCCCCCCCTCCATCTGGTCCAAAAACACAAGGCGGGGTGGAAGTGGATACGTCACGCGCACCAACCCCAAAGGGGAAGGCTACCGATGAACCTCGTTAGGGCTGCCTGATGATCTAGCACACCTACTAGCTATGCTGGCTAGTACGCGGGAATATATAGCTTCAGCCCCGTCCGAAGACGTACCCTGATCCCCCACGGCTGTCGGGAACCACTGCCCCCTCGAGTACAACCCAATCCGAACAACTCCCCTACGGGAGTGGCTCGGCAGTTCGGCCCGAGGTTCCTCTAGTAACGTTAGAGGTACCACGAGCGCTAGGGGTCCGCAGTGCTCGCGCCATAGCAGCTGAATGGAACGGATCCCCTCTACGGGGCTTGCATGTGTTACTGTAATCTTCGCCAAAATTTAAAGGCATATGGAGGCGGGACGTACTGGACACTCCAGCCTATCCTTCCAGCGCTGCCGAATGTGGTACACGCATCTCACGCGCCTGAACTGAGAACATTATATTAATTAATTACGCTCGGATAAATGTTTGAAAAATGACAGATGTCAATCTTATAATAAGAAAGAATTTTATTTTCTAATCAAGCCCCGACAAAAATCCAGCAATGCACGTTTTATCTTCACATGGTTATGGTCACACCCAACATCTATCCATTCAACACAGATAAGCCTGGAAAACAAAACAATTCCTTCCTCACAACATTTATCTCAAGCATAAATAAATAATGCACCTACTATTAAAACAGAAGTCACACACTTTGAAACAGAGTTAATTTTCAGTTTGTTTTTAGAGTAGAGGTGTAGTTTTGTTAAATGTGAATGGCATCATCAAGTTGTGTGTTGAACTCGAGCTGAAATATTGTTAAATATTACATTAAATTATTATTCTACACATATCCTTTTTGTAGTGTTTGTGTACCAAATGCGTGAACATAAGAAATATTTTATCAAAAGAATGGGTTGATAAGGAAAAGGTTTCCAAAATATAACCTAGAGAAGAAAGGGAATTTCTGTTGCATAAGACTATACTTTTACTTTGTGGGTTCGTAGAATTAAAAGTCCAAGTTGCAGAAATTCAAAATGTTCTTTATTTCCGTGGATATACACTCTGCTCAAACCTCACAGTAGTAGAGTTATGTCACATACACAGTTACAATCTTCCAAGGTCATTGACCACAAATAAACAGCGTTCTCCGTTTACAACTCCTCCGCTGGCGTGTCTCCTGTTATATATACCTGCATTGATAATTCTAGACTGTTCCAAAACAAACAATAACTCGAATGTTCGCTATGAATCAGAACGTCACAAGAATTTTCCATCTATCTAACTTGTTTGTTTCCACAGACGTTTATCTACGTGCTATCTTTATCTGTTTTTGCAGGCTCTTTATCTCAGTGATACACTATCCATCCGTTATCTCTCCGCGCCGAACATCTTGTGCACGTCGCCGCGACAATACGTACATCTGGAATATTCAGAAGTAAAGATATGCAATATAGGATGCAAAATAGGTATTCGTCTGCACATTGAAAATGGTGTAGCATGTTACGGTAAGGAACGGTAAGGAAAGCTGTTAAGTGTGTGGTTCAGTAACTTTATCATTTTAATATTTCTGCTTTGGCGATATTGTTTCCTTTAATTTCTTTTTTTTTTCATTTATACCCCAATGGCCTTTAACTGCAATGGTCATATCGGCGGCCGTTCTCCTTTGGAACATACCGAAGGTGTTATCTCGTTATCTTTAGTTTTTAATCATTAGATCACGCGCACATTCGCACTCTCATTCATACTTCCAGACTCTGGGGAAGATGGGGAATTATCTTGGTCGGAGAAAAATCCCCACCCCCACCGCCGGAAATCGAACCCGGGACCCCTAGCACGGTAGACAGGTGCTCTACCGACTGAGCTACGGGGCCAGCCTTTAAATCTTTAGTTTGGTTTGTTATATCAGATAACAACTCTCCTTATGGACACCTTTTCTCCAGGACTACCAACATTTCATTTTCAAGGTTAATATTTATTTTAAAATGTAGAAAGGTATCTAGGCTTCAGTTTTTCACCATTTCAGAAACCGCCCGTATTTGTTCACGCATTTTTGTTGCAACAAACTGATAGTGACGTTCAATGCATCTGTCATAATTACGATGTTGTTAGCAATTCCAAATCAATGTCAGTTTCAAAACCCACAGGTGCCATTTTCGATAATTACATTCGAGATTAATCGTTATGGCTTACATATATGTAGCGGTACAGAGTTCGATACACTTGTTACCTATCTACAGTAAATACAGTAAGAAGACTTATGCTGGACGTATCCTGATGCACGAACCTGTCAAACCCTTACGCTTTTGTATGGAGGGAATAACTAATTGGCAAATATTATCAAGGAAGTGACGAGGAGGTTGGAAGGTTTGCTATAGTGCGATACATATAGACCTGAACCAATACAACATTTGGGACAATATAATGCACAATTAGGAGATTACATTTTTTGCAATTTACGTCCTCCAACGTTGTCATATCGGAATATGAATGAAATGGGTTAAATGATGCTCATATGAATCCGGGGTCTATGGAGCTTAGTCTTACCCGATATTCGTCTATCAGGATAAGGGAAAACGCCAGAAAAACGTTTTTCATGTAGCTTTCCCTGAGGATATTCGTACTCGGGACCTCTTGAACGTGAGCCAGACACGCTACCATCTACACTACCTAGGTGGGCAGGGAGTTTACATTACACTATTTACATCTCAGATAAAATGTTGGAAGTTTCCTCCACCAGCATTTATACATGTTTGTACTCGTCTCACCATATTCTCTGAAGTTTTACGGAGAGGATATCGAATTGAGGGAAGGTTATTTCCAGCAAGATGGAGCAACGTGCCATACATCTAATGACACCATGGAACTTGTAACCAGTTTCTTTGATAATCGAATAATCTCAAAATGTGTGTCGCCCCCAGATCCCCTGACCTAACCTTGTGGGTGTCACTGCTCCCCCTAAGGGAAACCTTATGCCAATTGCACCGATTCACCGTCTAGCCTCAGTTTAGAGCAAGAGGATTATCTCAGGATATGCGTGGATATATAGGGTAAAGATGACACTGATAACACTGGAATCCAAGTTTAAGACTTGTTTAGTGACTGCTTCTCTTTGTTATAATCACATGAATAGCGAAGTTGCCGACTAAGGGAAATCAATCTATATCATTGTCCGTATAATATGAAGCGCATATTACGCGATAACATGTGCGGCAGTACTTTCTCTCGCCTCACGGCTGCAGGTACCTAGGTTCGATGTCGGGACTCCTTCCTCGGTCCCCACATCGTCGTGGCCCGCTGCTTGCTTTACCCTCGGCTCTAGCTGCTGTCTCCTGCATGGACTCTTTAAGGTTGATCCAACACAAACATACGATAATCTCTGAACTGCTTTAATTTGTCCTTACACTTGTGGAACCCGGGTACTTAAATAACTGCACTTTCGGCGGACATTTTATAATACATTTTATTGGACGCGGCACGTCGTCGGACACACCAGTCGGATACATACAATATACTTGACTGCAATGAGCAATGAGGGCTGAATGGGGGTCTCTACCCTCTTATATACACAGCACGGCGTCACAAGGAAAAATCAAACAGAATATTGACCTGTGTAACGGTACAAGAAAATAGCTAGCATTCAATTCTATTGTCTAACATCCGCCCTTTCTAGGCTGTCGCCTGGGAGTGCAGTGTTTCTCACGTATATCTGCCCAGCTTCGTTACAATATTTTACATCAGTACACAATTTTACTTTCACAAACATAGCTATTACAGTTCTTAAATGTATATATAAAATTATCAAACATATTGCATGATTAAATCAATAACTGATCCCAGGACCAAAAATTCTTTTTTCACATGTAATTCGTTATTTGCGCAGGAACAAATATGCTCCTTCTCGGAACATGTCTGTCCACCCGGACAGTCAGTCCAGCTGTGTCTTACTCCTTTCAAGCAACTCTTGTTATTCACTCCAAAATTCCCCTACTCAAGTCGATCTTTTGTCACATGTGAACCTTTGTCTTTTATTACTGTCATCAGTTACTAAAGAAGGGTCTTAAAAAGCCACTTTACCCTTCAAATGTCGACCCTGGGAACACCTACGACGATAGCTTTCCCTCCACATCGTAAATTGCTAAACTAACATCCAGTTCACATCTGACAAATATACCCCATGTTCATTTGTAATTTACTGAACCCCTAATTTCGGTATCGTGGGGGTATTCACAAAATAGAGTGTACAAAAATAGGCCACGGACAATTTATGTTCTCAAGGAATCCATTCGAGCCGAAATAAGTTACATTGGCGAGGACATCTCCGTAAAACTTCAGAGAATATGGTGAGACGAGTACGAACATGTATAGAGTTGGTGGAGGACACTTCCAACAGTTTCTCTGACATGTAAATAGTGTAATGTAATCTCCCAGTTGTGTATTATACTCTCCCAAAGTTGTACGTGTGTACTATTATTGATTCAAAAGTTATGGCCTATTGAAATGGTTCAGGCTTATCTGGATCGCACTGTAAATGAAATGTATGGTGCTGTAAATTCCAGACAACTTACAACAGAATAGACTGAAATTATATCCGGCGTCTGACTAAAATTCGTAAGGGCTAATTTGTAATTTGGAAATAAATAACAGACAAAAGATTATTAATGGAGGAGACTCTGCAAGCAAGAACTTATCTTATCTTGATTTAGAGGTTTGATAAAACTAGATGACAAAAATACACTTTTTTTTCTTTCACAAGAATTAAAATAACATTTTCTAGAAGTATTTTTTCGTGCTGAATTCAAATCTAATTGTAGTTTATCGCATCGGGCAGGAGTTTTGTGTGATATTTATTTGAACTTTTATAATATTTTTAAAATATCCGTAACTAGCTATCTAACTTAAAATTATAACTACTCATTCTGACTTACATAGAAAGTGGTAGATAGTGATTTTAGGGAAAAGTTTGCATTTGGAACGTCTCTCTTCTTGGTCCAACAGTGATCACAGGACTCCACTTGCCTTGGTAGCTCTTTGCTATAGTAGACATTTCCTGATGAACACGCTCACCGTACTCATCGTTGATAGCTCCAAGATTTTCGGGGAAGAAGTCCAACTCAGAGTCCAAGAAGTGAATTTTAAAAGACATGTTGCATCCTATAGCTTTATAACAATGCAGATTAGTCACTGTGTCACTGCTTTATGGTTTCCAAGAAAACTGAAGCATACGCTTTTGAAAGACAGCCAGTCTGCTTTCTCCAGTGGATTTAACAGTCCTTCGAAATGCTCATCACCCATTAATGACTGGATTTGTGAGTCTAAAAAATTCCTTCTATAAGTCTAGCATCACTGACTTTGGGAAATTTCGATTTCAGGTACAAGAATCCATCAGACTCTTTATGCATAGCTTTGACGAAATTTTTCATTAGTCCTAACTTAATATACAATGGAGGTAATAATATTTTTTCAGGGTTCACTAAAGGGACATACGATATACATTTCTGGCCAGGGATAATACATTCACGTTTAGGCCATGCTTGTTTAATATGGTGAGACATCCTGTCTCTGCTGTCCCAGAGATACAAAAACAGCAAAATTTGATGAACCCAAGTTGCAAACCAAGCAATAAAGCAATGACCTTTTAATCACTACACATATCCCATTGATATTTTCCGTATTGTATTTTCTCTAAAATTAGTTTCATATTTTGATATGTGTCTTTCATATCAGCGGCATGTGCTACAAGTATTGATGGAAGTCCATTGCCAATATGTAGCAGCACAACCTTCAAACTAACCTTAGACCACTCTATGATTTGTCGCCACTCATCTGGCGTATGTTGAAGTGCAAGGGTTTTTATAATTGAACCAATATCACTACATAACACAATACCAGTCCTTGAAATCACTATGGCGGCCACGATAACTACATATTCCTACTTCATTTTGGAGTAGTTTCCACCCTTTGGGTCTGGAAGTAGAACAGTCTGTTCATGTCCAAACATGCATGAACTTGCACAGCCTTGTTTTATTTTCTTCAGTATAATGTTACAAATCATTTCTCTATATACAGCTTGGATAAATCACAACATGTCCCTACAACATGTCAAAGAAAACGCTAAAATCCGATTTTAAAAGGTAGCTGTCACAAAAACTGTGCCTGATGGAAACATTTAACTACACATCTGAATTCAGTAAGAAAAATACACTAGATTCAGTTATCAGATTTCTTGTGAAGAAAACCTTGTCGGCCAGTATAATTAAATTGATATACTGAATACGATGATATTAATACAAAACTAACTACTACAGAACGATCAATGAGTGCTTTAGTATCGCGCAAACAATTCGGGTGTTTTACAATATATTTTAAGAATGTTTCTATCACCTATATTTCAGCTCCACTGTAAGATTCTAGAAACATCCAATAACTCTGCAGCATGTCAGCCATTAAACTTTCAGAGATCTTTCATCCACGAACTGGAATGACATCCTCCACTTCCCTCTTTTCCGCAGAAGAGGATCGGGATTCATAACACAGTCATAGCCCCTGAAATATTGCCCTCCCGCCAAGCAGCCAGGTGCTCTGTCAAGGCAAGCGCATTTATTTACAAGTCACGAAACCTCATTAGCTTTCCTTGTTTTAATATTTAAAACGTAACCTTTTTGTCAGAGGGAAATGGCAGTCTGAAACCTTAAGGGGAACCTCGTCCACATAAACTCTTTCATTGGACGTGTAAGTTTCCAATTAGTAGCCTAAGAGGTTGTGTGCAGATGTGGTTCTATTGAGGCAAAGTTTCTGCATCTTACCTCCGCCCCAAACTAGTCTTAAATATAACATAGGCCGCTAAGTAAACGTGAATTATTTAGGAAATCTAATACACTGTGATCCATATAAATCTGAACCAATTCAATAAGCCATAACCTTTAAACCAATAATAGTACACACGTACAACTTTGGGAGAATATAATACATAATTGGAAGATTACATTAACCTATTTACATCTCAGAGAAAATGTTGGAAGTGTCCTCCACCAGCATCTATACATGTTTGTACTCGTCTCACCATATTCTCTGAAGTTTTACGGAGAGTATCCTCGCCAATGTTACTTATTTCGGTTCGAATGGATTCCTTGAGAACATTAATTGTCCGTGGCCTATTCTTTTACACTATTTTAGACACCCCCAACAAGAAAAACTCCAGTGAGGTTAGGTCAGGGGATTTGGGAGGCCACAGATCTTTTGAGATTATTCCATTATGAAAGAAAATGGTTACAAGTTCCATGCTGTCATTAGATGTATGGTACGTTGCTCCATCTTGCTGGAAATAAACTTCTCTCAATTCGATATTATCCAGCTGCTCCACAAATGTATTGAAGATGCCCATATAAACTTCAGTGTCTACAGTCGTATCAAAGAAAATGGGACCAACGACTCATAGATGCTGGTGGAGGACTCTTCCAACATTTTCTCTGAGATGTAAATAGTGTAATGTAATCTCCCATTTGTGTGTTATATTCTCCCAAAGTTACACATATGTCCTATTATTGGTTCAGATTTATATGGATCGCACTGTATATAAGTGTTTATTCTAGTAAGAGAAACAAAACCTCAAATGTTTGGTATTAAACACAATCTGTATACGCTCAGTGTCTCGGTATTTGCTGCTAATCTCAAAATACGTGTAAAAACTACCTTGAAGAGACTTCCTCATCTAGAAGGAAGGGATGAAATGAGCAATCTCCAGGAGGCTACAGTCCACAGAAATGCACGTAAGTCTCTTAACAGCTGTTTGCTCGATTTCCCTTTCACTAAGTGCTGTCCAGAGAGACAGTCCTCATACATCCGCACCATCTGCCCTGCACTACCATACCCCATAAAATACAGAAGCACGTCTTAAGCATAAGAAGGTAACGGACTGAGAGAAATTCAGTTACAGACCGACAAAAGCAACAATAACACAAGGACAATTGGTGGTCGACGGGAATTGACCCCAGAAACTCCCAAATTCAACTGTCATGGTCGGTATATCAGTATAGAGGATGTTGGCTTCGATTACTGTTTCGGCTTCAGATTGGTAGATTTAGAATTAGTTTGGCTTTTAAATAGCCGGTTATTCGGCTAATTGTTTACTGGATACCAGTAAAATATTAATTTACGTAGTTTTGTTTTATTTCCTTAAATATTTTCGTAAAGGAATATACTTTTGTTTTATTTGTTTTAAGTAATAAGGGTCGAAAACGTCATGAAACTGCAAAAGAAGAGAGAGAAATTTGCATCAGGTTATTTAGAAAAGGGAAATCTTTTCAAGAAATTGGAGACACCATTGGAAGACCTATCAGTACAGTGAAGACTATAATGTACAGGTTTGGTCAGAACAAAACTTAGGAAAATCAATCAAGTAGCGGTCGTCCTGCAGTTCTATCCGAGATGGAGAAACGACAATTCCTTAGACAAGTCAAGAACAATCCTAAACTAAGTGCTCCAAAACTTGCTATTGCAGTTCAAACACACACAGGAAAGTCCATTTCGGCACAAAGTATAAGAAACGTGCTTTATGAAGTTGAGTATGGAGGCCTAACAGTTCGTAGAAAACCATACATCAGTAAAATCAACAGAAAGAAGCGAGCTGCTTTTGCAAAAGGACATAAATACGATGGATTTGATTTCTAGAAGAAGGTTGTATTTACTGACGAGAGTCAATTTGAGCACTTTAAGTCAAAAGGGCGAGTAATAGTGTGGAGAAAAAAAAGAATTGTGAGTTTGAGGAGAAAAATATAACAGCTTCAGTTAAACATTGAGGCGGTTCAGTACTTGTCTGGGGCTACAGGAGTACAAATTTTGTCCGGGATTTGTGTTTTATTGATGGAATTATGAACCGTGAGGTTTACATAAACATCCTAAAAACACATCTGTCCAGAAATGTGAATAATATGGCTCTTTCTGAGCATTATATGTTCACACAAGATAATGATCCAAAACACACAGCAGTAGATGTAAGGTTATGGTTGTTGTATAATACTCCACCGTATCCCCAGACATGAATCCAATAGAGAATTTGTGGAGTATACCGGACAAAAATATTATGAGTCATCAGATAATATAGAGGATCTAAAGAACGCTCTAATAAAAGTTATGTTTAAAAAGTTAACAAAAGTTACGTATCTGTAACAGATTGTATGTTGCCATACTATCTTAAAATACAAACTGTTTCCTATGACATTTCATAATGATTAACAAAAGATTGGTATTATCCATTTCAAACGTTGTTTATGAACTTCATGCCCATTACTTAGGAGGGTTTAATTAAGTACATGAAATGGTTCATTTTGCTTACGCTGAGCCGGCTACCTAATAAAGAAGAGCGTATCTGTATCTCCAATATATCATTTTATATTACAACCGTGGCCTTATTTTAATCACAGATTCTAAGCTCTTAGATACGCCGTATCTTTCAGGTCCACGCTTCTCTGGCAGGTGATTTCCGCTGCCTCATTAAACACGTCATTTCCGCTGCGTACTTGAGTTTAACAAGTTGTAGATTTATGGTCCGGTCCATTCTATAAATTTTATCAACCCAACTTTGATCCGAGCTTCAGTGTGCCAACTTTATATTACATATAATTAACTTTAGCCACCAACATGTCAATATTCTTCCGTTGTGTTACAAGAAGATATGTGGAAATGATCAAATATAAAACCAAATACCTTTAATAAAATGTAAGAACCTCACAACTCTAATGATAAATGAATGGGAATATCGAGAAACCCCACATGCCCATTGTGTTTGTACAAAATTGAGTTATCTATGACATTGTACTTTAAACATATAGGTCGATCATAATGTAGAGAATCCCCTTATGTTCTGTGTTGGTATGCAACCACTGTGCCACCAAAATATTCCAACTGGCTGAACCATTTGTAATTCCACCAAACCCCGTAAGTCAGGCTTATCAAGATAATTTGCCTATAAATGAGAAGAAAATGCAAGACCTAAGACAATTTGTATCATTCTTACCAAAAGATGAAATCATTCAGAGCTTCGACGAAGACATTTACAATTGACCAACATGTGTCATAGAATGAACCATGTGTACAATATCATTCCAAGGAGTTCTCTTTGGAACAGTTTGTTTCATTTGTGTCCTTATAAAGTGTGGGTTAAGTAATAACTTCGCATATTTGTTACAAAATATTGAGAAAGCCCACATGTTCACTAAATAAATGTTAACATAGCTTCAAGAAAATGGATCTTTTTTTTTTTTTTTTTGTAATATACTTCCTCCAACGTTAAGTCATATCGGACGATGAATGGAATGGGTGAAATGATGCTCAAATGAGCCCAGTGCCCATAGAGCTTAGAGTTACCCGACATTCACTTTCAGCATAGGGAAAACCCCTTATCTAGGTAACTCACCCTGACCGAGATTCGAACTCGGGACCTCTTGAACGTGAGGCAGACACTCTACCACCACGATACCGAGGCGGGCAAGAAAATGGATCAAGAATGTCTACAATGTAATGGCATGTAGGTAAATTGATGTAAATAATCATTTCTTCCACAGTTGCCGCGTGTAGGCCAAGGTTTCAATGAGTAGTCAGATTGAAAAATTCAATGCCATAGCCGGGATTTAAACCACGGATCTCCTGCTCTCCACGTGGTTGCTTTAACCCATTGAACTACTATGGCCAACACGCCACATCATTCAAACCTTAGTCTACACACGGCTAGTGTGAAAGAAATGATTATTTCCATCAATTTACCTGAATAAGTCAGTGGTTTAACTATAAAGCCTGGGACTTAAGTACTTACAGCATAGTAAGTCGTCACAAAAAGTGCGTGTCTCATAGCATATGAGAACTCCTAGTGGTTTACCGGGAAACATACGAGTCAGTTGGAGAATTTAATGTCATGGTAGCCATTGTAGATCAGTGGTTAGAGAAACCGCACAGAGAGTGGCATATCTGTGATTCAAATCCCGGCTATGGCATTGAATTTTTCAGTCTGGCTCTACTCATGTAATGGCATGCTTCCCTCTACATTTATTTCAACGAAAACTGAGGACCAAAACCTGATTTTGAGCATAATTTTAACAACTGCAATGTCTTTGTATCTCCTGAATAATTTAATTTTTTGGACATTCTGCATATTAACTTTCTTCCGGCATGAGGATACTTATCTATAGTTTTCAGTTCTTATTTTCATCTCCCATATCACCCATTGCAGATTTATCTTCCCTATCCATCTTCTTCATTCCCTATTTCATTTTCTTCCCCGTCATTTCCATTCCACGTTCCACTTTCTCCTCGTTTTCTCCATCCTAGTTTTCGTTATCTTCAGTTCACTGTTTCTATTTTCCTCTCCATTTTCTCTATTCCTGATGCTAGTTTCGTGTCCATCTTTTAAATTCTAGATTCCGTCTTTGCGTCAATCTTCTCTGTTTCAGAAATTCTAGATTCCATTTTCGTCTCTATTTTCTCTATTCCAGATTTGTTGTCAATCATCTCCATTCCAGGTTTAATTTTCTTGTGCATCTTTTCTATTCCAGATTACGTTTCTGTATCTATCTTCTCAATCCAGAAGTTATACTCTTTATTTCACTCTCCATTCCATGCATTTCACTCAATATTTTTTTTAAGTATTTCCCCAGTTATTTCCTTTATATCTCATTACTGAAAACAATGTGACTTTTCCAGCATCCATTATAGTCTATTACGCTGAGACTTGACCCAAGGTTATTCAACAAAAGAAATCATCAGACACTACAGTGTTGTAGAAGGAATTTGTCATAATTAAAGTACTAAACACAGATCATAATCTCAGTGTTAAAATTTAATATTTTTCAGCTAAGTCATAAATGTCTATATTTTACCTATATTTAGAAATGTAATTCATAATTTCATTACACGGAAATATACTATTAATGACGCTTAGTGTTCAGTTATCTCTAAATTAGCAATTATTGAAGGAGGTATATATAAAGGAAATAAACTGGATGAAATTGTAATATGAAAATAGTAAACTAAATCGTTGTTCCCTGGTACATGTGCTTGAGAGTTGCTATGTGCAGGGAGAATTACTTTAATATCAGGAATCGTTTCCAAGGAAGTGTAGTAGGAGGCTGCATCATGTGATAAACGGCATTTCACTTCTTTGTTGGTCCACACTTAGTGTGTATTATCGGAATAGTTCTATTTCATACTTTCTAGTTCTAACACAATTCCAAAATGCATATGTAAGGGCCATCCATATGAAATCCGATCACTTGGGTAAAGTAACGGTAACGATTTTACTAACTCAAAATTCGCCAAAATTGATGGCACATTTGTCCCCTTGTTGGGATATATGAGTGTTTAACATCCATGTTAAATACGCGGGTAGAACCTAGTAATGGGGTCAATGTTTTCATGTTGGAGTATAAAATGCTGATTGCATAAAACTCGAGAATAAGGGGCAGCTGACTCACCTGGTATTTGTCATTAAAGGTGTCATCAGTTGAAGGAAACTTGAATACTGGCAATGGAGTTTAGGAAACAAACATTGCTGAGCTTATTTTTTGCATATATGCTCTTGCCAATATACTTATTGAGAAGAAAACTCATAAACTGTGTTACATGTTGACCCTATTCGTATGTTATATCCAACTAATCTTAGAAAGCTGAATCACATTATCTAATATCCTTGTTATCAACTGGCTGTCTAACACTAAAATATTAAAAGGGATAACTTAAACCTGAGACTGCTTGCCGGGAACGGGTGCAAACATCAGGCAGAATGTCGTGAAGTGCCTACCGTACTAGCTGATTTAATTCACTGCTCTGCAGGAAAAAATGATGTTTTTCATTTATTAAGTGTTCTTAAACGGAACTTTTGCCCTGAGTTCGAAGGTGCAACCAATTTTTTCCCCCTAAAACATCAGTTTTCTTTTAGACAATATAGAACTCGTATTTCATAAAATCTCACAGTAGGACATGGAAAGTTTCTATTGCTTAAGTATAACATCATTTTATTGTTAGTGTTTTAAGCACATATGTACTATTCATAACAGAATGACCTTAGATAAGCTGAACGCAGATATTTTTATACAGCAACACAGATCATAAAATTAGTGTGTGACTTCAGTTTTGAGAATAAAATGAACCAAACAGAAAAGCGTGCCTAGCAGAGCTACAAAGATGTTGTAAACAACTTCTTAGGACACACAAGGAGCCACGACCACAAAAACTAAGGTGAACACCATTTGAGAGAAATTGAGAAAACTTGGTTGTAGCATAACTGCGAAATTGCCCTTCCTTCATGCTCACAATGATTATTTATTTTTTTTATTATTTATTGTTATCTGAAAAGATTCCCAGAGCCGTAGCTCATGCTAGGGAACAGGGAACAGAACAGTATTTTCCAGATTGCTGTCTTGGAGTTTATAGTGTTAACACGGTGAACGTTTCCACCAGGACTTGAAAGACACAGAAAGAAGGTACCATGGTGGATGGAGTGTTAACATGATGAACGTTTCCACCAGGACTTGAAAGACACAGAAAGAAGGTACCATGGTGTGTGGAGTGTCAACATGATGAACGTTTCCACCAGAACTTGAAAGACATAGAAAGTACGTACCATGGTGGATGTAGTGTCAACATGATGAACGTTTCCACCAGAACATGAAAGACATAGAAAGAAGGTACCATGGTGGATGTAGTGATAACATGATGAACGTTTCCACCAGAACTTGAAAGACATAGAAAGAAGGTAACATGGTGGATGGAGCGTTAACATCATGAACGTTTGCACCAGGACTTGTAAGACATAGAAATAAGGTACCATGGTGGATGTAGTGTTAACATGATGAACGTTTCCACCAGGACTTGAAAGACATAGAAAGAAGGTATCATGGTGGATGGAGTGTTAACATCATGAACGTTTACACCAGGACTTGAAAGACATAGAAAGTAGGTACCATGGTGGATGTAGTGTTAACCTGGTGAACGTTTCCACCAAGATTTGAAAGACATAGAAAGTAGGTACCATGGCGGAAGTAGTGTTAACATGATGAACGTTTCCACCAGGACTTGAAAGACATAGAAAGAAGGTACCATGGTGGATGGAGTGCTAATATGGTGAACGTTTCCATCAGGACTTGAAAGACACAGAAAGAAGGTACCATGGTGGATGGGGTGCTAACAAGGTGAACGTTTCCATCAGGACTTGAAAGACACAGAAAGAAGGTACCATGGTGTGTGGAGTGTTAACATGATGAACGTTTACACCAGGACTTGAAAGACATAGAAAGAAGGTACCATGGTGCATGGAGTGTTAACATGGCGAACCTTTCCATCAGGACTTGAAAGACAAAGAAAGAAGGTACCATGGTGGATGGAGTGTTAACAAGGTGAACGTTTCCATCAGGACTTGAAAGACACAGAAAGAAGGTACCATGGTGGATGGAGTGTTAACAACGTGAACGTTTCCATCAGGACTTGAATGACATAGAAAGAAGGTACCACGGTAGATGGAGTGTTAACATGATGAACGTTTATACCAGGACTTGAAAGACATAGAAAGAAGGTACCATGGTGGATGGAGTGTTAACATGGTGAACGTTTCCTCCAGGAATTGAAAGACATAGAAAGAATGTACCATGGTGGATGGAGTGTTAACACGGTGAACGTTTACACCAGGACTTGAAAGACACAGAAAGAAGGTACCATGGTGCATGGAGTGTCAACATGATGAACGTTTCCACCAGAACTTGAAAGACATAGAAAGTAGGTACCATGGTGGATGGAGTGTTAACATGGTGAACGTTTACGCCAGGACCTGAAAGACATAGAAAGTAGGTACCATGGTGGATGGAGTGTTAACATGGTGAACGTTTACGCCAGGACCTGAAAGACATAGAAAGAAGGTAACATGGTGGATGGAGCGTTAACATCATGAACGTTTGCACCAGGACTTGTAAGACATAGAAATAAGGTACCATGGTGGATGTAGTGTTAACATGATGAACGTTTCCACCAGGACTTGAAAGACATAGAAAGAAGGTATCATGGTGGATGGAGTGTTAACATCATGAACGTTTACACCAGGACTTGAAAGACATAGAAAGTAGGTACCATGGTGGATGTAGTGTTAACCTGGTGAACGTTTCCACCAAGATTTGAAAGACATAGAAAGTAGGTACCATGGCGGATGTAGTGTTAACATGATGAACGTTTCCACCAGGACTTGAAAGACATAGAAAGAAGGTACCATGGTGGATGGAGTGCTAATATGGTGAACGTTTCCATCAGGACTTGAAAGACACAGAAAGAAGGTACCATGGTGGATGGGGTGCTAACAAGGTGAACGTTTCCATCAGGACTTGAAAGACACAGAAAGAAGGTACCATGGTGTGTGGAGTGTTAACATGATGAACGTTTACACCAGGACTTGAAAGACATAGAAAGAAGGTACCATGGTGCATGGAGTGTTAACATGGCGAACCTTTCCATCAGGACTTGAAAGACAAAGAAAGAAGGTACCATGGTGGATGGAGTGTTAACAAGGTGAACGTTTCCATCAGGACTTGAAAGACACAGAAAGAAGGTACCATGGTGGATGGAGTGTTAACAACGTGAACGTTTCCATCAGGACTTGAATGACATAGAAAGAAGGTACCACGGTAGATGGAGTGTTAACATGATGAACGTTTATACCAGGACTTGAAAGACATAGAAAGAAGGTACCATGGTGGATGGAGTGTTAACATGGTGAACGTTTCCTCCAGGAATTGAAAGACATAGAAAGAATGTACCATGGTGGATGGAGTGTTAACACGGTGAACGTTTACACCAGGACTTGAAAGACACAGAAAGAAGGTACCATGGTGCATGGAGTGTCAACATGATGAACGTTTCCACCAGAACTTGAAAGACATAGAAAGTAGGTACCATGGTGGATGGAGTGTTAACATGGTGAACGTTTACGCCAGGACCTGAAAGACATAGAAAGAAGGTACCATGGTGGATGGAGTGTCAACATGGGGAACGTTTACACCAGGACTTGAGAGACATAGAAAGAAGGTATCATGGTGGATGGAGTGTTAAAATCATGAACGTTTGTACCAGGACTTGAAAGACATAGAAAGAAGGTACCATGGTGGATGTAGTGTTAACATGATGAACGTTTCCACCAGGACTTGAAAGACATAGAAAGAAGGTATCATGGTGGATGGAGTGTTAACATCATGAACGTTTCCACCAGGACTTGAAAGACATAGAAAGAAGGTACCATGGTGGATGGAGTGTTAACATGATGAACGTTTCCACCAGGACTTGAAAGACATAGAAAGAAGGTATCATGGTGGATGGAGTGTTAACATCATCAACGTTTGCACCAGGACTTGAAAGACATAGTAAGAAGGCACCATGGTGGATGTTGTGCTAACATGATGAACGTTTCCACCAGGACTTGAAAGACATAGAAAGTAGGTACCATGGTGGATGTAGTGTTAATATGATGAACGTTTCCACCAGGACTTGAAAGACATAGAAAGAAGGTATCATGGTGGATGTAGCGTTAACATGATGAACGTTTCCACCAGGACTTGAAAGACATAGAAAGAAGGTATCATGGTGGATGGAGTGTTAACATGATGAACGTTTCCACCAGGACTTGAAAGACATAGAAAGTAGGTACCATGGTGGATGTAGTGTTAACATGATGAACGTTTCCACCAAGATTTGAAAGACATAGAAAGTAGGTACCATGGTGGATGTAGTGTTAACATGATGAACGTTTCCACCAGGAATTGAAAGACATAGAAAGAAGGTATCATGGTGGATGGAGCGTTAACATCATGAACGTTTGCACCAGGACTTGTAAGACATAGAAATAAGGTACCATGGTGGATGTAGTGTTAACATGATGAACGTTTCCACCAGGACTTGAAAGACATAGAAAGAAGGTATCACTGTGGATGGAGTGTTAACATCATGAACGTTTCCACCAGGACTTGAAAGACATAGAAAGAAGGTATCATGGTGGATGGAGTGTCAACATGGGGAACGTTTCCACCAGAACTTGAAAGACATAGAAAGAAGGTAACATGGTGGATGGAGTGTCAACATGGGGAACGTTTACACCAGGACTTGAAAGACATAGAAAGAAGGTATCATGGTGGATGGAGTGTTAACATCATGAACGTTTGCACCAGGACTTGAAAGACATAGAAAGAAGTTACCATGGTGGATGTAGTGTTAACTTGATGAACGTTTCCACCAGGACTTGAAAGACATAGAAGGTAGGTACCATGGTGGATGTAGTGTTAACATGATGATCGTTTCCACCAGGACTTGAAAGACAAAGAAAGAAGGTATCATGGTGGATGGAGTGTTAACATCATGAACGTTTGCACCAGGACTTGAAAGACATAGAAAGTAGGTACCATGGTGGATGGAGTGTTAACATGATGAACGTTTCCACCAGGAGTTGAAAGACATAGAAAGAAGGTATCATGGTGGATGGAGTGTTAACATCATGAACGTTTCCACCAGGACTTGAAAGACATAGAAAGTAGGTACCATGGTGGATTTAGTGTTAACATGATGAACGTTTCCACCAGGACTTGAAAGACATAGAAAGTAGGTACCATGGTGGATTTAGTGTTAACATGATGAACGTTTCCACCAGGACTTGAAAGACATACAAAGAAGGTACCATGGTGGATGTAGTGTTAACATGATGAACGTTTCCACCAGGACTTGAAAGACATGGAAGGTAGGTACCATGGTGGATGTAGTGTTAACATGATGAACGTTTCCAACAGGACTTGAAAGACATAGAAGGAAGGTATCATGGTGGACGTAGTGTTAACATGATGAACGTTTCCACCAGGACTTGAAAGACATAGAAAGATGGTATCATGGTGGATGGAGTGTTAACATGATGAACGTTTCCACCAGGACTTGAAAGACATAGAAAGTAGGTACCATGGTGGATGTAGTGCTAACATGGTGAACGATTCCACCAAGATTTGAAAGACATAGAAAGTAGGTACCATGGTGGATGTAGTGTTAACATGATGAACGTTTCCACCAGGACTTGAAAGACATAGAAAGAAGGTATCATGGTGGATGGAGTGTTAACATCATGAACGTTTGCACCAGGACTTGTAAGACATAGAAAGAAGGTACCATGGTGGATGTAGTGTCAGCATGATGAACGTTTCCACCAGGACATGAAAGACATAGAAAGAAGGTATCATGGTGGATGGAGTGTTAACATCATGAACGTTTCCACCAGGACTTGAAAGACATAGAAAGAAGGTATCATGGTGGATGGAGTGTTAACATCATTAACGTTTGCACCAGGACTTGAAAGACATAGAAAGAAGGTATCATGGTGGATGGAGTGTTAACATCATGAACGTTTGCACCAGGACTTGAAAGACATAGAAGGTAGGTACCATGGTGGATTTATTGTTAACATGATGAACGTTTCCACCTGGACTTGAAATGCATTGAAAGAAGGTACCATGGTAGATGTAGTGTTAACATGATGAACGTTTCCACCAGGACTTGAAAGTCATAGAAAGAAGGTACCACGGTGGATGTAGTGTTAACATGATGAACCTTTCCACCAGGACTTGAAAGACATAGAAAGAAGTTACCATGGTGGATGTAGTGTTAACATGATGAACGTTTCCACCAGGACTTGAAAGACATAGAAGGAAGGTACCATGGTGAATGTAGTGTTAACATGATGAACGCTTCCACCAGGACTTGAGAGACATAGAAAGAAGGTATCATGGTGGATGGAAAGTTAACATCATGAACGTTTCCACCAGGACTTGAAAGACATAGAAAGAAGGTACCATGGTGGATGTAGTGTTAACGTGATGAGCGTTTCCACCAGGACTTGAAAGATATAGAAAGAAGGTATCATGGTGGATGCAGTGTTAACATGAAGAACGTTTGCACCAGGACCTGAAAGACATAGAAAGAAGGTACCATGGTGGATGTAGTGTTAACATGATGAACGTTTCCACCAGGACCTGAAAGACATAGAAGGTAGGTACCATGGTGGATGTAGTGTTAACATGATGATCGTTTCCACCAGGACTTGAAAGACATAGAAAGAAGTTATCATGGTGGATGGAGTGATAACATCATGAACGTTTGCACCAGGACTTGAAAGACATAGAAAGTAGGTACCATGGTGGATGGAGTGTTAACAGCATGAACGTTTCCACCAGGAGTTGAAAGACATAGAAAGAAGGTATCATGGTGGATGTAGTGTTAACATCATGAACGTTTGCACCAGGACTTGAAAGACATAGAAAGTAGGTACCATGGTGGATGTAGTGTTAACATGATGAACGTTTCCACCAGGACTTGAAAGACATAGAAAGTAGGTACCATGGTGGATTTAGTGTTAACATGATGAACGTTTCCACCAGGACTTGAAAGACATCGAAAGAAGGTACCATGGTGGATGTAGTGTTAACATGATGAACGTTTCCACCAGGACTTGAAAGACATAGAAGGTTGGTACCATGGTGGATGTAGTGTTAACATGATGAACGTTTCCACCAGGACTTGAAAGACATAGAAGGAAGGTATCATGGTGGATGTAGTGTTAACATGATGAACGTTTCCACCAGGACTTGAAAGACATAAAAAGAAGGTATCATGGTGGATGGAGTGTTAACATGATGAACGTTTCCACCAGGACTTGAAGGAGATAGAAAGTAGGTACCATGGTGGATGTAGTGTTAACATGGTGAACGTTTCCACCAAGATTTGAAAGACATAGAAAGTAGGTACCATGGTGGATGTAGTGTTAACATGATGAACGTTTCCACCAGGACTTGAAAGACATAGAAAGAAGGTATCATGGTGGATGGAGTGTTAACATCATGAACGTTTGCACCAGGACTTGTAAGACATAGAAATAAGGTACCATGGTGGATGTAGTGTCAGCATGATGAACGTTTCCACCAGGACATGAAAGACATAGAAAGAAGGTATCATGGTGGATGGAGTGTTAACATCATGAACGTTTCCACCAGGACTTGAAAGACATAGAAAGAAGGTATCATGGTGGATGGAGTGTTAACATCATTAACGTTTGCACCAGGACTTGAAAGACATAGAAAGAAGGTACCATGGTGGATGTAGTGTTAACATGATGAACGTTTCCTCCAGGACTTGAAAGACATAGAAGGTAGGTACCATGGTGGATGTAGTGTTAACATGATGAACCTTTCCACCAGGACTTTAAAGGCATAGAAAGAAGGTACCATGGTGGATGGAGTGTTAACATGATGAACGTTTCCACCAGGACTTGAAAGTCATAGAAAGAAGGCACCATGCTGGATGTAGTGTTAACATGATGAACCTTTCCACCAGGACTTGAAAGACATAGAAAGAAGGTACCATGGTGGATGTAGTGTTAACATGATGAACGTTTCCACCAGGACTTGAAAGACATAGAAAGAAGGTACCATGGTGGACGTAGTGATAACATGATGAAGGCTTCCACCAGGACTTGAGAGACATAGAAAGAAGGTATCATGGTGGATTGAGTGTTAACATCATGAACGTTTCCACCAGGTCTTGAAAGACATAGAAAGAAGGTACCATGGTGGATGTAGTGTTAAGGTGATGAACGTTTCCACCAGGACCTGAAAGACATAGAAAGAAGGTATCATGGTGGATGGAGTGTTAACATGATGAACGTTCCCACCAGGACTTGAAAGACATAGAAAGTAGGTACCATGGTGGATGTAGTGTTAACATGGTGAACGTTTCCACCAGGACTTGAAAGACATAGAAAGTAGGTACCATGGTGGATGTAGTGTTAACATGATGAACGTTTCCACCAGGACTTGAAAGACATAGAAAGAAGGTATCATGGTGGATGGAGTGTTAACATCATTAACGCTTGCACCAGGACTTGAAAGACATAGAAAAAGGTACCATGGTGGATGTAGTGTTAACATGATGAACGCTTCCACCAGGACTTGAAAGACATAGAAAGAAGGTACCATGGTGGATGTAGTGTTAACATGATGAACGCTTCCACCAGGACTTGAAAGACATAGAAAGAAGGTATCATGGTGGATGGAGTGTTAACATCATTAACGTTTGCACCAGGACTTGAAGGACATTGAAAGTAGGTACCATGGTGGATGGAGTGTTAACAGCATGAACGTTTCCACCAGGACTTGAAAGACATAGAAAGAAGGTATCGTGGTGGATGGAGTGTTAACATCATGAACGTTTCCACCAGGACTTGAAAGACATAGAAAGTAAGTACCATGGTGGATGTAGTGTTAGCATGATGAACGCTTCCACCAGGACTTGAAAGACATAGAAAGAAGGTACCATGGTGGATGTAGTTTTAACATGATGAACGTTTGCACCAGGACTTGAAAGACATAGAAAGTAGGTACCATGGTGGATGTAGTGTTAACATGATGAACGTTTCCACCAGGACTTGAAAGACATAGAAAGAAGGTATCATGGTGGATGCAGTGTTAACATGATGAACGCTTCCACCAGGACTTGAAAGACATAGAAAGAAGGTACCATGGTGGATGTAGTGCTAACATGATGAACGTTTCCACCAGGACTTGAAAGACATAGAAAGTAGGTACCATGGTGGATTTAGTGTTAACATGATGAACGTTTCCACCAGGACTTGAAAGACATAGAAAGAAGGTATCATGGTGGATAGAGTGTTAAAATCATGAACGTTTCCACCACGACTTGAAAGACATAGAAAGAAGGTACCATGGTGGATGTAGTGTTAACATGATGAACGTTTCCACCAGGACTTGAAAGACATAGAAAGAAGGTATCATGGTGGATGGAGTGTTAACATCATGAACGTTTGCACCAGGACTTGAAAGACATAGAAAGAAGGTACCATGGTGGATGTAGTGTTAACATGATGAACGTTTCCACCAGGACTTGAAAGACATAGAAAGAAGGTACCATGGTGGATGTAGTGTTAACATGATGAACGTTTCCACCAGGACTTGAAAGACATAGAAAGAAGGTATCATGGTAGATGGAGTGTTAACATCATGAACGTTTGCACCAGGACTTGAAAGACATAGAAAGAAGGTACCATGGTGGATGTAGTGTTAACATGATGAACGTTTCCACCAGGACTTGAAAGACATAGAAAGAAGGTACAATGGTGGATGTAGTGTTAACATGATGTACGTTTCCACCAGGACTTGAAAGACATAGAAAGATGGTATCATGGTGGATGGAGTGTTAACATGATGAACGTTTCCACCAGGACTTGAAAGACATAGAAAGTAGGTACCATGGTGGATGTAGTGCTAACATGGTGAACGATTCCACCAAGATTTGAAAGACATAGAAAGTAGGTACCATGGTGGATGTAGTGTTAACATGATGAACGTTTCCACCAGGACTTGAAAGACATAGAAAGAAGGTATCATGGTGGATGGAGTGTTAACATCATGAACGTTTGCACCAGGACTTGTAAGACATAGAAAGAAGGTACCATGGTGGATGTAGTGTCAGCATGATGAACGTTTCCACCAGGACATGAAAGACATAGAAAGAAGGTATCATGGTGGATGGAGTGTTAACATCATGAACGTTTCCACCAGGACTTGAAAGACATAGAAAGAAGGTATCATGGTGGATAGAGTGTTAACATCATTAACGTTTGCACCAGGACTTGAAAGACATAGAAAGAAGGTATCATGGTGGATGGAGTGTTAACATCATGAACGTTTGCACCAGGACTTGAAAGACATAGAAGGTAGGTACCATGGTGGATTTAGTGTTAACATGATGAACGTTTCCACCTGGACTTGAAATGCATTGAAAGAAGGTACCATAGTAGATGTAGTGTTAACATGATGAACGTTTCCACCAGGACTTGAAAGTCATAGAAAGAAGGTACCACGGTGGATGTAGTGTTAACATGATGAACCTTTCCACCAGGACTTGAAAGACATAGAAAGAAGGTACCATGGTGGATGTAGTGTTAACATGATGAACGTTTCCACCAGGACTTGAAAGACATAGAAGGAAGGTACCATGGTGAATGTAGTGTTAACATGATGAACGCTTCCACCAGGACTTGAGAGACATAGAAAGAAGGTATCATGGTGGATGGAAAGTTAACATCATGAACGTTTCCACCAGGACTTGAAAGACATAGAAAGAAGGTACCATGGTGGATGTAGTGTTAACGTGATGAGCGTTTCCACCAGGACTTGAAAGACATAGAAAGAAGGTATCATGGTGGATGCAGTGTTAACATGAAGAACGTTTGCACCAGGACCTGAAAGACATAGAAAGAAGGTACCATGGTGGATGTAGTGTTAACATGATGAACGTTTCCACCAGGACTTGAAAGACATAGAAAGAAGGTATCATGGTGGATGGAGTGTTAACATCATGAACGTTTGTACCAGGACTTGTAAGACATAGAAATAAGGTACCATGGTGGATGTAGTGTCAGCATGATGAACGTTTCCACCAGGACATGAAAGACATAGAAAGAAGGTATCATGGTGGATGGAGTGTTAACATCATGAACGTTTCCACCAGGACTTGAAAGACATAGAAAGAAGGTATCATGGTGGATGGAGTGTTAACATCATTAACGTTTGCACCAGGACTTGAAAGACATAGAAAGAAGGTACCATGGTGGATGTAGTGTTAACATGATGAACGTTTCCTCCAGGACTTGAAAGACATAGAAGGTAGGTACCATGGTGGATGTAGTGTTAACATGATGAACCTTTCCACCAGGACTTTAAAGGCATAGAAAGAAGGTACCATGGTGGATGGAGTGTTAACATGATGAACGTTTCCACCAGGACTTGAAAGTCATAGAAAGAAGGCACCATGCTGGATGTAGTGTTAACATGATGAACCTTTCCACCAGGACTTGAAAGACATAGAAAGAAGGTACCATGGTGGATGTAGTGTTAACATGATGAACGTTTCCACCAGGACTTGAAAGACATAGAAAGAAGGTACCATGGTGGACGTAGTGATAACATGATGAAGGCTTCCACCAGGACTTGAGAGACATAGAAAGAAGGTATCATGGTGGATTGAGTGTTAACATCATGAACGTTTCCACCAGGTCTTGAAAGACATAGAAAGAAGGTACCATGGTGGATGTAGTGTTAAGGTGATGAACGTTTCCACCAGGACCTGAAAGACATAGAAAGAAGGTATCATGGTGGATGGAGTGTTAACATGATGAACGTTCCCACCAGGACTTGAAAGACATAGAAAGTAGGTACCATGGTGGATGTAGTGTTAACATGGTGAACGTTTCCACCAGGAATTGAAAGACATAGAAAGTAGGTACCATGGTGGATGTAGTGTTAACATGATGAACGTTTCCACCAGGACTTGAAAGACATAGAAAGAAGGTATCATGGTGGATGGAGTGTTAACATCATTAACGCTTGCACCAGGACTTGAAAGACATAGAAAAAGGTACCATGGTGGATGTAGTGTTAACATGATGAACGCTTCCACCAGGACTTGAAAGACATAGAAAGAAGGTACCATGGTGGATGTAGTGTTAACATGATGAACGCTTCCACCAGGACTTGAAAGACATAGAAAGAAGGTATCATGGTGGATGGAGTGTTAACATCATTAACGTTTGCACCAGGACTTGAAGGACATAGAAAGTAGGTACCATGGTGGATGGAGTGTTAACAGCATGAACGTTTCCACCAGGACTTGAAAGACATAGAAAGAAGGTATCGTGGTGGATGGAGTGTTAACATCATGAACGTTTCCACCAGGACTTGAAAGACATAGAAAGTAAGTACCATGGTGGATGTAGTGTTAGCATGATGAACGCTTCCACCAGGACTTGAAAGACATAGAAAGAAGGTACCATGGTGGATGTAGTTTTAACATGATGAACGTTTGCACCAGGACTTGAAAGACATAGAAAGTAGGTACCATGGTGGATGTAGTGTTAACATGATGAACGTTTCCACCAGGACTTGAAAGACATAGAAAGAAGGTATCATGGTGGATGCAGTGTTAACATGATGAACGCTTCCACCAGGACTTGAAAGACATAGAAAGAAGGTACCATGGTGGATGTAGTGCTAACATGATGAACGTTTCCACCAGGACTTGAAAGACATAGAAAGTAGGTACCATGGTGGATTTAGTGTTAACATGATGAACGTTTCCACCAGGACTTGAAAGACATAGAAAGAAGGTATCATGGTGGATAGAGTGTTAAAATCATGAACGTTTCCACCACGACTTGAAAGACATAGAAAGAAGGTACCATGGTGGATGTAGTGTTAACATGATGAACGTTTCCACCAGGACTTGAAAGACATAGAAAGAAGGTATCATGGTGGATGGAGTGTTAACATCATGAACGTTTGCACCAGGACTTGAAAGACATAGAAAGAAGGTACCATGGTGGATGTAGTGTTAACATGATGAACGTTTCCACCAGGACTTGAAAGACATAGAAAGAAGGTACCATGGTGGATGTAGTGTTAACATGATGAACGTTTCCACCAGGACTTGAAAGACATAGAAAGAAGGTATCAT
The DNA here is from genome assembly GCA_030765055.1 of Mantis religiosa. Classification (NCBI taxonomy): domain Eukaryota; kingdom Metazoa; phylum Arthropoda; class Insecta; order Mantodea; family Mantidae; genus Mantis; species Mantis religiosa. The sequence goes on from CM060948.1 coordinate 19,697,735, forward strand.
GGTAGATGGAGTGTTAACATCATGAACGTTTGCACCAGGACTTGAAAGACATAGAAAGAAGGTACCATGGTGGATGTAGTGTTAACATGATGAACGTTTCCACCAGGACTTGAAAGACATAGAAAGAAGGTACAATGGTGGATGTAGTGTTAACATGAAGTACGTTTCCACCAGGACTTGAAAGACATAGAAAGATGGTATCATGGTGGATGGAGTGTTAACATGATGAACGTTTCCACCAGGACTTGAAAGACATAGAAAGTAGGTACCATGGTGGATGTAGTGCTAACATGGTGAACGATTCCACCAAGATTTGAAAGACATAGAAAGTAGGTACCATGGTGGATGTAGTGTTAACATGATGAACGTTTCCACCAGGACTTGAAAGACATAGAAAGAAGGTATCATGGTGGATGGAGTGTTAACATCATGAACGTTTGCACCAGGACTTGTAAGACATAGAAAGAAGGTACCATGGTGGATGTAGTGTCAGCATGATGAACGTTTCCACCAGGACATGAAAGACATAGAAAGAAGGTATCATGGTGGATGGAGTGTTAACATCATGAACGTTTCCACCAGGACTTGAAAGACATAGAAAGAAGGTATCATGGTGGATAGAGTGTTAACATCATTAACGTTTGCACCAGGACTTGAAAGACATAGAAAGAAGGTATCATGGTGGATGGAGTGTTAACATCATGAACGTTTGCACCAGGACTTGAAAGACATAGAAGGTAGGTACCATGGTGGATTTAGTGTTAACATGATGAACGTTTCCACCTGGACTTGAAATGCATTGAAAGAAGGTACCATAGTAGATGTAGTGTTAACATGATGAACGTTTCCACCAGGACTTGAAAGTCATAGAAAGAAGGTACCACGTAGGATGTAGTGTTAACATGATGAACCTTTCCACCAGGACTTGAAAGACATAGAAAGAAGGTACCATGGTGGATGTAGTGTTAACATGATGAACGTTTCCACCAGGACTTGAAAGACATAGAAGGAAGGTACCATGGTGAATGTAGTGTTAACATGATGAACGCTTCCACCAGGACTTGAGAGACATAGAAAGAAGGTATCATGGTGGATGGAAAGTTAACATCATGAACGTTTCCACCAGGACTTGAAAGACATAGAAAGAAGGTACCATGGTGGATGTAGTGTTAACGTGATGAGCGTTTCCACCAGGACTTGAAAGACATAGAAAGAAGGTATCATGGTGGATGCAGTGTTAACATGAAGAACGTTTGCACCAGGACCTGAAAGACATAGAAAGAAGGTACCATGGTGGATGTAGTGTTAACATGATGAACGTTTCCACCAGGACCTGAAAGACATAGAAGGTAGGTACCATGGTGGATGTAGTGTTAACATGATGATCGTTTCCACCAGGACTTGAAAGACATAGAAAGAAGTTATCATGGTGGATGGAGTGATAACATCATGAACGTTTGCACCAGGACTTGAAAGACATAGAAAGTAGGTACCATGGTGGATGGAGTGTTAACAGCATGAACGTTTCCACCAGGAGTTGAAAGACATAGAAAGAAGGTATCATGGTGGATGTAGTGTTAACATCATGAACGTTTGCACCAGGACTTGAAAGACATAGAAAGTAGGTACCATGGTGGATGTAGTGTTAACATGATGAACGTTTCCACCAGGAATTGAAAGTCATAGAAAGAAGGTATCATGGTGGATGGAGCGTTAACATCATGAACGTTTGCACCAGGACTTGTAAGACATAGAAATAAGGTACCATGGTGGATGTAGTGTTAACATGATGAACGTTTCCACCAGGACTTGAAAGACATAGAAAGAAGGTATCACTGTGGATGGAGTGTTAACATCATGAACGTTTCCACCAGGACTTGAAAGACATAGAAAGAAGGTATCATGGTGGATGGAGTGTCAACATGGGGAACGTTTCCACCAGAACTTGAAAGACATAGAAAGAAGGTAACATGGTGGATGGAGTGTCAAAATGGGGAACGTTTACACCAGGACTTGAAAGACATAGAAAGAAGCTATCATGGTGGATGGAGTGTTAACATCATGAACGTTTGCACCAGGACTTGAAAGACATAGAAAGAAGTTACCATGGTGGATGTAGTGTTAACATGATGAACGTTTCCACCAGGACTTGAAAGACATAGAAGGTAGGTACCATGGTGGATGTAGTGTTAACATGATGATCGTTTCCACCAGGACTTGAAAGACATAGAAAGAAGGTATCATGGTGGATGGAGTGTTAACATCATGAACGTTTGCACCAGGACTTGAAAGACATAGAAAGTAGGTACCATGGTGGATGGAGTGTTAACATGATGAACGTTTCCACCAGGAGTTGAAAGACATAGAAAGAAGGTATCATGGTGGATGGAGTGTTAACATCATGAACGTTTCCACCAGGACTTGAAAGACATAGAAAGTAGGTACCATGGTGGATTTAGTGTTAACATGATGAACGTTTCCACCAGGACTTGAAAGACATAGAAAGAAGGTACCATGGTGGATGTAGTGTTAACATGATGAACGTTTCCACCAGGACTTGAAAGACATAGAAAGAAGGTATCATGGTAGATGGAGTGTTAACATCATGAACGTTTGCACCAGGACTTGAAAGACATAGAAAGAAGGTACCATGGTGGATGTAGTGTTAACATGATGAACGTTTCCACCAGGACTTGAAAGACATAGAAAGAAGGTACAATGGTGGATGTAGTGTTAACATGATGTACGTTTCCACCAGGACTTGAAAGACATAGAAAGATGGTATCATGGTGGATGGAGTGTTAACATGATGAACGTTTCCACCAGGACTTGAAAGACATAGAAAGTAGGTACCATGGTGGATGTAGTGCTAACATGGTGAACGATTCCACCAAGATTTGAAAGACATAGAAAGTAGGTACCATGGTGGATGTAGTGTTAACATGATGAACGTTTCCACCAGGACTTGAAAGACATAGAAAGAAGGTATCATGGTGGATGGAGTGTTAACATCATGAACGTTTGCACCAGGACTTGTAAGACATAGAAAGAAGGTACCATGGTGGATGTAGTGTCAGCATGATGAACGTTTCCACCAGGACATGAAAGACATAGAAAGAAGGTATCATGGTGGATGGAGTGTTAACATCATGAACGTTTCCACCAGGACTTGAAAGACATAGAAAGAAGGTATCATGGTGGATGGAGTGTTAACATCATTAACGTTTGCACCAGGACTTGAAAGACATAGAAAGAAGGTATCATGGTGGATGGAGTGTTAACATCATGAACGTTTGCACCAGGACTTGAAAGACATAGAAGGTAGGTACCATGGTGGATTTAGTGTTAACATGATGAACGTTTCCACCTGGACTTGAAATGCATTGAAAGAAGGTACCATGGTAGATGTAGTGTTAACATGATGAACGTTTCCACCAGGACTTGAAAGTCATAGAAAGAAGGTACCACGGTGGATGTAGTGTTAACATGATGAACCTTTCCACCAGGACTTGAAAGACATAGAAAGAAGGTACCATGGTGGATGTAGTGTTAACATGATGAACGTTTCCACCAGGACTTGAAAGACATAGAAGGAAGGTACCATGGTGAATGTAGTGTTAACATGATGAACGCTTCCACCAGGACTTGAGAGACATAGAAAGAAGGTATCATGGTGGATGGAAAGTTAACATCATGAACGTTTCCACCAGGACTTGAAAGACATAGAAAGAAGGTACCATGGTGGATGTAGTGTTAACGTGATGAGCGTTTCCACCAGGACTTGAAAGACATAGAAAGAAGGTATCATGGTGGATGCAGTGTTAACATGAAGAACGTTTGCACCAGGACCTGAAAGACATAGAAAGAAGGTACCATGGTGGATGTAGTGTTAACATGATGAACGTTTCCACCAGGACCTGAAAGACATAGAAGGTAGGTACCATGGTGGATGTAGTGTTAACATGATGATCGTTTCCACCAGGACTTGAAAGACATAGAAAGAAGTTATCATGGTGGATGGAGTGATAACATCATGAACGTTTGCACCAGGACTTGAAAGACATAGAAAGTAGGTACCATGGTGGATGGAGTGTTAACAGCATGAACGTTTCCACCAGGAGTTGAAAGACATAGAAAGAAGGTATCATGGTGGATGTAGTGTTAACATCATGAACGTTTGCACCAGGACTTGAAAGACATAGAAAGTAGGTACCATGGTGGATGTAGTGTTTACATGATGAACGTTTCCACCAGGACTTGAAAGACATAGAAAGTAGGTACCATGGTGGATTTAGTGTTAACATGATGAACGTTTCCACCAGGACTTGAAAGACATCGAAAGAAGGTACCATGGTGGATGTAGTGTTAACATGATGAACGTTTCCACCAGGACTTGAAAGACATAGAAGGTTGGTACCATGGTGGATGTAGTGTTAACATGATGAACGTTTCCACCAGGACTTGAAAGACATAGAAGGAAGGTATCATGGTGGATGTAGTGTTAACATGATGAACGTTTCCACCAGGACTTGAAAGACATAAAAAGAAGGTATCATGGTGGATGGAGTGTTAACATGATGAACGTTTCCACCAGGACTTGAAGGAGATAGAAAGTAGGTACCATGGTGGATGTAGTGTTAACATGGTGAACGTTTCCACCAAGATTTGAAAGACATAGAAAGTAGGTACCATGGTGGATGTAGTGTTAACATGATGAACGTTTCCACCAGGACTTGAAAGACATAGAAAGAAGGTATCATGGTGGATGGAGTGTTAACATCATGAACGTTTGCACCAGGACTTGTAAGACATAGAAATAAGGTACCATGGTGGATGTAGTGTCAGCATGATGAACGTTTCCACCAGGACATGAAAGACATAGAAAGAAGGTATCATGGTGGATGGAGTGTTAACATCATGAACGTTTCCACCAGGACTTGAAAGACATAGAAAGAAGGTATCATGGTGGATGGAGCGTTAACATCATTAACGTTTGCACCAGGACTTGAAAGACATAGAAAGAAGGTACCATGGTGGATGTAGTGTTAACATGATGAACGTTTCCTCCAGGACTTGAAAGACATAGAAGGTAGGTACCATGGTGGATGTAGTGTTAACATGATGAACCTTTCCACCAGGACTTGAAAGGCATAGAAAGAAGGTACCATGGTGGATGGAGTGTTAACATGATGAACGTTTCCACCAGGACTTGAAAGTCATAGAAAGAAGGCACCATGCTGGATGTAGTGTTAACATGATGAACCTTTCCACCAGGACTTGAAAGACATAGAAAGAAGGTACCATGGTGGATGTAGTGTTAACATGATGAACGTTTCCACCAGGACTTGAAAGACATAGAAAGAAGGTACCATGGTGGACGTAGTGATAACATGATGAAGGCTTCCACCAGGACTTGAGAGACATAGAAAGAAGGTATCATGGTGGATTGAGTGTTAACATCATGAACGTTTCCACCAGGTCTTGAAAGACATAGAAAGAAGGTACCATGGTGGATGTAGTGTTAAGGTGATGAACGTTTCCACCAGGACCTGAAAGACATAGAAAGAAGGTATCATGGTGGATGGAGTGTTAACATGATGAACGTTCCCACCAGGACTTGAAAGACATAGAAAGTAGGTACCATGGTGGATGTAGTGTTAACATGGTGAACGTTTCCACCAGGACTTGAAAGACATAGAAAGTAGGTACCATGGTGGATGTAGTGTTAACATGATGAACGTTTCCACCAGGACTTGAAAGACATAGAAAGAAGGTATCATGGTGGATGGAGTGTTAACATCATTAACGCTTGCACCAGGACTTGAAAGACATAGAAAAAGGTACCATGGTGGATGTAGTGTTAACATGATGAACGCTTCCACCAGGACTTGAAAGACATAGAAAGAAGGTACCATGGTGGATGTAGTGTTAACATGATGAACGCTTCCACCAGGACTTGAAAGACATAGAAAGAAGGTATCATGGTGGATGGAGTGTTAACATCATGAACGTTTGCACCAGGACTTGAAGGACATAGAAAGTAGGTACCATGGTGGATGGAGTGTTAACAGCATGAACGTTTCCACCAGGACTTGAAAGACATAGAAAGAAGGTATCGTGGTGGATGGAGTGTTAACATCATGAACGTTTCCACCAGGACTTGAAAGACATAGAAAGTAAGTACCATGGTGGATGTAGTGTTAGCATGATGAACGCTTCCACCAGGACTTGAAAGACATAGAAAGAAGGTACCATGGTGGATGTAGTTTTAACATGATGAACGTTTGCACCAGGACTTGAAAGACATAGAAAGTAGGTACCATGGTGGATGTAGTGTTAACATGATGAACGTTTCCACCAGGACTTGAAAGACATAGAAAGAAGGTATCATGGTGGATGCAGTGTTAACATGATGAACGCTTCCACCAGGACTTGAAAGACATAGAAAGAAGGTACCATGGTGGATGTAGTGCTAACATGATGAACGTTTCCACCAGGACTTGAAAGACATAGAAAGTAGGTACCATGGTGGATTTAGTGTTAACATGATGAACGTTTCCACCAGGACTTGAAAGACATAGAAAGAAGGTATCATGGTGGATAGAGTGTTAAAATCATGAACGTTTCCACCACGACTTGAAAGACATAGAAAGAAGGTACCATGGTGGATGTAGTGTTAACATGATGAACGTTTCCACCAGGACTTGAAAGACATAGAAAGAAGGTATCATGGTGGATGGAGTGTTAACATCATGAACGTTTGCACCAGGACTTGAAAGACATAGAAAGAAGGTACCATGGTGGATGTAGTGTTAACATGATGAACGTTTCCACCAGGACTTGAAAGACATAGAAAGAAGGTACCATGGTGGATGTAGTGTTAACATGATGAACGTTTCCACCAGGACTTGAAAGACATAGAAAGAAGGTATCATGGTAGATGGAGTGTTAACATCATGAACGTTTGCACCAGGACTTGAAAGACATAGAAAGAAGGTACCATGGTGGATGTAGTGTTAACATGATGAACGTTTCCACCAGGACTTGAAAGACATAGAAAGAAGGTACAATGGTGGATGTAGTGTTAACATGATGTACGTTTCCACCAGGACTTGAAAGACATAGAAAGATGGTATCATGGTGGATGGAGTGTTAACATGATGAACGTTTCCACCAGGACTTGAAAGACATAGAAAGTAGGTACCATGGTGGATGTAGTGCTAACATGGTGAACGATTCCACCAAGATTTGAAAGACATAGAAAGTAGGTACCATGGTGGATGTAGTGTTAACATGATGAACGTTTCCACCAGGACTTGAAAGACATAGAAAGAAGGTATCATGGTGGATGGAGTGTTAACATCATGAACGTTTGCACCAGGACTTGTAAGACATAGAAAGAATGTACCATGGTGGATGTAGTGTCAGCATGATGAACGTTTCCACCAGGACATGAAAGACATAGAAAGAAGGTATCATGGTGGATGGAGTGTTAACATCATGAACGTTTCCACCAGGACTTGAAAGACATAGAAAGAAGGTATCATGGTGGATAGAGTGTTAACATCATGAACGTTTCCACCAGGACTTGAAAGACATAGAAAGAAGGTATCATGGTGGATAGAGTGTTAACATCATTAACGTTTGCACCAGGACTTGAAAGACATAGAAAGAAGGTATCATGGTGGATGGAGTGTTAACATCATGAACGTTTGCACCAGGACTTGAAAGACATAGAAGGTAGGTACCATGGTGGATTTAGTGTTAACATGATGAACGTTTCCACCTGGACTTGAAATGCATTGAAAGAAGGTACCATGGTAGATGTAGTGTTAACATGATGAACGTTTCCACCAGGACTTGAAAGTCATAGAAAGAAGGTACCACGGTGGATGTAGTGTTAACATGATGAACCTTTCCACCAGGACTTGAAAGACATAGAAAGAAGGTACCATGGTGGATGTAGTGTTAACATGATGAACGTTTCCACCAGGACTTGAAAGACATAGAAGGAAGGTACCATGGTGAATGTAGTGTTAACATGATGAACGCTTCCACCAGGACTTGAGAGACATAGAAAGAAGGTATCATGGTGGATGGAAAGTTAACATCATGAACGTTTCCACCAGGACTTGAAAGACATAGAAAGAAGGTACCATGGTGGATGTAGTGTTAACGTGATGAGCGTTTCCACCAGGACTTGAAAGACATAGAAAGAAGGTATCATGGTGGATGCAGTGTTAACATGAAGAACGTTTGCACCAGGACCTGAAAGACATAGAAAGAAGGTACCATGGTGGATGTAGTGTTAACATGATGAACGTTTCCACCAGGACCTGAAAGACATAGAAGGTAGGTACCATGGTGGATGTAGTGTTAACATGATGATCGTTTCCACCAGGACTTGAAAGACATAGAAAGAAGTTATCATGGTGGATGGAGTGATAACATCATGAACGTTTGCACCAGGACTTGAAAGACATAGAAAGTAGGTACCATGGTGGATGGAGTGTTAACAGCATGAACGTTTCCACCAGGAGTTGAAAGACATAGAAAGAAGGTATCATGGTGGATGTAGTGTTAACATCATGAACGTTTGCACCAGGACTTGAAAGACATAGAAAGTAGGTACCATGGTGGATGTAGTGTTAACATGATGAACGTTTCCACCAGGAATTGAAAGTCATAGAAAGAAGGTATCATGGTGGATGGAGCGTTAACATCATGAACGTTTGCACCAGGACTTGTAAGACATAGAAATAAGGTACCATGGTGGATGTAGTGTTAACATGATGAACGTTTCCACCAGGACTTGAAAGACATAGAAAGAAGGTATCACTGTGGATGGAGTGTTAACATCATGAACGTTTCCACCAGGACTTGAAAGACATAGAAAGAAGGTATCATGGTGGATGGAGTGTCAACATGGGGAACGTTTCCACCAGAACTTGAAAGACATAGAAAGAAGGTAACATGGTGGATGGAGTGTCAAAATGGGGAACGTTTACACCAGGACTTGAAAGACATAGAAAGAAGCTATCATGGTGGATGGAGTGTTAACATCATGAACGTTTGCACCAGGACTTGAAAGACATAGAAAGAAGTTACCATGGTGGATGTAGTGTTAACATGATGAACGTTTCCACCAGGACTTGAAAGACATAGAAGGTAGGTACCATGGTGGATGTAGTGTTAACATGATGATCGTTTCCACCAGGACTTGAAAGACATAGAAAGAAGGTATCATGGTGGATGGAGTGTTAACATCATGAACGTTTGCACCAGGACTTGAAAGACATAGAAAGTAGGTACCATGGTGGATGGAGTGTTAACATGATGAACGTTTCCACCAGGAGTTGAAAGACATAGAAAGAAGGTATCATGGTGGATGGAGTGTTAACATCATGAACGTTTCCACCAGGACTTGAAAGACATAGAAAGTAGGTACCATGGTGGATTTAGTGTTAACATGATGAACGTTTCCACCAGGACTTGAAAGTCATAGAAAGAAGGTACCACGGTGGATGTAGTGTTAACATGATGAACCTTTCCACCAGGACTTGAAAGACATAGAAAGAAGGTACCATGGTGGATGTAGTGTTAACATGATGAACGTTTCCACCAGGACTTGAAAGACATAGAAGGAAGGTACCATGGTGAATGTAGTGTTAACATGATGAACGCTTCCACCAGGACTTGAGAGACATAGAAAGAAGGTATCATGGTGGATGGAAAGTTAACATCATGAACGTTTCCACCAGGACTTGAAAGACATAGAAAGAAGGTACCATGGTGGATGTAGTGTTAACGTGATGAGCGTTTCCACCAGGACTTGAAAGACATAGAAAGAAGGTATCATGGTGGATGCAGTGTTAACATGAAGAACGTTTGCACCAGGACCTGAAAGACATAGAAAGAAGGTACCATGGTGGATGTAGTGTTAACATGATGAACGTTTCCACCAGGACCTGAAAGACATAGAAGGTAGGTACCATGGTGGATGTAGTGTTAACATGATGATCGTTTCCACCAGGACTTGAAAGACATAGAAAGAAGTTATCATGGTGGATGGAGTGATAACATCATGAACGTTTGCACCAGGACTTGAAAGACATAGAAAGTAGGTACCATGGTGGATGGAGTGTTAACAGCATGAACGTTTCCACCAGGAGTTGAAAGACATAGAAAGAAGGTATCATGGTGGATGTAGTGTTAACATCATGAACGTTTGCACCAGGACTTGAAAGACATAGAAAGTAGGTACCATGGTGGATGTAGTGTTAACATGATGAACGTTTCCACCAGGAATTGAAAGACATAGAAAGAAGGTATCATGGTGGATGGAGCGTTAACATCATGAACGTTTGCACCAGGACTTGTAAGACATAGAAATAAGGTACCATGGTGGATGTAGTGTTAACATGATGAACGTTTCCACCAGGACTTGAAAGACATAGAAAGAAGGTATCACTGTGGATGGAGTGTTAACATCATGAACGTTTCCACCAGGACTTGAAAGACATAGAAAGAAGGTATCATGGTGGATGGAGTGTCAACATGGGGAACGTTTCCACCAGAACTTGAAAGACATAGAAAGAAGGTAACATGGTGGATGGAGTGTCAAAATGGGGAACGTTTACACCAGGACTTGAAAGACATAGAAAGAAGCTATCATGGTGGATGGAGTGTTAACATCATGAACGTTTGCACCAGGACTTGAAAGACATAGAAAGAAGTTACCATGGTGGATGTAGTGTTAACATGATGAACGTTTCCACCAGGACTTGAAAGACATAGAAGGTAGGTACCATGGTGGATGTAGTGTTAACATGATGATCGTTTCCACCAGGACTTGAAAGACATAGAAAGAAGGTATCATGGTGGATGGAGTGTTAACATCATGAACGTTTGCACCAGGACTTGAAAGACATAGAAAGTAGGTACCATGGTGGATGGAGTGTTAACATGATGAACGTTTCCACCAGGAGTTGAAAGACATAGAAAGAAGGTATCATGGTGGATGGAGTGTTAACATCATGAACGTTTCCACCAGGACTTGAAAGACATAGAAAGTAGGTACCATGGTGGATTTAGTGTTAACATGATGAACGTTTCCACCAGGACTTGAAAGACATAGAAAGAAGGTACCATGGTGGATGTAGTGTTAACATGATGAACGTTTCCACCAGGACTTGAAAGACATAGAAAGAAGGTATCATGGTAGATGGAGTGTTAACATCATGAACGTTTGCACCAGGACTTGAAAGACATAGAAAGAAGGTACCATGGTGGATGTAGTGTTAACATGATGAACGTTTCCACCAGGACTTGAAAGACATAGAAAGAAGGTACAATGGTGGATGTAGTGTTAACATGATGTACGTTTCCACCAGGACTTGAAAGACATAGAAAGATGGTATCATGGTGGATGGAGTGTTAACATGATGAACGTTTCCACCAGGACTTGAAAGACATAGAAAGTAGGTACCATGGTGGATGTAGTGCTAACATGGTGAACGATTCCACCAAGATTTGAAAGACATAGAAAGTAGGTACCATGGTGGATGTAGTGTTAACATGATGAACGTTTCCACCAGGACTTGAAAGACATAGAAAGAAGGTATCATGGTGGATGGAGTGTTAACATCATGAACGTTTGCACCAGGACTTGTAAGACATAGAAAGAAGGTACCATGGTGGATGTAGTGTCAGCATGATGAACGTTTCCACCAGGACATGAAAGACATAGAAAGAAGGTATCATGGTGGATGGAGTGTTAACATCATGAACGTTTCCACCAGGACTTGAAAGACATAGAAAGAAGGTATCATGGTGGATGGAGTGTTAACATCATTAACGTTTGCACCAGGACTTGAAAGACATAGAAAGAAGGTATCATGGTGGATGGAGTGTTAACATCATGAACGTTTGCACCAGGACTTGAAAGACATAGAAGGTAGGTACCATGGTGGATTTAGTGTTAACATGATGAACGTTTCCACCTGGACTTGAAATGCATTGAAAGAAGGTACCATGGTAGATGTAGTGTTAACATGATGAACGTTTCCACCAGGACTTGAAAGTCATAGAAAGAAGGTACCACGGTGGATGTAGTGTTAACATGATGAACCTTTCCACCAGGACTTGAAAGACATAGAAAGAAGGTACCATGGTGGATGTAGTGTTAACATGATGAACGTTTCCACCAGGACTTGAAAGACATAGAAGGAAGGTACCATGGTGAATGTAGTGTTAACATGATGAACGCTTCCACCAGGACTTGAGAGACATAGAAAGAAGGTATCATGGTGGATGGAAAGTTAACATCATGAACGTTTCCACCAGGACTTGAAAGACATAGAAAGAAGGTACCATGGTGGATGTAGTGTTAACGTGATGAGCGTTTCCACCAGGACTTGAAAGACATAGAAAGAAGGTATCATGGTGGATGCAGTGTTAACATGAAGAACGTTTGCACCAGGACCTGAAAGACATAGAAAGAAGGTACCATGGTGGATGTAGTGTTAACATGATGAACGTTTCCACCAGGACCTGAAAGACATAGAAGGTAGGTACCATGGTGGATGTAGTGTTAACATGATGATCGTTTCCACCAGGACTTGAAAGACATAGAAAGAAGTTATCATGGTGGATGGAGTGATAACATCATGAACGTTTGCACCAGGACTTGAAAGACATAGAAAGTAGGTACCATGGTGGATGGAGTGTTAACAGCATGAACGTTTCCACCAGGAGTTGAAAGACATAGAAAGAAGGTATCATGGTGGATGTAGTGTTAACATCATGAACGTTTGCACCAGGACTTGAAAGACATAGAAAGTAGGTACCATGGTGGATGTAGTGTTAACATGATGAACGTTTCCACCAGGACTTGAAAGACATAGAAAGTAGGTACCATGGTGGATTTAGTGTTAACATGATGAACGTTTCCACCAGGACTTGAAAGACATCGAAAGAAGGTACCATGGTGGATGTAGTGTTAACATGATGAACGTTTCCACCAGGACTTGAAAGACATAGAAGGTTGGTACCATGGTGGATGTAGTGTTAACATGATGAACGTTTCCACCAGGACTTGAAAGACATAGAAGGAAGGTATCATGGTGGATGTAGTGTTAACATGATGAACGTTTCCACCAGGACTTGAAAGACATAAAAAGAAGGTATCATGGTGGATGGAGTGTTAACATGATGAACGTTTCCACCAGGACTTGAAGGAGATAGAAAGTAGGTACCATGGTGGATGTAGTGTTAACATGGTGAACGTTTCCACCAAGATTTGAAAGACATAGAAAGTAGGTACCATGGTGGATGTAGTGTTAACATGATGAACGTTTCCACCAGGACTTGAAAGACATAGAAAGAAGGTATCATGGTGGATGGAGTGTTAACATCATGAACGTTTGCACCAGGACCTGTAAGACATAGAAATAAGGTACCATGGTGGATGTAGTGTCAGCATGATGAACGTTTCCACCAGGACATGAAAGACATAGAAAGAAGGTATCATGGTGGATGGAGTGTTAACATCATGAACGTTTCCACCAGGACTTGAAAGACATAGAAAGAAGGTATCATGGTGGATGGAGTGTTAACATCATTAACGTTTGCACCAGGACTTGAAAGACATAGAAAGAAGGTACCATGGTGGATGTAGTGTTAACATGATGAACGTTTCCTCCAGGACTTGAAAGACATAGAAGGTAGGTACCATGGTGGATGTAGTGTTAACATGATGAACCTTTCCACCAGGACTTGAAAGGCATAGAAAGAAGGTACCATGGTGGATGGAGTGTTAACATGATGAACGTTTCCACCAGGACTTGAAAGTCATAGAAAGAAGGCACCATGCTGGATGTAGTGTTAACATGATGAACCTTTCCACCAGGACTTGAAAGACATAGAAAGAAGGTATCATGGTGGATGGAGCGTTAACATCATGAACGTTTGCACCAGGACTTGTAAGACATAGAAATAAGGTACCATGGTGGACGTAGTGATAACATGATGAAGGCTTCCACCAGGACTTGAGAGACATAGAAAGAAGGTATCATGGTGGATTGAGTGTTAACATCATGAACGTTTCCACCAGGTCTTGAAAGACATAGAAAGAAGGTACCATGGTGGATGTAGTGTTAAGGTGATGAACGTTTCCACCAGGACCTGAAAGACATAGAAAGAAGGTATCATGGTGGATGGAGTGTTAACATGATGAACGTTCCCACCAGGACTTGAAAGACATAGAAAGTAGGTACCATGGTGGATGTAGTGTTAACATGGTGAACGTTTCCACCAGGACTTGAAAGACATAGAAAGTAGGTACCATGGTGGATGTAGTGTTAACATGATGAACGTTTCCACCAGGACTTGAAAGACATAGAAAGAAGGTATCATGGTGGATGGAGTGTTAACATCATTAACGCTTGCACCAGGACTTGAAAGACATAGAAAAAGGTACCATGGTGGATGTAGTGATAACATGATGAACGCTTCCACCAGGACTTGAAAGACATAGAAAGAAGGTACCATGGTGGATGTAGTGTTAACATGATGAACGCTTCCACCAGGACTTGAAAGACATAGAAAGAAGGTATCATGGTGGATGGAGTGTTAACATCATGAAAGTTTGCACCAGGACTTGAAGGACATAGAAAGTAGGTACCATGGTGGATGGAGTGTTAACAGCATGAACGTTTCCACCAGGACTTGAAAGACATAGAAAGAAGGTATCGTGGTGGATGGAGTGTTAACATCATGAACGTTTCCACCAGGACTTGAAAGACATAGAAAGTAAGTACCATGGTGGATGTAGTGTTAGCATGATGAACGCTTCCACCAGGACTTGAAAGACATAGAAAGAAGGTACCATGGTGGATGTAGTTTTAACATGATGAACGTTTGCACCAGGACTTGAAAGACATAGAAAGTAGGTACCATGGTGGATGTAGTGTTAACATGAACGTTTCCACCAGGACTTGAAAGACATAGAAAGAAGGTATCATGGTGGATGCAGTGTTAACATGATGAACGCTTCCACCAGGACTTGAAAGACATAGAAAGAAGGTACCATGGTGGATGTAGTGCTAACATGATGAACGTTTCCACCAGGACTTGAAAGACATAGAAAGTAGGTACCATGGTGGATTTAGTGTTAACATGATGAACGTTTCCACCAGGACTTGAAAGACATAGAAAGAAGGTATCATGGTGGATAGAGTGTTAAAATCATGAACGTTTCCACCACGACTTGAAAGACATAGAAAGAAGGTACCATGGTGGATGTAGTGTTAACATGATGAACGTTTCCACCAGGACTTGAAAGACATAGAAAGAAGGTATCATGGTGGATGGAGTGTTAACATCATGAACGTTTGCACCAGGACTTGAAAGACATAGAAAGAAGGTATCATGGTGGATGCAGTGTTAACATGAAGAACGTTTGCACCAGGACCTGAAAGACATAGAAAGAAGGTACCATGGTGGATGTAGTGTTAACATGATGAACGTTTCCACCAGGACCTGAAAGACATAGAAGGTAGGTACCATGGTGGATGTAGTGTTAACATGATGATCGTTTCCACCAGGACTTGAAAGACATAGAAAGAAGTTATCATGGTGGATGGAGTGATAACATCATGAACGTTTGCACCAGGACTTGAAAGACATAGAAAGTAGGTACCATGGTGGATGGAGTGTTAACAGCATGAACGTTTCCACCAGGAGTTGAAAGACATAGAAAGAAGGTATCATGGTGGATGTAGTGTTAACATCATGAACGTTTGCACCAGGACTTGAAAGACATAGAAAGTAGGTACCATGGTGGATGTAGTGTTAACATGATGAACGTTTCCACCAGGACTTGAAAGACATAGAAAGTAGGTACCATGGTGGATTTAGTGTTAACATGATGAACGTTTCCACCAGGACTTGAAAGACATCGAAAGAAGGTACCATGGTGGATGTAGTGTTAACATGATGAACGTTTCCACCAGGACTTGAAAGACATAGAAGGTTGGTACCATGGTGGATGTAGTGTTAACATGATGAACGTTTCCACCAGGACTTGAAAGACATAGAAGGAAGGTATCATGGTGGATGTAGTGTTAACATGATGAACGTTTCCACCAGGACTTGAAAGACATAAAAAGAAGGTATCATGGTGGATGGAGTGTTAACATGATGAACGTTTCCACCAGGACTTGAAGGAGATAGAAAGTAGGTACCATGGTGGATGTAGTGTTAACATGGTGAACGTTTCCACCAAGATTTGAAAGACATAGAAAGTAGGTACCATGGTGGATGTAGTGTTAACATGATGAACGTTTCCACCAGGACTTGAAAGACATAGAAAGAAGGTATCATGGTGGATGGAGTGTTAACATCATGAACGTTTGCACCAGGACTTGTAAGACATAGAAATAAGGTACCATGGTGGATGTAGTGTCAGCATGATGAACGTTTCCACCAGGACATGAAAGACATAGAAAGAAGGTATCATGGTGGATGGAGTGTTAACATCATGAACGTTTCCACCAGGACTTGAAAGACATAGAAAGAAGGTATCATGGTGGATGGAGTGTTAACATCATTAACGTTTGCACCAGGACTTGAAAGACATAGAAAGAAGGTACCATGGTGGATGTAGTGTTAACATGATGAACGTTTCCTCCAGGACTTGAAAGACATAGAAGGTAGGTACCATGGTGGATGTAGTGTTAACATGATGAACCTTTCCACCAGGACTTGAAAGGCATAGAAAGAAGGTACCATGGTGGATGGAGTGTTAACATGATGAACGTTTCCACCAGGACTTGAAAGTCATAGAAAGAAGGCACCATGCTGGATGTAGTGTTAACATGATGAACGTTTCCACCAGGACTTGAAAGACATAGAAAGAAGGTACCATGGTGGATGTAGTGTTAACATGATGAACGTTTCCACCAGGACTTGAAAGACATAGAAAGAAGGTACCATGGTGGACGTAGTGATAACATGATGAAGGCTTCCACCAGGACTTGAGAGACATAGAAAGAAGGTATCATGGTGGATTGAGTGTTAACATCATGAACGTTTCCACCAGGTCTTGAAAGACATAGAAAGAAGGTACCATGGTGGATGTAGTGTTAAGGTGATGAACGTTTCCACCAGGACCTGAAAGACATAGAAAGAAGGTATCATGGTGGATGGAGTGTTAACATGATGAACGTTCCCACCAGGACTTGAAAGACATAGAAAGTAGGTACCATGGTGGATGTAGTGTTAACATGGTGAACGTTTCCACCAGGACTTGAAAGACATAGAAAGTAGTTACCATGGTGGATGTAGTGTTAACATGATGAACGTTTCCACCAGGACTTGAAAGACATAGAAAGAAGGTATCATGGTGGATGGAGTGTTAACATCATTAACGCTTGCACCAGGACTTGAAAGACATAGAAAAAGGTACCATGGTGGATGTAGTGTTAACATGATGAACGCTTCCACCAGGACTTGAAAGACATAGAAAGAAGGTACCATGGTGGATGTAGTGTTAACATGATGAACGCTTCCACCAGGACTTGAAAGACATAGAAAGAAGGTATCATGGTGGATGGAGTGTTAACATCATGAACGTTTGCACCAGGACTTGAAGGACATAGAAAGTAGGTACCATGGTGGATGGAGTGTTAACAGCATGAACGTTTCCACCAGGACTTGAAAGACATAGAAAGAAGGTATCGTGGTGGATGGAGTGTTAACATCATGAACGTTTCCACCAGGACTTGAAAGACATAGAAAGTAAGTACCATGGTGGATGTAGTGTTAGCATGATGAACGCTTCCACCAGGACTTGAAAGACATAGAAAGAAGGTACCATGGTGGATGTAGTTTTAACATGATGAACGTTTGCACCAGGACTTGAAAGACATAGAAAGTAGGTACCATGGTGGATGTAGTGTTAACATGATGAACGTTTCCACCAGGACTTGAAAGACATAGAAAGAAGGTATCATGGTGGATGCAGTGTTAACATGATGAACGCTTCCACCAGGACTTGAAAGACATAGAAAGAAGGTACCATGGTGGATGTAGTGCTAACATGATGAACGTTTCCACCAGGACTTGAAAGACATAGAAAGTAGGTACCATGGTGGATTTAGTGTTAACATGATGAACGTTTCCACCAGGACTTGAAAGACATAGAAAGAAGGTATCATGGTGGATAGAGTGTTAAAATCATGAACGTTTCCACCACGACTTGAAAGACATAGAAAGAAGGTACCATGGTGGATGTAGTGTTAACATGATGAACGTTTCCACCAGGACTTGAAAGACATAGAAAGAAGGTATCATGGTGGATGGAGTGTTAACATCATGAACGTTTGCACCAGGACTTGAAAGACATAGAAAGAAGGTACCATGGTGGATGTAGTGTTAACATGATGAACGTTTCCACCAGGACTTGAAAGACATAGAAAGAAGGTACCATGGTGGATGTAGTGTTAACATGATGAACGTTTCCACCAGGACTTGAAAGACATAGAAAGAAGGTATCATGGTAGATGGAGTGTTAACATCATGAACGTTTGCACCAGGACTTGAAAGACATAGAAAGAAGGTACCATGGTGGATGTAGTGTTAACATGATGAACGTTTCCACCAGGACTTGAAAGACATAGAAAGAAGGTACAATGGTGGATGTAGTGTTAACATGATGTACGTTTCCACCAGGACTTGAAAGACATAGAAAGAAGGTAATATTGTGGATGGTGTGTTAACAAGGTGGCAGACTGCTTTTGATCTCTGATAAGGGAACGTAATCTTGTTACGCATGGAAGACGTGCAAGGAGAACATTTCTTCCTAGTTTGGTCCCTGTTTATATGTATCTAAAGTTGACAATACTTGTAAAATTTGCATATATTGTGCTTGAAACTACATAATTACATCCTTGTTTATACACACCATGTTCTTGTGCATAATAGTGATCTTATAGAGGTCTATAAATATATAGTGCTAATTGTTTTTGTTTTTTAATATCTGGACGTGCTGCAAGAAAGTGGATGCCATGTTTTGAATTAGTGCCGCAAAATTAGGGGGAAATGACAGTGAGAACCAAAACATAAAAAATTTAATTGCAGAGCATTGGTATTAGTCAGGCAACAATATTTGTAACATGAGAACTGACAAAATAATTTCTTTAATATTTTCGTTTCCGATTTATTGGCAGTTTGCGGCTCAGGCCTTCTGCCGATGGGGATGTAACGTGATCCGTAACTTGGAGGCCCTCTTTAAGTATTTTTCGCCATCCTTCCATTTTCAGAGAGAAGCTCTTGAAGTATACAATACCGTGGACCTCAGAGCGGGAAGCAAACATCATATGTGTTATCTAGAGAAGGCTGCAGAGCGATGATTGATCATCTGGGGCAGCCGGCGAATCCATTAGCTCCCTCTACATCTATGATATGAAATAATAGAGAGGACTCTTGTGTCTGCAGAGAGGAAGGGGATAGCAAAGGTAGAGGAAAAATAGATATTGTTCGGGTCAAGGGATGAAAATGCTTAGTTACCCCGAGCAGCGCAACTCGTGGCAGCCTTCACCAGTCAAATGTAATAATATCTGCAGCCCGAGGACGAGAGTAAAACAAATCCTCGTTCTGAAGATCTCAACACGTTAATGCTGAATAAATACTAAACCCGGCGTTACTCCTGTAGAATTATGCAGGTGACCAAAATGTTTGTACTCTTTAGAGAAGGCATGTATTGATTCAGCAGCTGGTCTCTTTAAATGTTAGCTCTGTCTGCCTGATAAGGCCGATTCTCTGGTACAAACACTCGTCTGTGATCTGATGGCAGTAATTAGTAGCATCTTGCATTATTGAAATGTTGAATCAAGTGCCTAGAACCAGAATAGAACCAGCACAACTTTAATTTTGATTATAGAAAAGCAGTCGCTCTAGTGACAACGTCTGTTCCTTTCCCAAAACCATGTTAAGTAAAAGTAATATACATATATTTCTTAAGTCCACAGACAGATAAAACGCTGACACCTTCATTCTTCAGGCATTACTGCCTGTTGCAGTCAACATAATTTATGTTACTGGTTCCACCGTTTTCTTGGTCTTCCTATACTCCTCCTTTCTACTGATCTATAGTTCATAAAATAGCGTGATAATCTTTCTTTCTCCATTTGTTGTACATGGGTTAACCATTTGCTTCTATATTCTTGTACTCTGTCATTCAGGTCGAATATCGTTATTGCCAACATACACAGATTTTGGAACTCTTTCGCAGGTTAGGTGATTGAAGCTCTTGTCTGGGTTTTGCGTACGACCATGTACCCTTTCATATTATTTCTCTTTTATCTAAGTCTTCTGTCCATTCTTTTTTGTAAATGTCCAACACACTCTAGCTTTTTCACTTGCACCCCCTTGTCCATATACATTGGTTTCTTGTACCCTTAGAAAACCTTTGGAGTCCACATCCCCTAAATAATTCTGCTTGTTATAAGCAGAACAGAAAATGCAGAGTAGAAAGGGGACGTGATAGCCTGGCCACCATATTTAAAATCCCAGTTAAATACACTTAATTGCCACAAACACACAAAACCTTATAATGGGCATGTTCTCCAATAATCACAAATAATAAAAAGAATTATCAAATAATACCGCTAGCTTTTTATAATTTATACCAGATATGTACCTTAGTGCAAATATAATATAGCCCAAATTATGTCAAGTTCACTTTGAGGGTTTGGAAAATATGGACAAATTCTTTTATTTTTGGTTACATCAGCTAAAAAGTTCATTGCGACAAAATTACTTGACATTTGGTCTAATATTTCAACAGCAGGTTCCCAATGCATCTATTTTTTTAATTTGCTCTAGGTTTCTCTGTGTCTCAATTACTTAGTCTCCAGAAACCTTTAAGCTATGAACATGGCTTTTTTGCCCAAAATTGAAGTTTTTGTATTTTGAAGGAAAGAAAGCCTGGCTCAGTGCATCTCACAATAAAACCCAGAGAAATTTCTGTCGACGGTGTCTCTATAAAGGTGTGTAGTAAGTTTCGTTAGTCTAACACAAACTGCGACACAAGGAGCATCTTAAATTATGAAAAAAGATGAAATTTTCAATAGCGGGAACACAAGGATAAAAAATGGAATTTATATCTAACACTAGCATTCAGGTAACTTTCAAAATAGATTAGAGCATTTAAAAAATTCCTGCGGATGCTATCTAAGCATTCTTTGGATTCAGGAAGGCCTACAGTATTTTATAGACTAAAACAGGAAAAGGTCATTTTTTGAAAATGTTCATGAAACTTCAGTCATGACGTGCCAATGAGAGTAAATATTTAATTCCGATAATGTGATGTGTGCAACATTATATTGGATGAAATGAAGAAAGAAATGCTCGTAATTTGGAGATGATCCTTAAACAAGAGCCACAAAGCAGAAGCCACGTTGTTAAGACCAAGCATTATTTAAGACATCTGCTGTGGTATTAGTACATTAACTTACTTTACGGGGCTTTGTGTTTGATAGTTTTCACTTTGTACTACATTTTATAGTGTTGGTAATGAAATGTAGTTGGCAATTAATCTACCTATGTTACAGCATCACCTTGTATTGTGTTAAAGACTGAATTCAAATTACTCTCACAATATAACTTGACAGCCCCGACCTAGGCTGTGAAATTCGTTTCGTGGCTTCTGTCACAACGACAGAAGGAATTTCGTAGTGAAGTTGGCGCAGGACTTGGTAGAAACCGCCAGTGGTGACCCAGATTTCCTCCAAAAGGTCATAGTCAGAGATGAGTCAGGGTCTATGGCTGTGAAAGTGAAACAATCCCAGGCAAATCTCCAGAGCTTCTCTCCAGCGAAGTCCGGGCGAGGTTACATGCACAGCAAGCTATTTGATGCTACAAAATACAGTAAGAAGTAGGTTTGTTAGTGTTCATTTTAAAAATACGGTCACCTTCATTCAGAGTCATGAACAAAACGCTACCGACTATCCCGGTGCTATACGGGTACATTGATACTATAAACAGGTTTGGTTTTGAAATGTCAAGAGTAACAATTGTTGCTACTATCCCAGCTGACTCAGCTCACCCTTATTCTCGAGTTTTATGCAATCCGCACTGCAACATGAAAACATTGACCCCATTACTAGGTTCTACCCGCGTATTTAACATGGATGTTAAACACTCAATGAAATTATTACTAATATAGATGTTATCACATCGCCTGTAGTATATTCGTAATTAGACAGTTGACGTTCGTACGTCTGTAAATGTTCACTGGAACCAGCCAATACTAATTGTTAGACGGAATGTTTATCTCACAAGTTACTAAGTAGCTCAGAACGAACACTAAACTGCGATGTCATCTGTGTGCTATGACGGTGGCTCGAATCCTCCGTATAGGCATTTTTATGTATTTTATTGGTGAACAACAAGTAGGTAATTATTTAAACACACCTACAGGTAGGTGCAATTGAAATGTCGATCATTATACACATTTGAACATGGAAATTACAGTATCAGAGTTTAACATGGAATTTAAACGCTATTTTGCAGACAAAGAATTATTGTGCTATTAAAATGTCGTTTCAAATTGGTATATTTTGTGTCACTGGAATGACCCCTTTTCTATTTCTGAAACACGACTACTCTAACGAAGCAAGTGCTCGAACTGATGACATTCTTGGGTAATACATGCCCTCAGGAACTTTATAATTAAATTATTCTGAATTCGGTTTCAAAGTTTTGACGAACATATAAAGATAATTATAATGCTGAGCCTCGAATCTGTGTCATTGTGTGTTAAGCCACAGGACACGTCATAATCCCATTGAGCTATTTCGAGACTTGCCGTAAAGCACGTTCTGGGTTCAGTGGTACGACTTGTATGTCTGGCGCTATACCTTTGCCACCTCGCGAGTTCTCGTGCTTGATTTAGCCTTTTAAGACACTTTTAATCATTTGTTGGTAGTTTTAATATTATTATATAAATGACTAAAGCTCTTATGCATGTTAATTGAGTTGCACGAGACGTAGTTTAAGCAAAAGTGTAAATAAACCGTTGTTTAATAATATATCCGTTTTGAGTGTACGCGTCCATGATGCCTGAGGCGTGTCTAATGTTTTCCTAATTTTTGGCAGCCAACCCTTGCTCTAAGTACAAGAATCCGCCATTTTATTGTTAGCTGACGTTGTTAGTGTACTCAGAAAAAGAGAGCTTTTTATTTTTTTCTACAGTGGATTTAAAATTAAACGTCAAGCTGTTGTGAAATATTTAGAAATATCCTGAAATTCAAAATAAGTGTCCTGTAGTCCTTAGAAGTTGCAAAGCAAGCAAACGTAGGATTTTTACCTGGTCCTTTGGTATAATTGCACAATATTTTGACGAGTTAGGCTAATCTGTGCAAGTGAAGGGTTGAAAATAAGGCAGTGCTGGTCTAAACAATTCTTAATGATAGCCTAATTATATTGTCCAATTATATCAGTGTGCAAGTTTGTGTCTATACAGCTGTAAGAGTCTTACTTCATATGTTGGGGTCTAAAAGTTAGGCTAACCAAAGTTTTGAATGTTGCGACTTACCTTAATATTTTCGTCTCATTATAAAATTGTTATATAAGATTTTCCAACTCAATTGGCTATTTTGGACAGAGAAGAATTGTGAAATTGTTTCTTATACATCTTTGACGTAAGTTACGTCATTTGTGTTTCGTATTCTAATAAGGATTTTTACAGATGTTTTGTCACATGGAATAACAAAATTACATATGCACATTTATAATATTGTGACTTTGTGGATTCGTAGAATTAAAAGTCCAAGTTGCAGAAATTAAAAATTTTCTTTATTTCCGTAGAAATACAGGAGCAGTACTACGTCACATACACAATTATAATTTTCCAAGGTTGCCGTCCTCAAACAAAAGCGTTCACACAGTTCAGTTCTGATTACACTTTCTCATCACGACTCTGTTGACTCTGTTTACGATAAACTAGCCACGGCTTCTTTTTATACTCGACCATTCGTGATTCTAGATTCTTCTATAACAAACAAGAAGCCGAATGTTCTGTCACTAGACGAAACACGAATGTTCCAGACTTCTAAAGTTATCTGTTTTGGCATGCCTTTTATCTCCGCACTATGTTTGTCTTTATCTCCGTGATACACTATCCGTCCGTTATCTCTTCGTGCCAAAGCTTTTGTGCACGTCACCGGTTCATGAAATATTTTTCTCTTTAGATTTAGGATGCCCTAAATGGTTTTAAATGGAAACTTGATATAAAACTTTGGGTCGAATGCGACAATTTTTAAATAAAGGAACAGATGCGTATGGTTTTACATGTTCATGACTTTCCTTACCAAAATTTCAACAAGATAGTTTTACAAAAGTCCGTTCTTTGACTTCAAGAATTGAAATAAGGTTTGCAGAATTTGTTTAATTCCGCATTTTCTGGTAGATAAAGTGGATTGTAGGAATACAGCAGGTGCGGTTTGTTTTCAAAAGTAGCTTCTATTGTATGATTACGAGAAAAGAACGAATAACTACTCCTCAGTTCTCAAAACCATAAATAGTTGAAGAAGTAAACCAATAACAAGGAATATCTCGGAAATGCTTAGCTGAGCAATAAACGGTGTAGTTCGTAAAATTAGTAAGCTTCATCAGATTTCCTTTTAAAGATTTTGTTTATCCCTTATGGTTTAGTCGATGCAGATCATTTAGAACACACAGACTACTTAGGCTACTCTTTGTCAAGAGAATTACGAGAGCTGTTCAATAAAGAATGATCACAATTTCTTTTCGACAACGTACCTTTACTCATCCTCATAATTTTGATGGTTATTCTCAAAATTGTCTCCCCTGAATGTGACACACTTGTGGCAGCGTTTCTGCCAATCTTCAAAGACATGCTGGAAACCATTGTTTGAGAGATCCTTCAAAATCGCCTCCGCAGCTTTCACCACTGCTTCTGATGATGGTTAATGCCTCCCACGAAGGCGTTTCTTCAAGTTAGGGAATAGTAAAAGGTCACACTGGGCTAAATCCGGACTATAGGGAGGGTGAGGGATGTACTTCACGTTGATTTCTGCAAGTTATTCAGCAACAACATTGGCAATATGCGACCGCGCATTATCGTGGTGCATCATCCAGCCTGCTTCATGGAAATGTGGTCTTTTGTGCCTGATTTGGACTTGCAATGTTTTTAGGGCATCCCTGTAGTATTGTCCAGTTACTGATGTGTGTGCAGGTACAACATGCTGATAAACCATTCCATGAATATCAAAGAATGAGATGGCCATAACTTTCCCAGCAGAAGCAATCACTTTTGCTTTTTTGGGGGGTTGGTGATAAAGGAGATGTCCACACTGAGCTTTACTGTTTGCTCTCAGGATCAAAATGATGTAGCCAAGTTTCATCAGCAGTGATTACGTTTGAAAGATACTCCGGATCTTCCTCTAACATCAACTTTAACTGCATGTTACCTCCATTGCAGCGGTAGGCAATACTGAACATGTCTGAACTTGCCTAGTTCTCACAGGTGGGAACCAGGATTACCAACAATGAAACTACTACGGCGTGTTTGTTTCACAGTAAGCTAACAGAATATAATAAAAGTAAATTTTATTGCGAAAAATTATGACCATAAAAATTATGATCATTCTTTATTGAACAACCCTCGTACTTAAACAAGTTCATTAAAATCGTGAGCCATTTTTCACAAAATTAAAATTTTACAAAACTTCCTTTGCAAAGCGTAGTTTGGGGTAGAGAAAGCGCTTGAAAATACATGCATTTTATCCTGTAACTGTACTCCATACAGACACACGCCGGCACACACACACACACACACACACACACACACACACACACACACACACACACACACACACACACACACCTGTTCTATAAAAAACGCTCTTTAAGTTCCAGTAGTTTCAAAACATTCATTTCAAGTGAAATCTGGATATCGTTCTTTTTTGTGGAATAATATTACTTACCTCTACTTACGTATTTACCTAGCAGAGCAATTAATATGAAAAGTTAGTAGAATTAGGAAAGACAAGAAGAAATGGAATAATATTGGAAAGAATAATAATATTCTGGTATAGGTGTGGGGCCAAAGAAGGGGTAATTTTGAAATTAAGTATGAGACAGCAAAAAAGATTAGAGAACTCGTGTAATTGGTGGGAAGAGATAGGGGGAATCATGAAAAAAATAGGAATGGGAGATATATGGAGATTAGAGGAATGGAATACAAGCGATGTGCGTAAACTGGTAAAATGCAGAACAGAAGATGTAGATAGGCTGGAGGATATAGAATTCTAGAAAATATTATAATTTTACAAAAAATAAAACGAAAATTGGGGACGAGAATCTTACGTATATTACTGCAATAGGCAAGAGAGAGAAGGGCTAGCTTGGATGAGAACAGGAACGATATTCCTAAGAGGGATAAGAGGTAGGTGAAATGGAATTTTTGAATTGTGTAGTGGAAAAGAAAACATTGAACACTATGTAACAGAATGCGAGGAAGTTGCAATGTGGAGAAAAAGGGGTTTGGGAGGAAATCTGGGAGAAAGTAGAGAAGAGGATAGTAGCTATTAAAATGTTAATGGAAAAGGAGGAAAAGAAGGTAAGAAGTATTGGTGAGGTCTTACAGAAGGTAAAAGAAAAATTGGCCAGAAATGTAAAGAATATAAGAAAGGAAGATAGAGAGGAGAATGGGTCTTATTAAGTAACAAGGAAGCATGGAGGTTAAAAGCTACCTGGCAGAGTAGAGGACCAGGGTGTCATGTAAGCCAACGTACTAACAAGGTAAAGACAAATAAATGTAGCCTAATTGTAAAATGTTGGTATATGCACAGTAAATAACTCATTCATTCATTTATTCACATTAGTAAAGTAAAACATAAACATGAGTATTAGACTGCATTATGCAATATCTATAGTAACTCTAAAATTGAATTAAAAGTGAGAAATCGACATCTTGACAAGTTTGTCTCTCTTAGAGCAGTCTCCAATGGCAGGTACTTCTGTGTAACTTTTAACAATGTGTAGTTGACTGAAGGGGGCCTTCTCAACCAATCTCTAGGTTAGTTCCTTCATGGCCAAAAATATATTGTATTTCTTCTTCAAAGTTTGTATCGTTATGCAGAGAGTTATCTGGTCCAAAGGATGGTTACCATTTTGCAATTGCTTCATAAGAAAAATTACAAGGAATATTTTAAAAAAATCGAATGGCTGTAAAGCGCCGCACTACTTGGCTCTACTACGCTTTATTGGATAGTTTAAGGGACAAGTAACTGAAGTTATTGCTGCAAATTCATTCATATCACCGAAGAATTTCCTTGACAATATTACAAACTTCTTTGGCAATAACAAATATGGCAATGCAGGCGAAAATTCTCATATTTAGTCAATTCTGATACATTCTTGAAAGGGAGAATCAAATGTAAAATGGATGAGTAGAGTCATAGGGAAAAATTCAATGCCATAACCGGTATTTGAACCACGGATCTCCCGCTTTCCGTGCGGTTGCTCTAAACTACTGAGCTACTATGACCAACATGCCGACATGATATTAAATTCTCCAAGTGACTCGTAAGTCTGGCTCTACTTATTCTACACACGGCAAGAGTGGATGAAATGATTATTTCCATCAATTTACCTGAATAACAGTGGTTTTACTATGAAGCCTGGGACTTACAGCATAGTAAGTCGCCACAAAAGGTGCGTGTCTCATAACATATGAGAACTCCTAGTGGTCTACCGGGAAACATACGAGTCAGTTGAAGAATTTAATATCGTGTCGACATGTTGGCTATGGTAGCTCAGTGGTTAACTATGAAGCCTGGGACTTAAGTACTTACAGCATAGTAAGTCGTCACAAAGCTGCGTATCTCATAGCATATGAGAACTCCTAGTGGTCTACCGGGAAACATACGAGTCAGTTGAAGAATTTAATGTCCTGTCGGCACGTTGGTCATAGTAGCTCAGTGGTTTAACTATGAAGCCTGGGACTTAAGTACTTACAGCATAGTAAGTCGCCACAAAAGGTGCGTGTCTCATAGCATATGAGAACTCCTAGTGGTCTACCGGGAAACATACGAGTCAGTTGGAGAATTTAATGTCCTGTCGGCACGTTGGTCATAGTAGCTCAGTGGTTTAACTATGAAGCCTGGGACTTAAGTACTTACAGCATAGTAAGTCGTCACAAAAGGTGCGTGTCTCATAGTATATGAGAACTTCTAGTGGTCTACCGGGAAATATACGAGTCAGTTGAAGAATTTACTAAGGCATTGAATTTTTCAGTCTGGCTCTAGTGACTTAAACCTTAGCCTACACACGTCTACTGTTGAAGAAATGATTATTTCCAACAAAATAAGAGTTCG
The DNA here is from genome assembly GCA_030765055.1 of Mantis religiosa. Taxonomy (NCBI): domain Eukaryota; kingdom Metazoa; phylum Arthropoda; class Insecta; order Mantodea; family Mantidae; genus Mantis; species Mantis religiosa. Next base: position 19,726,141 of record CM060948.1, read on the forward strand.
TCATTATAGTTTCAATGAAAACATTTAGCTGGTTCAATGTCTAACATTTTGTTGAATATAATCCACCCTAAGAGATTATTTCAAATGTCTTTGTTTTATACTACATATAACTGACATTTTCAAAATCCTTCTTGCTATCATTTTAAGAATTGTGCTTTACCCAATTGGTGAGCCAAATATATACTCTGCATACTGAATTTTGCCCATTTCAGTTTTTCTGTTCTTCAGAAGATTGACATATGTGCAAACGAACCAATATAGATTCAAATCGTCATCGGAGATAACAGAGCAAAAATTAGGCCTAAGACAAAATGCAAAAACAGTGCAATTGTGGTTTACTTATGTATAGATGAGATAATAGAGGGTAATTAGCACTGTCTGGTAATAGCAAACAAAGAAATTCCTGGACTGTTATATGCGGATCACTTAATGGTAGGATCTATAACAGTAGTAGCATTGCAGAAGGCAATAAATGAAATCCAGAAATGTTGTGAAGAGTGGGGAATGAAAATAAACATAAATAAGTCGAAAGTTATGGTGTTCAAGAAGGGAGCTGAACTAAATAAAGATAAAAATTTGGTACTAAATGGCAAAAGGGTAGAACTGGTCAATGAATTTGAATACTTAGGAATGAGGTTGAATAACAATGGAAAATGGGGAGCACATTGGAGACAATTGACGCAAGGAAGGGTGGTAATGAATGGAATAACAATATGAAATATAAGCTAGAAATGACAACCAAGTGGTTAGAAAGAATGTATGAAGCACTAGTGGAATCCAAAATGTTGTATGCAGTGGAGATACTGGGGGAGGGGGCACAGAGGTAAACAAAACAGTGGACCAAAACTACAGAAGGTTTTGTAAAGATCTACTAGACTTACCAAGATCAGCACCTAGGGAAGTAGCTTTAGTAGAACTAGGAAACACAAGAAGAAATGGAATAATAATGGAAAGAATGATAAAATTTTAGTACACGTGCTTATATTAAAAGTAATATATGTAGTATATTGAAATTGATAATGCGAGTAAAATGCATAGGCTAAACTTTCGTGTATTGCCTAATCTATCCTTGTTTTAAGATTTTTTATATTTTCTTTTTGGAAAGAAGCCAAAATATTTCCTTGTAGCTTGTCGGCTTATTAGCAGCCGTAACATAGGTAAACAACGGACGCCATGTTATACGTATATAGAAAGACAATAACCTTCGTTAACACAGGCACCCAATAGGATTTAATTCCACTATGCATACTCTTGTTTCAAAGTGGAACCTTCTCATTTATTTTCCTTTATCTTTGTATACACAAGGAGAGTTCAAGTTTGGTTTCTGCATGTCAAACATCATTTCACCACCGAATCAATACTTTCTCTCTCAAGACCACAATAAAACAGAATTATTGTACTGTGTTCTGCTATGTTCATCCAAAAATCAGAGAAGAGCTAAAGATATGTGAGGCTTACTTCTGAATCGTTTAAGCTACATTTAGTATCTGATACAGATGTACACAAATTGTTTCTCATGTAAAATAAGAATTACACTTAGGACAGTTCTGAGGTTTAACGATTAAAATGTATGATGCAAATAAGGCCATTGGGTGTTGATATTGTATTAATTCAGCCAACCTCTGAAAAATACCACCCTACAGGAGTAATGTACGGGGGCTGTTCAATAAAGAATTATCACAATTTTTTTTTTTTTTTTTTTTTTTTTTTTGACAACGTACCTTTACTCATCCTCATAACTTTGATGGTCCTTCTCAAAATAGTCTCCCCTGAATGCGATGCACTTGTCCCAGCGTTTCTGCCAGTCTTCAAAGACATGCTGGAAACCATTTTTGAGAGATCCTTCAAAATCGCCTCCGCAGCCTTCATCACTGCTTCTGATGATGGATAATGCCTCCCACGAAGGGAGGGTATAGAAAAACCTCACGTGGGGCTAAATCTGCAATATATGAAGTGTGAGGGATGCACTTCACGTTGATTTTTGCAAGATATTCAGCAACAACATTGGCAATATGCAGCCGCGCAATATCCTGGCGCAGCATCCAGCCTGCTTCACAGAAATGTGGTCTTTTGCGCCTGATTTGCACTTGCAATGTTTTCAGGACATCCCTGTAGTATTGTCCACTTACTGATGTGTGGGTAGGTACAACATGCTGATGAACCATTCCACGAATATCAAATAATGAGATGACCATAACTTTCCCAGCAGAAGGCAACCAGTTTTATTTTTTGGGGTTGCTGATGAAGGAGATTTCCACACTGAGCTTTGCTGTTTGCTCTCAGGATCAAAATGATGTAGCCAAGTTTCATCAGCAGTGATTACGTTTGAAAGAAACTCCGGATCTTCCTCTAACATCAACTTTAACTGCATGTTAGCTCCATTGCAGCGGTAGACGATACTGAACATGTCTCTACTTGCCTGGTTCTCACAGGCGGGAACCAGGAGTACCAACAATGGAACTACTACGGCGTGTTTGTTTCACATTAAGTTAACAGAATATAATAAGATTGAATTTTATTGCGAAAAATTATGACCGTAAAAATTATTATTATTCTTTATTGAACCGCCATCGTTATTTCAGGCCTTCTCAGATGCTCTACATAATCTTCCTCCATCGGCATGACCTTGGGTAGTCGATCGGTCATTAACTAAAGAAATGCGGGATAAACTTGCTGGTTTTCAGCAATTTACCGCGAGATTGAAGCTGTGAAGTCGCTAAATGGTCGCGAAACATCCAACATTTAGACATCTATATTTAGCTTACAAACAAGACGTTGATAATGGACACATTTTCGATGGCGCAGGATTCGAAACGACAATAATGACGTCTAAACTACCCTTCTCTCAATATTTCTTTCTACCCTCCGTAAATGTTTGCAAAAACCCTTTTAGTTTGTTTCGATCACGTAACATCTACTCTTAAGCGTTATAACGTGCAATTTCTATAGCAATAAATGGTCTTTTCGCAACATTTATTTCATTGTTATATTTTAATAACAATTCTTAATAAATGAAATGTATTAATTTTTATATTATGTATCCAACGTTAAGTCATATCGGACGATGAATGAAATGGGTGAAATGATGCTCAAATGAGTCCAGGGTACATTGAGCGTAGAGATACCCGACATTCGTCTATCAGAATACGGGAAAACACCGGAAAACCCTTATCCACGTAACTTACCCTAACCGAGATTGGAACTCGGGATCTCTTGCACGTGAGGCAGACACGCTACTATCTACGCTAAAGAGTCGGGAAAATTTATTTTAATCCATTATTCTACTTCTACAGGTTGTTTCAAAACAACACCGGGCCAAAGTAGCCATTGCATATTTTATAACTTAGCTAGTCCGAATTTCGGTGTCGCAGCTTAGAAGTTCTGTTAGGTATAATTTTATGCAGCATTAAATATTACATGATTTTGTGATTAGGTAGTACAGGGACCACTGGTTTGCGATCCTCAAAAGTTGTTATTGAGACGTACGGGCCACGAAAACAAAAACATTACTCGTTATCAGCGATCCTAGCCTCGCTTTCAGGAAATGGGGCAAAGGGCAGTTATTTGTGAAAAAGTCGACTAATGACTCGGACAGTTGCAAGATTGCTCATTTTGCTATGATGTTAATTGTACAGTGCATTCAACCAGTTACGGTAAATTCAATAGCTTCATTTTAAATTACAAATGCTTTATTTAACATTATTAAATACAGTGAAATAAAATGCTTTTCTCATTGCATAAGGCATTTTGTTTTGATTAACTTTATCTACAATTCTTTGGTATTCTTCTCTGTTCTTTTTATATTCTAACGTTTTCATTCTCAACCTCACTAACAACTTCCCTCTAAAAGGTATAAGTCGCATATGTCCACCAGCTTATTTGCCATCATGGACTGCTATAACGGAATTTTGGAACACGTTAAACACTCATAAGCAATAATTAAGTAATAGTTTCTTTATTGCAGTTTCATAAGCAAAGAAATTCTTAATAGTAACAAGCTATTGCGGAGATTGCCGATATGTTACAAATAGCTGCAGCACGCAACACGGCGTTTGACCTATACCTGCGAACTCCGACAGCGTGAGGCACGTGTCGTTGTGCCTGTCACTGCCTAATCCACACTCTTTCTGGAACACCTTTCTATGAGGCTCTATTGGCGGTAAAATCTATCTATATGTCACATAGAAGCTGAGCAACTACTTCTATATATTCGTTCGGTGTCGTTTTGTAACATCCTGTATATTACTGCACCTTGACTTGAAATTTTAATTATTATATCCAGAAAATAGCATAACAGTATATTCGTAAACTGCATGCTTCAATGGGATTCAGATCATGCATAATGAGAATAAAGTTGAGCGCGGTCTATTCGGAATCCGAAGACTCCCGTCTTAATACTGCAACTACCGACGAAAACATCGCCAAAGTTCAGCAAATGGTGCTAAAAGACCGCCGAATTAAAGTGATAGAGGTAGCAGAGACTATGAACATGTCAAAAGAACGTGTTTGTCACATATTAAATCAACATTTAGACATGAGAAAGCTCTCCGCACGTTCGGCGCCGCGTTTGTTCACGTTACACCAAAAACGTGTTCGAATGAACATTTCCAACGCTTTGTTGGCGCAGTTTAGGCGTAATAAATCCGAGTTTTGGCGCCGATTAGTTACTGTAGATGAAAATTGGATACACAATTATACGCCCGAAACAAAGATACAGTACAAACAGTGAACTGCAAAGGGGAACCGGTTCCAAAGAAGAAAAGCTGTTGTTGATTTTTTTTTTTTTTTTTTTTTTTTTTTTTTTTTGCTGGGAAAGTAATGGCGACTGTTGTTTGAGATAGTCATGGATTTAGTTTTAATCGATTATCTTCAGAAATGAAAAGCCATTACGGGAGCATACTACGCGTCATTACTTGGCAAGCTGAAGGCAGAACTTGCGGAAAGATGTCCAAATTTATAGAAAAAGAAAATCCTGTTTCACCAAGACAACGCACCGTCTCACACCTCAGCGGTTGCAATGGCGTAAATCCACGAATTACGGTTTGAAGTGCTTGACTCACCAGATCTAGCCGCAAGCGACTTCGCTTTGTTCCCTCATCTGAAAATTGCGCTCGCAGGACAGAGATTTTCGTCAAATGAAGAGGCAATCACCTTCGTGAACCATTATTTTGCAGAGAAAAACGAGAAGTGTGTTGAGTTTCAAGGAGAGTATGTTGAAAAATAAAGAAAAAAGCTCTGAGAAATGTCTTGTATCTTTATTAGATCGGAAACGTTTCAGACCACTTATGTATGCTGCTGTTTATTAAATATCATTATAAAGATTGTTAATGATAGAAGGAAAGGACGCTGTACATAGATACCCACTGTGGTTATGCATTTACAGTTGCTACAGACCTGAAATAAAACAACACCGAGCAGCTGATTAAAAATGAAAAATTGCTGAGGAGGTCAGTAAAACTACTTGCAGCATGCAAAATACATGGCGGTTCATTATGATATATAGCTATATGTTAATTTACAGGGATACAGATGTGTGAACTTCATACCATATTTCATGTAGTATGTGCGTTTATTAGAGCATAATATTTATTGAATCTTTTTTTAATTTAGGTATTCCATATTTCACATTATTGAACGCCTATTCCTATTATTTATACGAATGTTAGTCAACTGGTATGAAGAGTTTATAAATTAAGCTTAATTGTATATTAACCCTAAATTCTATTGCAAGGTGACAAAACAGGTTGTTATATAACCCCCATGAT
>CM060948.1:19736905-19776905 GCA_030765055.1 Mantis religiosa
TCGGCAGTTCGGCCCGAGATTCCTCTAGTAACGTCAGAGGTACCAGGAGTGCTAAGGGTCCGAAATATTGAAGTTCTGGTGACAATCTCGTTCCCCATAAGGGAAGTGAAAACGACATTATGGGGTTAAATTTCACAAATGAAGTTATTGCCAAAATAATCTTCCCTGATGATTGTACAAGCGATTGTAATTCTAGTTGTCATTTTGCTAGAATAAACGTATATGTTCCATTTAAAAACACGCAACTTAGTGTTGGAGGTGTTGTTTGTCTACCTTTTTTGTTTTGCGCATACCTTCTCACTGTCTGAACCCTGACATTTGTACATGCCTGGCCAATTAGAATTTTCATATCTTGTTTCATTAAGGTCATTGAGGTCACAGAGTTAGGTGGGACCCCCTGTATATATATTCTATCTACTAATTCAACAGTGCACTAGGTATATCTGAGTATCATATTTGTAGTAGAAGTATACACTGAAATACTTGTCACACCAACAAGTGAAATTTCATTTTCGTTTGTCTTTAATTGGAGATCTGGACACTTTAAAATCGCTACCAAAAATAAAAAAACTTCACTTTAGAACATGAATATTTTGTTTGCTAACAACGTCGATTGGTCAGGAACATGTCAGCACTGCCGTGGCGCCTGATGTTGTCCCTCAGGAGTTCTTTTTCACGTCAATAAATGTACTGTCGCTTTTGAATACACTTCAAATACATCGGTCCGGCCGAATTCGAGCCTAGGACTGGCGGTTAATAGGTCAGCATCTAAACAATTGAGACGGAGTTCTGTTGAAATGGTTAACATAGAGATATATTTCAGAACCTAATTTTAACAAAGATAGAGTTGCTTTATTATTCTAAATGAAAATGTCACCAGAGTGAATTGAAATGCCATCTCAGATACGAGAGAATAATTGAAACTCTTGCACAGATGTAGACTCAAAGTGGCGTTAGGCCTGCGTTCTGTGGTCCCAGACATACGGTCCAACTGAAAGGCACATGTTCAGTAAGTTTGCCTTCTCTTGTCTTCTCTTGGCAAATACGGAACTTTTCGAACGTTCGGAAGTGGTGACTGTTGGTAATGCACGTAGGACAGCAGTGATTTGCGACGGTTAAAGGAAGCTACTCAAACGTCAACGTTGACAGCATTTTCAAGAAGAAAGTCGAGTTGTTCATTAGTATTCGCTACACTTCTTGTGTGAATGTACAGAAACCTTCTGATACTATTTCTTCAGTGAAAGCCATAAAGGCGCTATCTTCCTGTGATATTCTAACTTTGTGTTCCTTCATTTGTCGTTTTTAAGGGCATCATTAATTATGACAAATACTGCGATTGAATATCTCCAGAGGGATTCTCATGCTGTTTAGGTTCTCATTAGCTCTTGTCTCATCTCCAGATTATGATGAACACAATTTTTGAATGGATTTCGGTTCATTTTCGTAACCTAGGAAACTATAAAACTTTAATACTTACCAAAAATCTAAAAAGTACTTTCATTAATGTATTTAAAATAACGATTGTGCCTCTCTGTCTGCATACATACTGCAATAGGTAAGAAAGTAGTCCGAGGAAATCTCCTTTATGCCTCGGCAATGTTCCATCTTGCATTCCGTAAAGTCTTAAACAGTTCGTATACCATTTCATGGTCATTGGTTCTAGGTATACAATCTGCAAGACAAATATCCTGGGAAGATGTCACACATTTGTGGATAGAGCATACTTCCAATACGTCTTATAACCAGGTATCGGAACCTACACACCTAAAGTGATATGAAGTTTACGAGTCTCGCAGTATATAACTGCTGACGTCAGTCCCGGGGACAGCACGCAGGGATTGTCCGGTTCACAATGTGTAGCTTTAGTTTCATTACAACTACTGCTCGTCACGCAGGTAGATCAGACCCGGGGACAACACGCAGTGATAGTCCGGTTCACAACGCGTAGCTTTAGTTTCACTACAACTACTGCTCGCCACGCAGGTAGATCAGACCCGTGGACAACACGCAGGGATTGTTCGGTTCACAATGTGTAGCTTTAGTTTCATTACAACTACTGCTCGTCACACAGGTAGATCAGACCCGTGGACAACACGCAGTGATAGTCCGGTTCACAACGCGTAGCTTTAGTTTCACTACAACTACTGCTCGCCACGCAGGTAGATCAGACCCGTGGACAACACGCAGGGATAGTTCGGTTCACAACGCGTAGCTTTAGTTTCATTACAACTACTGCTCGTCACACAGGTAGATCAGACCCGTGGACAACACGCAGTGATAGTCCGGTTCACAACGCGTAGCTTTAGTTTCACTACAACTACTGCTCGCCACGCAGGTAGATCAGACCCGTGGACAACACGCAGGGATTGTTCGGTTCACAACACGTAGCTTTAGTTTCATTACAACTACTGCTCGTCACACAGGTAGATCAGACCCGTGGACAACACGCAGTGATAGTCCGGTTCACAACGCGTAGCTTTAGTTTCACTACAACTACTGCTCGCCACGCAGGTAGATCAGACCCGTGGACAACACGCAGGGATAGTTCGGTTCACAACGCGTAGCTTTAGTTTCATTACAACTACTGCTCGCCACGCAGGTAGATCAGACCCGGGGACAACACGCAGTGATAGTCCGGTTCACAACGCGTAGCTTTAGTTTCACTACAACTACTGCTCGCCACGCAGGTAGATCAGACCCGTGGACAACACGCAGGGATTGTTCGGTTCACAACACGTAGCTTTAGTTTCATTACAACTACTGCTCGTCACACAGGTAGATCAGACCCGTGGACAACACGCAGTGATAGTCCGGTTCACAACGCGTAGCTTTAGTTTCACTACAACTACTGCTCGTCACGCAGGTAGATCAGACCCGTGGACAACACGCAGGGATAGTCCGGTTCACAACGCGTAGCTTTAGTTTCATTACAACTACTGCTCACCACGCAGGTAGATCAGACCCGGAGACAACACGCAGGGATAGTTCGGTTCACAACGCGTAGCTTTAGTTTCATTACAACTACTGCTCGTCACGCACGTAGATCAGACCCGGGGACAACACGCAGGGATAGTTCGGTTCACAACGCGTAGCTATAGTTTCATTACTACTACTGCTCGTCACGCAAGTAGATCTGTCTTCCAGGGAGTACAAGGTGTTTGACATATTGTGTTAATAGCATTGCTTTCATAATAATTATTGGACAATCTCCATTTTATAAAACAAAAGTTTTGGGTACTATTATCAACCATTAAATAGCTTGAAGATTGTAATTTCGAGCTGTGTAAAATATTCGAGGAGGTGTCTGCAAAAATTAACAATATACAGAATGCACCAACTACCAAACGAGCAAAAAATAAACTGTCCAATATTCTACACAAAAATACTGGATTTTCAGTGCCGCGCAATATAAGAAATACACTAAGTCTCAGACAAACGTATGAAAATGATTTGTACTACACATATGCACTATTAACGTCATGTGACACTGAACGAACTTTCTCCCAAAATTTTTATATTGTTTCAGTGAGAGGCGCAGAAAATTCACATTCGACAATTTACCAATGTACATGGTTGTTCACTGTAATTCCCACATTGAAAGCAATGAGAAGGATGGCATATTGTAACGTAGGTTACATTTTGTATCCGTACCGGAGTGTACACACACAGCGCAACGGTATACTTGTTGACACGGACGTTTGTTGATGTCTCGCTTGGCCTTCTACCTGTGTGCGTACATTGGTTGCTAAGGTGTATAGGATCCAATGTCTGCTTATAACAATGTATATGCTTAACCCATTGTAATTGTAAGAAAATGGAAGTGATTGCGGGAATATTGTGCCTCTTTGGGCGGTAGGCGGAGCGTAGGCGCCCTGCGCGTAGTCGCCGAGGGTTGGCTGCAGTGTGAAGAAAGGGCACTGCTTCAGCATCTATACTTACGCAAGTTTAAGTGGTATAACCTCTTTCATTTAGCATAATTGGCACAGTTTTAGAAGCTGCCTTTAACCTTGTTTGTAAAAGACAAGAAGGGTCAATACAGCAAAATTCTTAGCTATAATCCACACTCATGGATATTTTAGTCCTTTGTGGCCAGTAGCTCTAGTAGGTGAGAGTAGGGTAATGATGCTCACTTAAGAAAAATTGAACAGCAGCATTAGGTATAATTACAGAAATAATCTTTTAAAAACATTAAATTGCAAGTTACATGAATTGGCTCTAGAGCCGAATACAAATCAAGACATTTAAACGGGAAGCTTTTTTTTTTTTTTTTTTTTTTTGTAATTTACGTCCTCCAACGTTAAGCAATCTTGGACAACGAATGAAATGGTTGAAATGATGCTCAAATGTATCCAGGATCCATGTAGCTTAGAGCTACCCGACATTTGTCTGTAAGGATAAACAGGAAACCATGAAAACAAACAAATATAAAAGGTTGGATCGAGCGGTATTGCCCGCCATGTGCGGTTATGGCACTCGAAACTGAATAAACAAAATTAATATTCCTTTATGGAAAAATGGCAATTATAATTATCAGGCGTATCAGCTCCACTGCAATCTTCATGTGTCCATTCAGAGCACGAGACACAACGGAACTACAGTTCGTTATTTTGTCCAAATTCTCAAAAATAAAACAGATATCTTTTGACACAGGTTCCCAATCATCAAGTTCGTCATTGTCACATTTACTTAATTCATTGATAGAATCTTCGTTACTGGAGCTATCAGGCAAAGTGATTTTCCTTCCTGTTTTTCGTTTCTTGGGATTCTTCTTTTTGGCCTTTTGGTGATATTCCTTTCGCTTCCAGTGTTTTTGTGCAACGTTTTAGTGATCGCCGTCTCTCTGCTTCCTGCAGTTGTTCCTTCATTGAAGAGGCTGTTAGAATCTGAGATCTCATGCTACTTGGCTTTCGTCGAGTGGTCATCTTGGAAACATTTGAGGAACCTGGAATGCGGGAAATATCTGCGACGGTAATTTTGGTAGAACTTTGGGGCGTCTCTGTGTCTCTGGAGACAGAAGTGGTTGGTGAGGAAGTGACAGACCTAATTCTGCTAACTGGAACAGGGAATTCGGTAGAGCACTCTGGTATTGTTGGTTCAGTGACGGTAGAACTGGTTGTTGCTGACGTCATGTCCAATACAGGCGTTTCTTGATGTGTAGGTTGACTAGGCGATGTTTCATGATCTTCGTCCGCAACAGATAGTGCCTGTTATTCTCTGATTGTGTTGGCTTGCCGGTATTTATAAGTTTTCTGCCGCCATAAAAACTTCATCAGTAAAATGATCTGGGTTGAGAGGACAAATACCAGTGCACTGAAACCCATGAGCTGCTATTTATTTGTATTTTTGTATAAGAATAATGGAAAGTAACAAATCCCGTATCACTTGAAGTGATTCGTTGGATAAATTGATTCTAAAATTCAAATATGTGTTGGATAACGTTGCTTGCCTGGCGTGTAACAGTGCTAAGGATTGAGCGCCATTACCCGCCGTCGACATTTTGGATTTATCATGAGAATCATGCTTCAAACACAGCAATACAAGATCGACTAAGATATCACCTGGTAGTCATAAATAGGGACTCTTAACTTATGTACATTATAAAACACGTTTGTAAATCTTGTCATGTATTACCTTGTAATGATCTTGGTGTATCTGCAGTAAGAAGCTCACACAAAATACGCTTCCTCTCAACAAATCCACATAAACTGTTCCACGGCCACGATACTCCTTCTGTGCGTTACCCCGACTGTCCGTTAGATGTCAGTGGTATGCAGTATGTGCTAGAATCATTCTGCCTCAAGAATATTACATGAGCGCCATTGTCCGCTGAGCGGACTACTCTTCCCTAAAGGCACGTTAGAGCAGAAGACAACATGTTCCACGAGGAAGGAATGTGCTGAAAGCAGAGACCAAACTACACTCTACTAGCGGTACATTCTGTCCATTATCTTTCTATGCTTGTATGAAAATAACTGAGTTTTATATTCCGCGTTAAACAATGCGGTCATTAACTTGAGGAACAACTAAGCGCGGTACCGACTGTTGTCCTTTCTTCTGCTGAATGATGCAAGGCTTAGCTTTTTACCATGAAAATGCTCTGAGCTCTGAAAGAAACAGTTAAAAATGTGCAATACACCTACTACATTTTGTACAATTTTGCGTTCGTACATCATTTTCAATTTTTACACTTCATATAGCTACTCTACAACTTCTTCAGGAAAATAATGGAGTTTTACTTAACCAGTTGAAACATTAACTTTTAGAGCTGAGGGAACATCGATTGCTAACACAGAACTAGAGCAGTGTTATCACTACCCAAATGCGATAGGATATTCTCATTTCCTTATCCAGAAATGCAATTAAACAGCGAACTGGTGGCTCTACAAACATCCTATTTAACGGCAGTATTTTGCGTTGCCGTTCATCATCCCTCTTGCCCTTGCCGGTTCTACACCTCTTCGCCACATCATTGAGAACCCTAATCTGCCCTTCCACCTTGCTAATGACTTGGAAGTTAACTACACGTGGCATTTTCCCCTCCATTGCTGGCAGGTTGCCGATATACCTAGCATGCGGGCTATGCTTTATATTTATAACAAGATAACCGACATACAAATTCACAAAATTATCAATAACGTTTAGGATAAGGTGCACGTAATTATGCTCCATTTGCCGTAACGTTCTATAACAGATTCAAAGCTTCAAAACGTTATTTCAGAACAAATGTCAGCAGCGCTGATATCGTAAAGAAAACGTGTTTTTCAATAGCAAGTAGGAGGGCTGTTCAATAAAGAACGATCATAATTTTTACGGTCATAATTTTTCTCACTAAAATTCAATCTTATTATATTCTGTTACCTTAATGTGAAACAAACGCGCCGTAGTAGTTTCATTGTTGGTACTTCTGGTTGCCGCCTGTGACAACCAGGCAAGTAGAGACATGTTCAGTATCGCCTACCGGTGCAATGGAGGTAACATGCAGTTAAAGTTGATGTTAGAGGAAGATCCGGAGTTTCTTTCAAACGTAATCACTGCTGATGAAACTTGGCTACAGCATTTTGATCCTGAGAGCAGACAGCAAAGCTCAGTGTGGAAATCTCCTTCATCAGCAACCCCCCCAAAATTAAACTGGTTGCTTCTGCTGGGAAAGTTATGGTCATCTCGTTCTTTGATATTCATGGAATGGTTTATCAGCGTGTTATACCTGTACACACATCAGTAACTTGACAATATTACAGGGATGTCCTGAAAACATTGCAAGTCTATATCAGGTGCAAAAGACTACATTTCTGTGAAGCAGGCTGGATACTGCGCCAGGATATTGTGCGGCTGCATATTGCCAATGTTGTTGCTGAATATCTTGCAAAAATCAACGTGAAGTACATCCCTCACCCTCCCTATAGTCGGGATTTAGCCCCATGTGACTTTTTTCTATTCCCTAACTTGAAGAAACGCCTTCGTGGGAGGCATTATCCATCATCAGAAGCAGTGATGAAGGCTGCGGAGGCGATTTTGAAGGATCTCTCAAAAATGGTTTCCAGCATGTCTTTGAAGATTGACAGAAACGGTGGAACAAGTGCCTCGCTTTTAGGGGAGACTATTTTGAGAAGGACCATCAAAATTATGAGGATGAGTAAACGTCCGTTGTCAAAAAAACTGTGATCATTCTTTATGGAACAGCCCTCGGGATATCCGCCTTCTCTGGATCTGTGGGCATCCGTTTTCTATTTTACATTTATAAGGAAAACGTCGAATCATTGTTTCTAAACTCTCTCTGTTTGCATGTTCTGAAATAGTAATTGAAAGTGGTTTAAAGTCATACTCATGCCATCCTAATAGTTAGTTTATTTCCTATTTCTTATTACCGTATCTAGCATATACAACTTCATACATATATAACATAATTAGTATGCAATAAATACAATATCTTACAGACTCCTCCTTTTGGAGTTGCATATTCCGATGCCCCAATATAATTAACCCAGGTTGTGTATATAATAGAGCTTTTTAACACTTGGGATCTATGTTTTTGTTTCCCATTATACCTTATACTATTCTTCCTAGTTGTTCTCATTAGTCTTCCCTGTTTTCCAAAACTATTTTTGTCTTGCATTGCCAATAAATTTTATCAGTTTTATTATGTTTTCTACTAATGGTAGATTCAAGATTCTTTTGCCACTTATTTTATTTGATATGTTTTCCCAAATATGCAAAAGAAATTCGTCCCTCCAAAATTTTGGTTTTTGACACTGAAAAATAAAATGCCAAGTACTATCTTCTTTTTCAGACATTGGACCTCTTCCTTTAAATGACTTAAATGACTTTGTGGGTTCGTATAATTAAAAGTCTAGTTGCAAAAGCTCAAAAAGCTCTTTATTTCCGTGGAAAGACACTTGAACAACTGTTATCAACAGGATGATGTAACACACACGAACGCAATCTTTAAGGCTGTCTGCCACACGTCCGTAGACAACTGTATTCACTCACTGACAGCTTCTCTGCACGTCTCCCTTGTCTAGACCAGTCCATTTGCATTTATACACGAGCCGCTATTTCTCGAAGGTTGGCGAAACCTCCCGAAGCTTCATGGCCTTTCGAGGAGGCAGGCGAAGGAGAGAGAACTGTCCAGATATCTCTTTGGCTCCTTCTCTCACACCCCGTCTCTCCTCGGCAAACGCCAACATTTCCCGCAAGTGTAGGTGTGGCTTGGACGCTATCTGCCTCTTTCACTCCCCGCTTCTCTCTCGCTCTCTCTCGCCAAATAACAAGCGCCTCGCGACAATATCCATTCCTTATAACCCATAAGTATATTACTCCTGTTCTAAACCATGCCAAACCTTCTTTTCCTACTTTATTACAGCAACTGTCTTTATCGTCTGAAACTGTCTTGGTTTGTTGTCACACGATGTTCTGTCTTCATTGAACTGGCACACCCAGGAACGCACATTAGACACATCCATGGTACCATCACCACATGCCTCACTCAACTGTCTTGGTTTGTTATCACACGATGTTCTGCTTCATTGAACTGTCGCACCCAGGAACACACATTAGACACATCCATGGTACCATCACCACATGCCTCACTCAACTGTCTTGGTTTGTTTTCACACGATGTTCTGCCTTCATTGAACTGTCGCACCCAGGAACGCGCATTAGACACATCCATGGTACCATCACCACATGCCTCACTCAACTGTCTTGGTTTGTTGTCACACGATGTTCTGCCTTCATTGAACCGTCGCACCCAGGAACGTACATTAGACACATCTATGGTACCATCACCACATGCCTCACTCAACTGTCTTGGTTTGTTGTCACACGATGTTCTGCCTTCATTGAACCGTCGTACCCAGGAACGTACATTAGACACATCTATGGTACCATCACCACATGCCTCACTCAACTGTCTTGGTTTGTTATCACACGATGTTCTGTCTTCATTGAACTGTCGTACCCAGGAACGCACATCAGACACATCCATGGTACCGTCACCCCATGCCTCACTCAACTGTCTTGGTTTGTTGTCACACGATGTTCTGCCTTCATTGAACTGTCGTACCCAGGAACGCACATCAGACACATCCATGGTACCGTCACCCCATGCCTCACTCAAATGTCTTGGTTTGTTGTCACACGATGTTCTGCCTTCATTGAACTGTCGTACCCAGGAACGCACATCAGACACATCCATGGTACCGTCACCCCATGCCTCACTCAACTGTCTTGGTTTGTTGTCACACGATGTTCCGCCTTCTTTGAACTGTCGCACCCAGGAACGCACATCAGACACATCCATGGTACCGTCACCCCATGCCTCACTCAACTCTCTTGGTTTGTTGTCACACGATGTTCTGCCTTCATTGAACCGTCGTACCCAGGAACGTACATTAGACACATCTATGGTACCATCACCACATGCCTCACTCAACTGTCTTGGTTTGTTATCACACGATGTTCTGTCTTCATTGAACTGTCGTACCCAGGAACGCACATCAGACACATCCATGGTACCGTCACCCCATGCCTCACTCAACTGTCTTGGTTTGTTGTCACACGATGTTCTGCCTTCATTGAACTGTCGTACCCAGGAACGCACATCAGACACATCCATGGTACCGTCACCCCATGCCTCACTCAAATGTCTTGGTTTGTTGTCACACGATGTTCTGCCTTCATTGAACTGTCGTACCCAGGAACGCACATCAGACACATCCATGGTACCGTCACCCCATGCCTCACTCAACTGTCTTGGTTTGTTGTCACACGATGTTCCGCCTTCTTTGAACTGTCGCACCCAGGAACGCACATCAGACACATCCATGGTACCGTCACCCCATGCCTCACTCAACTCTCTTGGTTTGTTGTCACACGATGTTCTGCCTTCATTGAACTGTCGTACCCAGGAACGCACATCAGACACATCCATGGTACCGTCACCCCATGCCTCACTCAACTGTCTTGGTTTGTTGTCACACCATGTTCTGCCTTCATTGAACTGTCGTACCCAGGAACGCACATCAGACACATCCATGGTACCGTCACCCCATGCCTCACTCAACTGTCTTGGTTTGTTGTCACACGATGTTCTGCCTTCATTGAACTGTCGTACCCAGGAACGCACATCAGACACATCCATGGTACCATCACCACATGCCTCACTCAACTGTCTTGGTTTGTTGTCACACGATGTTCTGTCTTCATTGAACTGTCGTACCCAGGAACGCACATTAGACACACCCATGGTACCATCACCACATGGCTCACTCAACTGTCTTGGTTTGTTGTCACACCATGTTCTGCCTTCATTGAACTGTTGAATCCAGGAAAGTACATTATATACATCCATGGTACCATCACCACAGGCCTCACTCAACTGGCGTTAAATTTCCATGGGTGTCACACCACGAAAATTGAGAAAACGAATGATTACACGATGTTATTGCAATGAAAACGTGGGTAATTTAAGTATCAAAACAGTCCTAGCTCTCGTCGCTGCCACTAGAGTTCTGTGCACTGTACAGTGCTACCATCTCAGTCACGCATTCAAAAAGAGTCCACGTGTATTTAAAAAGAGCAGAAGTTCCTATCGGGTAACACTCCTGAAGAAAAATAGGAGGCGTTATAACTTTAAGGTCCATGGTATTAACGACGAGTCTTAAAAAAGAGTTTCCCAAGAGTTTCCCAACTTCAGACTACCAATAAATAAGATTGAACCAACTAACTGTGTATAAAAAGCAAAACACAAGAACAGCCTATGCCAGTGTCATTGCAGTAAGATCTCTAACAAAAGAATAAAATAGTACCTACAAATAAAATAAAATGGCAAGCAGGACACTGACAGATATTACCACCAGATGGCTATTTTACTAATGAAAAAGGAAAAACGTTAGTAAATTGGAAGTTTGACCTCTGCCCTGTGTAGGTAACTAGCTTTGAAGCATATTTTAAGTATAGTAATGTTATGCTCTCTTTAATACCCTGTCCGCTCTTGGTCTATAGGGCAATAAAGCATTTTTGTATTGGCACAATAATATCTGTCACAAGGACGATCTCCCACCCTTCGGATATTCATGAGGAATTGTTTATCTGAGATGTTCTTTAATATCCCAAATGTGGAACAAGATACTCCGAGCTAAATTGAAATTGGCAGAATCAGATCGACAGAGAACTGGAAACCTTATACATGAGCGAGATGGAGTAGGTGTGGATCTTTGGATCTTTAAAATCTTTAACTACTTTTGAATTTATTTCCGATTTTTTATAAAATAGCTTCGATATCTTTCTTTTAATGATAGAATTCTCTTCTTGATGAGGAACTACGCCATCTGTTGCTTTATAGTGGTTCAACTCCTTGCCTGGCTGAGGACTGCCGCAAGTTGTTAGCCATTTTGATAAAACATTTTACATTAATGTTTCATGTAGCATTAGAACTATGTGTGACTCAACCCGAGAGAAACACAATGGCATAAACTACGACTGTAGAGTTCAAGATCTTCTCGGGAAACCAGCCAGGAGAAAAGACGATTAGAAATCGATGTTTGGCAGCGTATATCTCTGGAATCATCATGATATTTTAATAAATGTTATAACTACAAATGTAGCACTGGATATAACACAAATATAAACAAAGACAAAACACTATCAATACTCCCATTACTAAAAAAAAGACTGTTTTCAGTAAATTAAATGCCAGATCAAAAGATGGCGTGAGTGTTGAAACTTAATTGTGTCAAAAAAACGTAGCTACTTAACTTGATGATTGAGCTCTATAGATATGTGCTTCTTAAGCCGACAGATTTCCATTTTAAGGCCGGTTTCCAAAAGATGCTGAAATAAAATCCAGCATCGCGGTTAAGAGTGCTCCTCTCGGAGGAAATGGCCAAAGCCTCCTTAATTCTCCACTCCCAGTAACTGTTGCATATTTACAAGATGGTCGTCTCCCGAAGGTTGGCTCTGTGGTCGTTATCAAAACAATACTCTGCGAGCCCAGACTTCTCAGGTTACATTAAACGAATGCTCTGTTCCTCTTCGTTTATTCTGGTAGCGATGGTCCTTCCGGTTTGTCCAATACACGGTGCCCCACATTCACAGGGAATGCGATACACTCCCGGAACTTGGAAGTCCAGTTTGTCTTTCACAGGTCTCAACTGATGTTTAGTCTTCGCCTACTTAGTCTTCGATTCAGAATAGCGGCAGGCAGGATACCGACTGTGCAAGACTGCCTGGTGTACTCTGCTCTGGGGAGGCGGCCTCCGGTCTTCGAACTGGCCTCGTTACTGTTTCGGGGCCACGCAGGTGGGATGATGATTGTCCAAAACCCACTGCAGGGGAATTTCTATCTGGTAAAGTGTAGCAACCTTGCCCTTTGTACTGTAGTGACTCCTTGGGGTCAGCCACCCTCTGTCTCCTCTCATCTCATCCTCCCTTTCGGGGGTTCAGTAATTTGTGACAGAAGCGAAAACAATCGATCTAATTCTCAGCACTTTTTCACAAGGCTGTCCAAGGAAAATACGTGTTGGCTGAAGATTTAAAACCAATTGGTCCAACTGTGTAGATCTGCCATTTTGTATTCCAATGTTATTGTCAACTCATGCATGTGACAGGTTGTTCCTTCAGGACGTGTTTAAAGGTATGCTTGAATGTACGCTAAGGAATAAAGGTTCGTAAACTCGTCTAAAATTGCTACTGCGGCCCTCTGTGCCTGGATATGATTTCTTTTCTTTTTGAAATTTACGTCCTTCAACGTTAAGTCATATCGGACGATGAATGAAATGACTGAAATGATCCTCAAATGAGTGCGAGGTCCATGGAGATTTGAGTTACCTGACATCTGTGTTTCAGGATAAGGGAAAACGCCGAAAGACACCTTATCTAGGTAACTCAAAGAGATTCGAACTCGGAACCTCTTGAACGTGAGGCGGCCACGTTACCATCCACGCTACCGAGGTGGGCCTGGTTATGATGCTTTTGGAATCGACAGACATAATGATTGCTTTATGCCCACACAACACTTATGCACAGAGTTATCTAACCTTCCTCTATAGACTGTTCTGTAAATCATTCATTAGAAGGCATTGAAGAAAGGCTTAAGTCACATATGCTGCTTAGAACGTTGCATGAGTTCAAAAATAAATAGGGGCGGGTGACTCACCTGGTATATACGAGGGCTGTTCAATAAAGAATTATTATAATTTTTACGGTCATAATTTTTCGCACTAAAATTCAACTTTATTATATTCTGTTAGCTTAATGTGAAACAAATACGGCGTAGTAGTTTCATTGTTTGTTCTTCCGGTTCCCGCCTGTGAGAGCCAGACAATTTCAGGCATGTTCAGTATCGCCTACCACTGCAATGGAGGTAACATTTAGTTAAAGTTGATGTTAGAGGAAGATCCGGAGTTTCTTTCAAAGGTAATTACTGCTGATGAGACCTGGCTACATCATTTTGATCCTGAGAGCAAACAGCAAATCTCACTGTGGAAATCTACTTCATCACCAACCCCCAAAAAGCGAAAGTGGTTGCTTCTGCTGGGAAATTTATTGTTATCTCATTCTTTGATATTCACGGAATGGTTTATCAGCATGTTGTACCTGCACACACATCAGTAACTGGACATTACTACAGGGATGTCCTGAAAACATTGCAAGGCCTTATTAGACCACATTTCCGTGAAGCAGGCTGGATGCTGCATCACGATAATGCGCGGCCGCATATTGGCAACGTTGTTGCTGAATATTGTAATATCCCTCGCTGCCAGGCACTATCCGGGATCTTAATTCTTACTACTGAATGCTGAAAATGTATTGCATTCACATCAAAAACTGTTACCATTTTTGAGCTGGCGAACGAGAACGCATTACTCGGGGGTTTCACTCAGAGGCTTAATATACAATTCAGAACAATATTAAAGACACTTTCACAATCACTATTTATATTTATTATACCTTAAATAATCTTTTACAGTGTCCAGCGTCGTCCATCTCCTCGGTTGTCCACACACCACACGCTTAGTCACACACACACACACCATCGCTACACCGAGCTATTCCAACAACCGCTCACACACCCCAACATACAACTCTTCATACACAAATAACAAGATGGGCGACGTGCCAATAACTCAATACATCATGTACAAATAATGCAATACCTTATTTACAAATTCCACAAGGGCTGTTCCATTAATTTATTTATTATTGTTATTTACATGAGTGGAGCCAAGGGAGCAAACAGTAGTTGGAACAGCCTATTACGTAACAGACGGAAGGAAGGACATTTGTACTAACGACTACTCTAATAAACTCAAGATAATCCACATAATTAACCTAACAAAACCCTACATTTCCCTCCCCTCTAGAAAAAGACGAGCCCCTGCTCGTCGGACTAATAGCAAACAGCAAAACACACAAAAGAAAAGCACTAAGGGTAGCCCCTAACCTATCATTAGAAAACACAAACATGAAAAGTACCAATAAATGAATTCCTGAGAGGCCCCTCCCAATGAGTCACGATGCATGATGTTGTCTACACCACTAGTCCCAGAGTCCACCGAACCAACCCTACACCACTGGAACACTGATGGAAGTCACAGAGGCGCAGCACGACGATTACAACCATTTGGAGTAGCAGACCGACCCTGAAGATGAAAATTGGGCAAACTGGTGGTTACCACAAATGGCACATACCTGATGTCACAGACAGTTCCAAACATAGGGGACGAAGAAATTCATATAAATAAAATTCCATCATTTCAAGTTTTGCTTGACTTTTCAGCAGCTCGATCCCTCCTAGTAGTGAGCCTAGCTTCATTGAGCAAAATGGACGTCCAGCTTCTAGACTTGGCTGCTTATGACTTAGGTCACCTCAGCATATGTATCAAGCTGATGTCACAGACAGTTCCAAATATAGGGGAGTCAGCAAGCTGTGCTGCTCTCCTGCTGCCACACACCTGTGGGGGACTGGCCACATCACCCCACGACGAACTGCAAAGGTAACCAACTTGCTGGAATTGTGGTCTGCCATACTGATGAAGTGACCCCTGTGGTCACTCCTGAAACTTTGAGGCATAGCCAGCGTTACTGCCTCTGGTACTGGTGCTGCCGCGTTGCTGCTGCTACCTCTCCTGCTGCAACTACTGCTTCTGCTGGTAGGTGAGGGTGGCCGGGGCTCTTTGCTAGCTGCAGACGACGACACTCTTCCTGGGGCACTCCCGCACAAAACTAAGCAATTATACAATTAACAATGGACAAGTATAACATAAGGCTACCCATAGTTAAATATACTTTTGGAGGGAAATGTAAGGGGGTAAATCAAAAGTGACAATAACATAAAACAACAAAACAAAATTATAACATGAAGTGTATCCGGATACTAAATACACTTTTGAGATGGCCATCTCCACACACTCATTCACACAACAAGACTCCTAAAATACTACAACTGGGATAAAAAAAAACTAAGAAAGTTCTTCATCCAGGAACTGCCGTGGCGGTGAAGAGACCTCAACCCTGATATTTAAAAGAAAAATCTGAAACAAAGAACTAAGCATCTTAACAGCAAATGAAATAATACTTCAGTGACTGGCCAGTGACAAAACTTAATACCCACCCTAAAGCATCTTATAACTCAAACCTCCTCGCACTAGTGAGCGCATCACAGCGGTTTCACTAGGCGTCACTCCAGTACTCGGGTCGCTCCCAGGTGCGCAGCGGCTTCCTCAGGGACGACTCCTCTTCTACAATGTGCTGCAGTCACGACGGTGCTCACATTGAACTCGAATAACCACTAGGATGTGGCGGCTGGCTTCGCAGCTGGGCCACACACTATACTGCTACTTCGATAAAGATGGTACATGAGTAAAACACTGAAACAGTCACGATAAAACGTTAATAGCTCTGATATAAACGGAAAGGTTGGCACGGGATTCCTGGGAGAACATCATAAATAATCAGAAATATGAACAATTAAGTGGATTTAAGCAAATGACGAAATGGTAGTCACACAAGAGGTTAAACAAAATATGCATCAATAGAATTATATGTAAAGCATAGCAAAGCATCATTAACTGAGTTTATCAGACGATGAACTGACCCTGAGAGAGAGAAAAAAATTAAGCACGATAAGGGCCAGTAGGATCGTGATACGGGAAGATGCGGGAAACATGGATGGACTGTAACTTGGCCCTAGGAACATTCGGTCGACGTACAACATAAGTCACAGGTGTGAGCTTCTTCACAATTTCAAACGGGCCAAAATAGCGGTGTAGGAGCTTGGTGCATTTGCCTCGTTTCCTAACGGGGGTAAAAACTTTAACTAATTGACCAACATTAAAGGACACATCTCGATGTTTGGCATCATACTGAGACTTCTGTTTGATCTGTTGCTTGTTGATGTTGTGGATGGCAAGCTCACGGGCCTTCTGGATGTCCTCTTCCGGACGAACAAGTCGTTAGTAGTAGCCTGTAACTGAACTTCATTAGGGAGAACAGGCTCTCGTCCATACATCAGGAAAAACGGAGAAAACTTGGTTGTCTGCTGTACAGAAGAATTGTAAGAAAATATAACATAAGGCAACACCGTATCCCAATTACGCTGATTGTCATCCATAAAATGGCTCAACATATTAACTAGTGTGGCATTGAAACGTTCCGTGAGCCCGTTCGTCTGTGGATGATAAGAGCTAGTAAAGTTAGGAGAAATAGACAGATATTTTAGTAACTCCTGCGTGACCTGGCTGAGGAACACAGTACCCCGATCGGATAGCAATGTCTCAGGAGCACCATGACGACAGACGACATTCTGTAAAATAAACCTGGTGACATGAGGAACAGTAGCCGCTGGAAGCGGAGCAGCCTCGACCCATCTAGTGGCATACTCGGTGCACACAATAATGTGGCGGTTGCCAGTGGATGACCTAGGAAGAGGACCCAAAAGGTCAATACCCCAACGTTGACCTACAGCTAAAACAGGAAGAGGTTGAAGTAATCCTGCGGGCTTCAAGTTCTTAGGGCCTTTACGCGATTGGCAGCTCGGGCAGGTCCTCACAAAATGTTCGATATCTTTCTTCATGCCAATCCAATAGTATCTGGAATGAATCTTATTATAAGTTTTGGAAAACCCAAGGTGACCTGAAAGTGGATCATCATGACAAGAGGTAAGAATCTCATGCTTCAACGACTCTGGAATCACCAGTAAATGCAGAGGACCCGTGGAACCAGCATTTTTCCTATATAAAGCACCAGATTTAAGGGTATAGGTGGCAGTTTGGCGCAGAAGCTTCGGAGTAGCATTAGTGTCGTCCACTAAGGTATCCATTAGAGGACGCAGCAGTGGATCAGCTTTCTGTTTCTCCGCAACTTCTATAGGAGAAAGTAAACAAGTTAATACATCATCCAATTGCTCCACTTGATGTTCCTGGGGTTGCAGCACAGGAAACCTAGATAAAGTGTCTGCATCGTTATGCTTTTTACCAGATTTGTAACAGATAGTATAATCAAACTCCTGTAGTTTAAGGCTCCAGCGAGCCAGACGCCCTGTAAGATCTTTCAGATTATTTAGATAACACAATGAATGCTGGTCAGAAATCACATGAACTTTATAACCATATACAAATGTTCTAAAATGTGTGAAACCAAAAACAATAGCTAGGAGCTCCAACTCTGGAACACCATAATTACGCTCACACTTGGACAACAATCTAGAGGCATAAGCAACAGGTCTTAACTGGTCGTTTACAGATTGCAACAAAACACACCCTATGCCTACACCACTAGCATCAGTGTGGAGCTCTGTGTACGCTCCAGGAGTATAGTGTGCTAACACCGGTGCAGAAGTCAGCGCATCCTTCAAGGCCTGAAAAGCATGCTGTTGGTCAGAACCCCAAACAAAATCACAGCTCTTTTTAGTCAATTGTGTTAAAGGATGGGCAATGTCAGCATAACCTTTCACAAACTTTCGATAAAAATTGAACAAACCAAGGACCTTCCTGACATCCCTGACATTCTTAGGCTGAGGTAAATTTTGAATCACAGTTATCTTGTCTGAGTCTGGAGATATGCCCTCATTAGAGACTTCAAAACCCAAAAGTTTGACACGGTTCATGGCAAAGAAACATTTCTGCGGTTTCAGTTTAAAGTTGAAAAGCACCAAACGCTGAAAAACAGCCTCTAAATTATCCAGTAGTTCCTCAAAAGAATGAGCATAAACAAGGATATCATCAAGGTAAGCCAGAGCTTTCTTAAATTTTAAATCACCTAACAACTTTTCAGCAATGTAAGAAAAGAAACGGGGAGCATTGGCTAGTCCAAAGGAAAGTCTTTCAAATTCAAATTGACCACTGTGGCAAACAAACGCCGTGAATGGCTTGGCGTGCTCCTCAAGGGGGACCTGAAAATAAGCAGAAAGAAGATCCAACGAGCAGAACCAGGACACTCCATGCAATGAGCTAAGCAAGTCGTCGATGATGGGAAGTGGAAAAGATGATGGGATGGTCACCGAGTTAAGCTTCCTGTAGTCCACACAAAATCTGGTCGAGCCATCCTTTTTCTTAACTAGCACCACAGGAGAACTCCACGGAGACTGAGAATCCCTGATGATCCCAGCATCTTTCATCTCTTGAACCTGCTGATCTATGATTTCACGTTGCTTGATAGGAACTCTATACGGGCGCTGCTTAATAGGAGTTGGGTCAGAAACCTGTATATCAAATTTAGCAACGTTGGTCATACCTAAATCCTGCAAGGTGGTTGCAAAAACATGAGAATATTTCAATAAAAGAGCATTAAGTTTATCTTTCTGGCTAGAAGACAATTTATTATTTACATTAAACTGAAAGTTTGGTGCTTCCAAGGGCGTGATATCCTGAGGCGAGATTGAATGACTCTGAACAAAAGCAACATCTTGGACATTAGCTAAGGTCGTGCGAGAAAACAAAGTCTTAGGCTCTGGTGATGCATTTTGAACAGGCACAATATAATCTTGTCGGGGTGAGCAAACCATTTGAGGAATGGATATCTGTTTCTTTTGCAAAATACCTGGCACAGGCTCAAACATTACATCACAATCAATGGGTGAAGAAAGTTCTACTGCTACATGACAAACCGAAAATGGAGGAATCTGGACATCTTCTTTAACAAACACTTTGTTTGCTGGTTTAGTAACATCACCCTCAGTAAACGGCACTACAGCAATATCTGACATGGGGAGTTCTGTGTTCTCTACCATAGAAATATGACACAACTTGTCATCTATATGAATCACAACATCATTTTTAACATAATCAATAATAGCTTTGTGTGCAGACAAAAAATCATTACCTAAAATCAAGTCATGTGCTAGCCCTTTTACAACAAGAACATCTTCCTGAAAGAGACAGTTATTAATTGAAAAATCCAAAGGTAGGTGGTATGCAGCATTCAAAAGCTTGTTTCCAGCAGTTCTAAGTAAAATATCCACAGGCTGCAATTTAGAAATATCAGATACGTGTACAGCATTGACAATACTGACAGCACTGCCAGTATCGAGAAGAACCTTCACAGGGGTATTATTAATGGACCCTGAAACTTGTAAAACATGGCCAAAAGGTAAAGTTGAACTTGACGACTGATCAGGCTTGCTGTCGTGATGAACCTCTGCTACCGTGGCCTGTTTGAGGCACCGCGCTGGGCGTTTTTTGAACTATAAACATCTGAAGATTGCCTGCAAAAACGTGCTATGTGACCAGGTTGGTTACAATTATACCATACAAAGTTAGCAGTACGTCCACCATTGGAGCAGTTACCAGCTTGGCGGGGAGATGACTTCGTTACTGAGTCAGAATTAGCAGGAACCTGCAAAGATTGAAGTTGATTGGCTAAACGGTCCATTTTGGCTGCAAGCTCTGACATCATATCCTGAGAAGGTGCTGGTGATGGCGACGGGAGTGACAAACACTCTGACGCTGCAACAGAACGGCCAGATATAGATTGAGGTGCAGAAACAACTGGGTATCCAGGTATGGACAGCGGCACATTACTATGCAGTTGATTAGACACCAGGTGTTGTCGGTTCTGGATGTAGAACTCAGCTTTATCAATGCGCTTAATAGCTTGCAAAACCTCCTCTACGGTAAGCAAATTCAAAGGTAAGAGAAACTGGACATACTGTGGTTTCAACCCTTTATACAAATTCTTAATTTGCTCTGGCTGAGACATAAAATAATTTACTTTATCACACAATACTAGCACATCATAAATGTAGTTAAGCACAGGCTCAGAATCACGCTGAACACGTTGGCGAAGTTGGATCTCATACACATCATCCTGGTGAGCTACCTGAAAAGCTGTAAGAAAAGCATCTTTCAAAATAAACCAGTCGTGAGCGGGACACCTATGGCAAAACGTCTTGTACCATGCTACAGCAGTACTTTTAAGATAGCATGGGAAAAACTGCAACTTTTGAGTACTGTTCCATGCATTAGCACGAGCAACCATTTCAAAATTAGTCATAAAATCGTTAACACATTCATTAGGAGCAGCTGAAAAACAAGATGGTTGTATAAAGGTTTGAGAAACAGGTTTTATTGAAGCCATCGTGTTAGTGATGGTAGATTGTACCGCAACCAGAAGGTCAGTATTCTGTGCAATAATTCCGGGGGGTGACTGATCAGGCACCGAACTACGTTCATCAGGCTCGACATCTGTGCCGACAGAGGATGTATGTACATTGGTGTCATTCTCCACAAAATTTTCCATGGTGAAAGAAAAGATAACGATGTACACATGCAAAATTACTACAAAAATCACTGATAGTGACTACTATTCGTAATAGAACACAAGATTTGAAATTCCTGCAGAAATAGCAACACGGTGAGAACACAATACGTGACTGAATAACACTAGCACTGCACAAATGCTGCAAAGAAAATCCTGATTATTACAATGCAAATGGAAATGAAAAAAAAACCATGCAAAAAGATAGATCATCAACGTAAAATTTCTAACTGAGCATAACCGCAAACAGAACCACAAGGATTAAGCTCAAAAAGCACTGCATTTCCTGCACAAAACAAAAGAACATGTTAATACGTGAACAAATAATGCCGGGGTGACGTCACTACCCAAGTTGCCTATCATAAGATGGCTACCGCCGTCCTACGCAGAACTGAAATTGAACGCAATTAATGAAATATATATCAATAAAGCACATTTACACTTAAACTGATGCTAAAATGAACAAACACGGCGCCTCCACCAAAATGTAATATCCCTCGCTGCCAGGCACTATCCGGGATCTTAATTCTTACTACTGAATGCTGAAAATGTATTGCATTCACATCAAAAACTGTTACCATTTTTGAGCTGGCGAACGAGAACGCATTACTCGGGGGTTTCACTCAGAGGCTTAATATACAATTCAGAACAATATTAAAGACACTTTCACAATCACTATTTATATTTATTATACCTTAAATAATCTTTTACAGTGTCCAGCGTCGTCCATCTCCTCGGTTGTCCACACACCACACGCTTAGTCACACACACACCATCGCTACACCGAGCTATTCCAACAACCGCTCACACACCCCAACATACAACTCTTCATACACAAATAACAAGATGGGCGACGTGCCAATAACTCAATACATCATGTACAAATAATGCAATACCTTATTTACAAATTCCACAAGGGCTGTTCCATTAATTTATTTATTATTGTTATTTACATGAGTGGAGCCAAGGGAGCAAACAGTAGTTGGAACAGCCTATTACGTAACAGACGGAAGGAAGGACATTTGTACTAACGACTACTCTAATAAACTCAAGATAATCCACATAATTAACCTAACAAAACCCTACAATATGTTGCACAAAATCAACATGAAGTGCATCCCTCACCCTCCCTATAGTCCGGATTTAGCCCCGTGTGACTTTTTTCTATTCCCTAACTTGAAGAAACGCCTTCGTGGGAGGAGTTATCCATTATCAGAAGTAGTAGTGAAGGCTGCGGAGGCGATTTTGAAGGATCTCTCAAAAAGGTTTCCAGCTTGTCTTTGAAGACTGACAGAAACGCTGGAACAAGTGCCTCGCTTTCAGGGGAGACTACTTTGAGAAGGACCATCAAAATTATGAGGGTGAGTAAACGTACGTTGTCAAAAAAAAATTGTGATCCTTCTTTATTGAACAGCCCTTGTCTATAAAGCTCGTTTATACTGTGCACCTCCTGATATACAATCTTCTGATCGTTACAGAGTAATTTTTTATAATTAAGCATCATCAACTCATTTGCTACAATGTCTTCCTGATCAATAAATAGTACGCAAATAGGAGAGCAACTTATTGTTGAAATTTCAATAAAAACAGTTAGATATAACAAGAGTGCAATACATAATCTACTTTCCGTTTTGGTTATATCGAAAAAAGAAGTTTCCAAATAAAGTCCCTTCGACACAATAAAGCAGGTGAGCGAGCGAATCTACAATTTTATCAAATATGTGTTTTGTCCTTATACAATACTTCAGCAATATTCTACGGCTAATAGACATCCAGAGTGTGCTTCATAAGACTTGTTACGTGTGAGCATACTAGCTTTACGCTTATTATCGCATCACATTGTGTTTGGCAACAACTGACGAATATCTTGTAGTGTTTGTCTGTGGAAGTGTGGCCTTAAAGAGATTCTCCTAATGCAGTTCTGTAGATTAAATTCCCTTAATGGGCACTTTACTGTTGCGTCCGCTGCATAAGAAACAAGTCTATTGTCGTTGCTTGGCTGAGAATATGGGAGCCCTCCACGTTGATACCGTAACAAGTTAGTCGCTAAGAAAGGAGGTGAAATCACATCTATCCATTCTTGCCTAACGTCTTTAGCAGTGTTAATGCTCGCTTAAAGCCAGCTCAGGGCTTGTTAATTAACAGTCCCCATAACCACGTAGAAACTCTGCAAGGGCCCCCCTCTCTCTCTCACTCACTCGGGATATTTTCAGATCCCAGCTGTTTCTTCTTAGCAGAATCGATCGGAAAGATAAGGAGGTGAATCTGGGGTTCCCAAGCTGTGTTCAACATATTCCGGTAACATTAGCTAAAGACGCGAGCCTTTCAGAATTTTCTTTCTTGTATTTTAAATAATTCAAAGTTGGAAATTGTTTACAAAAACCTCAGCTTCAAGGTGAAATATTCTGCTGTTAACCATATTTATGTAGTCCTTGGCAGTGTACCCTGTAGAATCCGAGTTAACATTTTGAGTAAAATATTTGGAATTTGTATTTTTATTATTAATATATGTTCTCTAAACCAAATAAATGTATTGTGACTTTGTGGGTTCGTAGAATTAAAAGTCCGAGTTGTAGATATTCCAAATGTTCTTTATTTCCGTAGAAATACACTCACAGTAGCAGCATTACGTTACATACACAACACAATCTACCAAGGTCGATGACCACACAAACAGCGTTCTGATTACATCACTTTACAACTGTTTACGAATGACTCTTGGCGAGTCGTCACTTCCTTAAATACCCCATTGATAATTCGAGACTCTTCTGTAACAATCACTAGATATTTCTGGAATAAACAACACATCGAATGTTCTGTCACTAGACGAAACCCGAACCTTTCAGAAGCGTAACTTAATCTGTACCGGCAAGTCCTTTATCTCCGCTATCTTTATTCGCCGGCTCTTTCTGTACACAACCTGCGCTTATCTCTCTGCACCGAACCTTTTGTGCGTGTCGCCGCGACACTATTATCAAGGAGAATCTTTTTTCTTCAAGTTTCTGCACGTTTTGCCAATTTAAGGGTTACACTTCTTCAATTTTTTGGTTCACTCGTTTTGATATGTTCAAAGAGCCAAAAGCTGAATTCTACACGAGTGTTTCAATCTTCCTTATTCCACTAAACGTACGATCTTCTTCACTTATAAAGCAATGAGAATTTAAATCATTGCCAGAAATTACAATTGCCCCATCAGAAATGAAGCAAGGATACGCTAACCGGAGAGATCTTGTTTCCCTAGCATTACCGAAGGGGTGGTAATTGTATTTGAATACCCGTTTCCACCTCCTCTATAAACGGCAGATCTCTCCTTGGCTAAATGCTACTGGTGGATGTTGCACGCGTCTGGAACTTGAATCTGGAAAGCATTCTGCAGTACTGCATATGTAGAACATTTTCATTCATCAGGACTACAAAAAAGAGCACAGAATCCTCACAAAATATCGCCTAGGGCTTTGCTAATTAACAACCTTCAATCGTTTCCTTACGAGAACGACTTAAAATACTGTCAACCATCGAATTTTTTTGTGTTGAGCCGCGACAAAGCCAGTGCCGTCAGGGTGCGCAGGAAAGAAACAGAGATAGTGACGCGCAGAATTGGACGCTTGCCGAGAGAGAGAGAGAGAGAGAGAGAGAGAGAGAGAGAGAGAGAGAGAGAGAGAGAGAGAGAGAGAGAGAGAGAGAGAAAGGTACAGTGAGAGGAGATAGAGAGATGTCTGGAAGTTCCGTCTTTCCCTCGCTAAGTCGCGATTGTTATCGAACGATCGACTGCATTCTGGAACAATGACTGGAGGTATAAAAACTCCGCAAAGTGTTAGAGCGCAGTCAATTGTTAATTGAATTATTAGTCGTATAGTTGTGTGATGGTTATTGCGACAGTGGACATTTGAAGTGTGCTGCAGTTATTTCTTTCGTTTGTTTACGTGCATCGGGGCGAACGAGACGACCTTGAAGTCCGCTGTTGGAATGTCACGTCTTTTTACTGCTGCAAGGGCTGTACAAAGTTACTGTTCACTGCAATAAAGAGCATTTTAAATTTCTGCAAACAAGACTGTTAATTCTATGAACCCACAAATTTACAATACAGTTTAAAGTATTGAAGAAGAAAAATCTAATAGGTATCATTTAATACATAATACAATTAGATCATCCGTGTTTTTGATTACTCCAGAATAAGAAAGAATGAAATGAATTGCATATGGCACTGTCCACTTAAATATCGTATTACAATTACATGAATTCATACACTAGTTCAGGAACTGTTCAAGGTGCTTATTTTACGATGTGACTCACTCTCAGATAAACGCTTGTAAAAATAGATTTTATTTTCTTATAGGTACAATGGATATAGAAAAATTCAGCAGTTTGAGGTTAAATCTTTTAACAGGTGGACGCTTTGTGATGACCGATATCCTTTGAATACCAAGAAGGAATAAAACCGTATAGCAATTGTCCCTTAGATAGAAGTATTTGAAAAATTAAACAGAAAATTTCATTTATGTTAATGATTAATTTTACAAAATTCTATTTGTCATTTGTTGTGTTCCCCAATGAGATCTAAAATTGCTGGGCAGTAAGATGATCTCTATCCTTAAACTTTATCACTTGCAGAGGCTATTGCGTACATTTCATGACTCATCTCAAACCTTGACTATGTTCGTAGTCTTTGAGATCACAGCTTACGAAACATTTTTTGCAAAGGGTAATTTTGGTGGATGGATTTTCTTGAAAATGTTCGTGTCCTAACTTAGGTAGACGCTGAATTTCACTACCAACTTTGGTATAACTCATTTTGGAGTTAAGTTGTACATACATACCAGGTGAGTCAGCAACACCTTATCTTTTGGAAGGTAGGCCACCCATCAAACGGTATGTGAGCCTTAGTCCAGTTTTGTGCTTACTAAACTGTATCGATTGACGTTCTTAGGAAGAGGAGTGTGCGAAATTCAGAGGAATAGCGGTTTAAGGGACAACACGTACTGCTCGCTAAAGTACACCTCAAAAACATAGGTTTTAAGGTAAAACATTTTATTATCATTATCATCATTATATATGGCATTCTATTGAACTTCTATACAACTACAATGAATTTTCAAATTTTCACAATGCAATTAGTATTTTAATAAACATGCAATCTACAATGTTTAGGTTTGGCAAATGCATTATTGTCATGTGTAATAACTTAAATAAATCTCAAAATGTTTTCCTATAGACTGTAGATTTTCCAAATTTTACAGACACGTTATACACCATAAGTATTCATTCCACTATTGTTTTAATTTTAGTTAACATTGTTAAAATATTTCATTACTGGTTTCCAAATCGTCAAACGCAATGCATGTTACACAGAGGTGAGCGGTGTGGAGGAGAGGGTCAGGAACAAAGGAGGAGAGGCGGTGGGACAGTGAGAAACAAGGAAATTGAAAGAAAAGAGGGGCACTGAACTAACGCGAAAAGATCGGCGGATTCTAATGATAACGTGATCAGCGATAAGAAAATCAACAGAACTTAATGTAGCTGGTATTTAAAAACATAACTGTTTTCATTATATAAAAAATACTTCAATTATAAAAAACTTTCTAAGAATGTGTTAAATTAATTTTAAGCTTCAATGGCGTACCATGCCAATGCCTGAAATAACTTGGACAAAGCTGTACAGTATTCTACTGATACTGCATAAATATCTGCATTCACAGGTTTGAGTTTCGCATTCTGTTTTAGATGGGAAAAAGAAGGAAAATGTGGCGTGGTTTAATGTGAAGGGCAGTACAAGAGCTGTCCGGAACACTCGCACTGTGTCACAACCCACCAAGATCATCTGCCGTTGATTCATCGCATTTCCGATGTCCCAATCACAGAATAAATCACTGGCACATAATTCCATTCAATCTTTCGTTCCGACACACGCGTACGACCGGCGCGTTACACGGCAATCCATAACAGTCTTTCTTCGCGAATATCTACATCAAGCCCAAAATATCTTTTATATGTTAATTTATCATCAGGTTTGTTCGAGTGTGTGTTACCTTATGACCGAACCAGCTGTTATAAATCTCGGAGCAGGACACATCTTAGGCCCTACTTTAGAATTTAGTTCACTTTTCCAAAGAGGAGTGGAGTTCGCATGTAAGAGGGAATGTTGTAAACTTTTAACTATTACTCTTTAAAAATGTGATAGTTTGTGTTGATATGTACCTGTTAACTCTTCTCTAAGTTTTTTTTTTTTGGGGGGGGGGGATTTACGTCCTCCAACGTTAAGTCATATCGGACGGTGAATGAATTGGGTGAAATGATGCTCAAATGAGTCCAGGATCCGTGCAGCTTAGAGTTACCCGACATTCATCTTGAAGGATAAGGGAAAACCCCGGATGACACCTTATCCAGGTAACTCACCCTCACCGAGATTCGAACTTGGGACCTCTTGAACGTGAGGCAGACATGCTACCATCTACGCTACCGAGGCGGGCCTTCTCTATGTGGTAACCATGCAAGTGTATACATTTTTCCCAGTGTTTCTTGACCTTCAGAATGCCTCGATTATAGAAGTCGGCATTTTTTTACTTAAACCTCTCTTCCACTTCATTATGACGTCATTTGTGTTGTCGAATCGGCGACCACGCAACGGATTCTTCATTTTTGGGAACAAGAAACGTTACTTGGTGCCAGATCGGGGGAATAAAGCGGATGCTGCAAGATGTCATAGCCATATTCCCTATTTTGTCAACTGCAACTTCAGATGAATAAACAGGACCATTATCAGCCAAAAGATGAATGCCTTTGGAGGACATACCGTGTCATTTCTTAATCAGAGCTGCTCGTAACTTTTCCAGAAGATTGCAGTAGTATCTCCCAGTGATGGTTTGACCCCCATAAAGATAATCTGAAAGAATGTCTGCACGACAGTCCTAGAAAACGGAAGGCATGACTTTCCCAGCTGAGTTTTGCAGCTTGGCATTTTGGGAGGGAAGAAATCGGCATGCTTCCATTTCATACTCATGATTTTTGTCACTGGATCATGCTGATAGATCCACGATTCATCCATTGTTACCAAAAAAGAATCTTCTTTCCTGTTCCAGCAGCATCAGGAAACGTGGAACCCACTGTGCAGACACCTTAGACATCTGCACAGTTCATCGTGAATAATTTTCCAGACACGACCATAACTAAGATGAATTTCATTGATGAGCATTTGAATAGTTGCTTGTCTCTCTTCCAGGATTAAACACTCCACTTATTTCACTGTGACAGCATCATCTGTCAAGGAGGGTCTACCAGCTCTTGGCTCAATTGTCGGGGACATGTAATAAGTTTGGAAATTCCTTTCCATCTTACAATAGTTTCATAAAATGGGCAATCATTTCCATAAACAGCCGCCATCTCATCATGGATTTCCTGGGAACTTTGCCCTTCATCACACTACGGGCCTCAATTTTCTGAGTATTTACACCTTAGTCCCTTCTAGCACTCACTCTTACGAAAGAAAACGACACAATTGCCTGAAGCTGTCAACATTATGCCCCGAGGGCCCAATGATGACACTGAACAAAATTCCCTCCTTTACCATTAAAACTACCACGTGATAATTAGAAGTGTATGATACCCCTCGTGATGTAAGACCAAAAGTGGATAAGATGTATGGGGATGTATTGGTTTTTTCCAGTACTTTGTTCGACCTCTTCTACACCTTTTATATTGTAACGGGACCGCTGGAACACCCTGTGACCACCTGGGAACGGAAGGCAGGGGGAGGACCGCGTTAGCCACACCTTCCCCTCGTTTGTCTTGTAGTGGTGACAGGCAGTGGTTGGGAGGAAAAACATCAGTGGGCCGTCTGTTTCTGCCCACCTGGTTCCAGAAATTACGGAGTCTGGAACATTCTCCTGGTCACTAGAAACCGGCGATATTCCTATAAAGAGGGTTCCAGACAGACAGAGTCGAGTTGGTCAATCAGTTGGTTAGTGAGTGTGAGCGAGAAGACAGTCGCAGTTCTTGGTGTAAGAGTTAGTCAGTGACGTGTTAAGGAACGAAAGGGTTGTGCAACGGAAGACTCTACGAACTGTGTATGAGTATCGGAGTTTATGTAATCGCGAGTACAAGTGAAGTTGTAACGGACGAACGGGTAAATTGTAATTGTGTGCAGCAAGTAATTTTGTGTAATTGGCAAGTGTTAAACTGTAAGTCGGTAGAAATAAAGAACATTGTTGAGTGGTGTAATTGGACTTTTTATTCCACGAACCCACAAAGCCACAATATTGATATTTGTACTATCTTATTATTTTTTTGTTTATCGTAACAGAATGCTGTGCCAATACCAGTTGAGAAAAAGCTATTTATAACTTCAAGTGATTATGTAGGTACACAGCTCACAACCGTTTTGCATTAGTAAGAAAAAAGCGCCTCAAATAGTACTCATATTTATTTGGTTTCATTATTTCTTTTACAGTCATTCATGATGCAGAGCTGGATATCTCATTCAACTTTTTCTTCACAATGCACTGAACTATTGGTGATGCCATCAACTCGTACACCATATAACTTCTAATGCTTTTCGATTACTTAATACGACTTCTTGCCATTTGAGAACCATTTCTTTGTAAAATGCGCGTGCTTGTCGAAACTTGAACAACTCCCAATTTACTGCTAATAAACACTCTTAAATAATGATTCCAAAGTAGGTAGCTTAGATGAGTGGCAAAAACGTACCAAAGAAGACAGAAAAGCATGTGGTTTCTGAGGAAACATTTAAATAAGGTCTTAACATGGTATCCAAAATAGCACTTAAGAGGGAAGTCAAAAAGAATGAAAGTTTATGAGCCGAAGATGTAGTTGTTACTTACTTGGTGACGGGATCCTTAATCGACAGCAAATGCTTCTCTATCACCCATGACATATATCATGGAATCTTGGATCGCGTTGGAGGAGTAACGAGACAGGTCACGAAGTACAGCACTCCTAAATCCGTTCACAGATAAATAAACAAACCTGTGCTTTTACAATATGAACTGACATTTCATTTTCAAAGCCGCAGTCGGGGGACTTCACGCTTGGTAATGAAGGTGACAGTACAAGACTCCATGGTCTCCATGAGCCAATGTCACAGCTACCAATTATGTCTCTTACTCTCTCCGTCGACTTTTATTACCTCTACGCGCTCCGCATTTTTAAAATATCTACTCCACCACCGTAGTCGTCCCACCAGAGATTTACTCTTCTGCATTACATATCAGTACAGGTAGCTGTAAACATTTGAACTATACTTATAAAACAAGTTGATTAATTATTTGGCAGTTATTTCAAGCAATTTTATTTTGTTATTGGGCATAAACTTCTAAATTTATCAGCTCAGTGCATTCAATCGTGGATAGCATTAATGTATTTCCCTTCCGTTTATTAATCTGTTACAGCTGCATGAATTAATAACTAAGTATTTAATCAAATGAGATTTAATTTCTATTTATTATTCAGGAAGCAAATTTAAGTAAATCTTCACGGAATAGAAATAATATGACTTACAATTCTGAAACTAAGCACACGCTTGTGTAATTAGAAATTATAAAAATTTAATTACTGTCTGTATAATTTATTTTGAAAATTTTCATCACTATTTTACTCCGAATCGAGCTTAAGATATGAGTTTTAATTCTTATGAGTATTTAGGTCTTTTCAGGAACCTGGGTATTCTGAGAATTTTTATAATTTTAGCCCAAATATAGGAGGGCTGCTCAACAAAGACTAACACTGATGTTTATTACATCAATTCAATGTTTACATGATATATTTCAATGTAGTTCCCTCCTACTTCAATGCACTTCTTAATGCCCATTGGCTTGAACTATGGAGTCATCAGAAACAACGGTCTCTCCTGTAAAACTTAAGCCATCACAACTCTCAACAGCTCATTACAGAACTTTTAACAACATCGGCAATTTAAATAGGAACAGAAGAAAAGCTTCCCACATGTATGGCCAGTTTCATGGGGACATATTCAATCTCTGAGAAAAACACTCCTGTGCTGATGTCGACATTTCCACCTTTTATGCTATAATAAATTCCAAACAATTGAAAACTTGCCCCTTTTGCTGGAGGGATACACTTACCCTCAAAAAATAAGGATTGTGACGAAATATTCGTAGTTGCCCAATGAATACCATATTCAAGAAATGCCAAATCACTGTGCCAAATTAACAAACAAGATGTCAATGTAAATAAGAAACCTTAAAACAAAGGAATGTTTAATAATTACAAGTGAACATCGTCCGTTTAGATTGAACCAAATACTTGAGCATATGTATGTCTGAAATTTGATGAACATTTTCAAAAAATCACCTTTTCCTTTTTTAGGCTATAAAATAGTGTAAGCCTTCCTGTATACGAAGAATGCTTAGATAACATCCGCAAGTCATTTCTAAATGATTCAATCTAGTTTGAAACTTACAGGAATGCTAGTGTTAGATATGAATTCTGATCCTTTATCCTTGTTTTCTCGCTGTTGAACATTTAAGCAGTTTTCTTCATTTAGGATGCTCCTTACGTCGCAGTTATAGTGTCAGACTAACGAAACTTGTTACACACCTTTATAGAGACACATTGAATAGAAATTGTCTTGGGTTTTATTGTGAGATGTATTTAAATACACTTTCGTTACTTCAAAACACAATAAAGGTTAAAATTTTAGGCAAAAATGCCATATGCATAGCTTTAAAAATTTCTGAAGCATAAAGTAACTGAGACACAGAGAAATCCAGGGCAAATTCAAAAAATGGATATATTGGGAACCTGTTGTTAA
The DNA here is from genome assembly GCA_030765055.1 of Mantis religiosa. Lineage (NCBI taxonomy): Eukaryota > Metazoa > Arthropoda > Insecta > Mantodea > Mantidae > Mantis > Mantis religiosa. The sequence goes on from CM060948.1 coordinate 19,768,944, forward strand.
AATATTAGACCAAAATTTAAGTTATTTTTTCGCAAGGGACTTTTTAGGTGACGTAATCAAAAATAAATAAATTTGACCACATTTTCCAAAATATCAAAGTAAAATTGACAAAATTTGGGCTGTAACATACTTGTGCTAAGGAACATCTATGGTATATACAAGGGGCGTCCAGAAAGTAAGTTCTGTTTCAATTTATCTCCGCTGCAGCGCTGCTATTGCAGTTCCGCACATACGCGGTAGACGCTCTGTATCAAGTAGAAGAAACGTGCGCCATTGTGAGATCGCTGTCAGCCACGTACGCTTTGTTGTGCTTGTTTACAATGTCGGTGTTGATTGAAAATCCCGCCGCTTGTGAAATCAGATCTGTGATTCGTTTTCTGAATGCTAGAATTGCGCCGCGCAATACAGAATAAGCGCCGAGGAATGCTGTCAAAAGGTGTCGTGTTTCTTCACGACAACGCACGACCACACACTGCAAATGCGACGAAAAACATCCTACCGGGATTTGGTTGGGACGTGTTTGACCACACCCCGTACAGCCCTGACCTCGCTCTTAGCGACTTTCATCTATTTTTTTGCATCTCAAATCTTTCCTTGGCGGTCAACACTTCAGCAATGACGAAGAGCTGAAAGAAAATGTTTCCAACTGGTTGAAGGCACAGGCAGCAAACTTCTATGTAGAAGGTATACAAAAACTTGTATGATTACACGCTGTTCTTGCAATGAAAACGTCGCCATTTTAAGTATCAAAAACAGTCCTAACTCTCGTCGCTGCCACTAACGTTCTATACACTGTACAGTGCTGCCATCTGTCACTCGTTTACAAAGAGTTCACGTGTATTTAAAAAAAACGGAAGTTCCTATCTGGTCTCAGTCCTGAAAAAATAAGAGTTCTTATCACTTGAACGCACCTCGCATGTGTGCACTGCATACCAGAAATAAAGTGGTTGTGTGACCTCCCATTCTTGTACGAGGGTGAGTCAAATGAAAACCTTAAATTTGTAATAACAAATCGAAATTTCGAGCCGTTATCCTGTAAGTTGGTAAGCGTGCCTCAAACAGAGTGCAGAATGGCCTGTAGGTGGCAGCATAGTGCAGATGCGCACATACCGTCACAGCATCAGTATAAAGTTGCCCCCCCCCCCACTTGCGACTTGAACCAGGGAAAAACAGCGTTCTGTTAATCGATTTTTGCGTAGTGAAGGTGTGAAACCTATTGAAATTCATCATCGAATGAAGGTTCAGTAAGTTTGTCACAGCAGCAAGTCTACGAATGAAGTAGGAAGTTCGCAAATGGTGTAACTTCAGTGGAAGATGCTCCACGTCCAGGTCAGGCACAACGAGTTGTGACTCCACAGAACATTGCAGCAGTTGAAGCCATAGTGAAGGAAAATCACCGAGTGACACTGAATGACATTGCAGCATGTTTACAAATTAGTCATGGGTCAGAGGTACACCACGTGGTGCATGATGTTCTCCAGTTTCACAAAGTGTCTACAAGATGGGTGCCGTGGCAGCTGACTCCTGAAAGAACGACGTGTTGATGCTTGTGAAGAACTTCTTCGGCGTTTTGAACGGGAAGGTGATGGCTTCCTTGCAAGAATCGTTACTGGGGACGATACCTGGGTTCACTTCCACCAACAGGATACGAAGAGAGCGAGCAAAGAATGGCGCCATCCTTCATCACCAAAACCAAAGATGTTTCGAACAGAACCTTCCGCAGGGAAGGTTATGCTGACTCTCTTTAGGGACGAAAAAGACGTCATTTTGGAGCATTACATGCCTAGAGGGATCACTGTCACTAGTGCATCATACACAAATCTCCTTAAAAATCATCTGCGGTCTGCAATCAAATCAAAGCTTCGTGGATTGTTGTCAGCAGCTTTCCTTTTGCAACATGACAATGCAACGCGATTTCCATATGTTTGGACCACTCAAAGACGCAATGGGAGGAAGGAAGTTCCGTTTCGATGAAGAGGTACGCCACGCGGTGCATGAGTGGTTTCACGAACTACCAAAAAAAATTCTAGAGGCATTTATGCACTTTGTGAGCGTTGGAGGGTGTGTGTGTGTGTGTGTGTGTGTGTGTGTGTGTGTGTGTGTGTGTTTGTGTGTGTGTAGTGTTTAAAATGAAATGAAATGTGTAGTGTTTAACGCTCGCTTTTACTACATACGGCACCGCAGGCGATAACACTTATGGTACATGAGATGAAGATGGAGCACCGATGGAATGAGATGGCGGAGGAAACCGGAGGTCTCGGAGAAAACCCGCCTCAGTGCCGTGTTGTCCACCACAAATCTCGAGGTCTTGTATTGAGCGTGAAGCTGATTATGTTGAAAATTGGCACAACTTTGTACCATTTCCGCACAATAAATGATATTTAAAAAATGTTTAAGGTTTTCATTTCACTCACCCTCGTATAATATAATTTAAACTGATGCAATGAAGGGAGGAACTAACTGTCGGGATTCTTATCTACTTATCTTTTCATGCAAAACGCTTATACAACATAATGTCTACATTTGTGCATCGGTCACGAATGTCTGGGGCTTAACACGTGAGACCGGTTTTCAGATTTGACTACAAAGTAATGTAACTGACATTATCCAGGTGTCCAGTGAGCTGATGTCTGCTATATTTGAACACGCTATTGTCAACAGCAAATCCGAATTTTAAAAAGTGAAACAGTTGAGAATATTGAAATGCAAAGAGAACAGCACAAGTCCGCCTTTTAACTCTCTCGTATGTACACATTCAGTTCTGAATTTAACCTCTTTTAGAAGAAGAAAAAGAAGAAAAGAGAATAAGAATGTTATACGATTCCCAAAACGATCGGACTTAGCTCCCTTAATGAAAATACTATGAGGTTCTGTACCTAAGACAGTAGCAGAAATGTTTCTCCTCGCCAATCTCCGCACGTTTTGAGTCCATGTATCTATATTAATGGAACATCCCTCTAGAGCTTTTTCCCTTTAAGTCCAGCAATTTCAGCGGTTATTGAAATTAATGGCGGTATCTGCACGCAATCGATGCTCCTCAACAGTGCCATGGCGTAGTAAGGAAACAAACACTGACTACTGACTAACTTCATAATGCGCTTAACAGATATTCCCCGACTGCAGCAGTGCACTTCTAAACGACCGATTAAGAAGGAAACATTCTACCCCTAGCTTCTACATACTACACCACTCCCTTAATGCCAGCTTTTTAGAACTGACTATAGCGAATAAATAACCATCCACAATCCAGTATTAGAAAATCGTGGCTCTAGAAGGACAATTTATTAACGAGCCCTGTTTCGTAAAATAGAAATAATACCGCAGGCATTGGCAGGCAGAGAGACAGCTAATTTATTCATCTTGTTAATCATACATTGTACATGAGTACTATGATATAAGACACGTCAAATTGTGAATTTACAGTGCAATTAACTATACTTGTAAATTAACAAGTCACATCCAATAAGGATAAGTCAGTGTTTGTACAAAATAATGGTTTATAAAGATATCTCAAGAATTTTATAATATACACAGTTAATTCAGAAATGTAACAATATTATAAACTTTCCATAAATTCACTAACAGAATAAAAACAGTGTTCTAACAAGAATGCCAAAACTGACTTTTTAAATGCTGAAAAATTGCAAGTGGTTTTATTGGCTATAGGCAGTTTATTAAAAAAAAAGTGATTCCTAGGTTTATTACACTGTTTTGATGGGCTCTTGTGTTACTTATATTCACATGAATATTCATTCTCTGTCTAGTATTATGGTTATGAACTGTGTCATTAAAGGTACAGTGGCCATTCCCTTTCACCGTTTCACTGTGTTAATCTTTATTCGTTATTTCCCGCCCTCCGATTCAGCAAGAATGACGTCATAGTTGACTGGTGAGTCTATCTTGAAATCATAGTGCACTCTATGGAGAAAAAGCAGTAATGTTTTAAGAACAGAAAGCAAATTACAGAGCTCTGAGTGAGTGTGGTTGTGCTCCTAACTAATACAACCACCTTCCCCTGGATATGAACACACAGCACCCCGTCTTCATGGTTGAATGCCACTTTCGTACCGGCATTAAAATTGGTGCGACATATAAATATAATTTAAACCGCTGCATACAGGAGTTTATACAACGCTATTCAGCATTCAGACAAGTCCCTCGGAGTGTAATATTGTCAAAAGTGTCCAGGTAACGTCAAATTGACATTCTTTTGTTTGCAACATAAATGTTTTATCAGTATATGATATAATTTTTGTTATTCTCACAATTAATTAAAATGTCTATTAGTGTTGGTATCCTTATGTCTTTTAAAACCAATAGGTGCATCAAACATTTCCAAGATACAGGATCAGTTACTCGCAAAAAGAGAGACACTGGACGCTATAAAGTGACTGGTCCCAATCTAGAAGCAATAAATAATGTTATGACAGAAAGACCTCAGGCACACCTTCTCGCAAAACAGAGAGAGTTTAAGGCAAACTTGCTGATTAAAAAAGAGGACGCACTATAGACCTGCGAAAGAGGTCAGGAAAGAGGACCTGCAGAGGGCAGGGTCTCTACATTATACTTAGATGGAAGCCTCCCTCGGTAGGGCAGGACAACGAATATTCTCCCAGTGTGGTTCGGAAGCGGTTCCAGCTGACGGTTCGGAGACAGCCAAGTGCCTACCGGAGGAGGAAGTGGTTTGCTCAGAGCACATCATCCTGCCATGCAGCACCCGTTGACACTTCTACCCAGAAAGAGACCACCAAATGAAAGATGAGAGGTAGGGAGAGAAAATTCGGGGGATGTAATTAAATTACCCAGTATTCGCCTGGCGACCGGGAAAAAAACTCGAAAATTTGCATGGGTCGTGTAGGTAAGGCACGGGAATCGAACCTGGGCCTACCGAATTCCGGCCACAGATGAAACCGCCTGTGCTAGCCGCTCGGTTACACTGAGAATAATAACAAATCTGTAACGGACTACATACAAATTATTTTGTGAATATAATGTGACTTTGTGGGTTCGTAGAATGAAAAGTCCAATTTGCAGAAATTCGAAATGTTCTTTATTTCCGTAGAAATACACTTTGATCAGTACAATAGCAGTAATACAGTAGCAGAATTACGTCACATACACAATTACAATCTTCCAGCTCGTCTGCCACACCCACAAACAAAGAGGTCACTTTCAAAAAACAGCTGCACGCCGACGATACTCAGTTCCGATTACACTTTCATTACGGCTCCGTTTACGACTGTCCGATAAACTAGCCATGACTTCTTTTATACGACCATTCATGTTTCCAGACGGTTCTAGGATGTGACTAGAATTTTCCATTTATCTAACTTTATTTGTTCCGGCAAGCCTTTTACCTCCGCGCTATCTTTACCTATTTCGGCATGCTGTTTATCTTCGTGCTGCTGTCTCCGCGTCTCACTGTCGCCAATCGCGACAATGCCATGTTTATTTTTACAACATAAGTCAGAAGTGTGAATAAGGAAGGCGGAGGTGGTATTCAATAAGCAACTATGTTGCGCACAGGATAACGAACATTACACAAAAATGTGAATTCCTATACTCTTATCTCCGAGAAACAACAAGGCGGAGCTGATTAACTCGCCACGTGTTAGACGCTACATGTACACATATAAGTTGTAGCACTAGCAGCGCTAGCTTGCGGACAATAAATAGAGTTGGGTTACAAATTAATTTATTAAATCTATGAGTTGGTTCATTTTTTAAAAAATAATAGGTGATGTATTTTACTGCGTATAGCACTTTTCGTAAAATCGTCGTATTTCTCCACGCGCTGTTCGCATTTACGGGATTTGCGCGGTGTTTTTAGAGCTCCGGATGCTTGCTGTTCCATTCTAACACTTTGTACACTACTTACGGAAACACCAAGGAGATAACCAGTTTATTTCTCAATGTTTTATACAAGATTACGGGTTTCTTTCTTTAAGCACCGCGAAACAATAAGAGTTCGTTCTCCTGTCGCCACTTTTTAAAGGTTTGTCTCAATTGTGAAGCACTGGGCCTACTCCATGATGAAAAGCTTACTGATTTTAAACTGCATGTACATAAGTGTTGTTGGGCTTGCGAGGTACACGGGATGTACAGGAAATACAGCGTTAGCAGCTCCACACAATAAACAATAACATCTTAATCAACATTCAAGTGATTAATTTGTGAAGAAAATATAGCAGGTGCTATAACCTGAACGCACTTGTATTAATTCTTTATAGAGCAAAATTTATGATAATTATACAATACTCTGCTCTAATTCTACCATTAAATTAACATTTTTAGAACGTTAACGCATGCTATGTTCAATGTTTGGTATTGATTTCCATGTTTTAGTTAAGAAATAAATAAAAAGTTTTCGTATTTGTTGGAAGTTTAGTTTGCCACAGTAAGCTGTGTCAACAGTCCAACAATGCACGTGTAATGATGAGTTAAACGGTATGTCAGTTTAGATAAGGACGATGCTGAAGGGCTGACAAGCTTGGACTGCATGACCTTCCCTATCTTAATACAATATGGCATCCGGATGTACACCTGCATTTCAACATAGTTCATGCGCTTCCTTCAACACACCCATCTAGCAAATCCAGATTATGTAAAATTGAAAAATATATTCTGCCGACCTCCGACGTCAAAAATTCTGCATAGACGAACAATGAAAGAGATTTAGGACAAACATGAAATAAAACAATGAAATTATTATAATTCAACAATAACCGCATGGCAGGAATTACTAGATTCTGTGATTTTGAAAACACTAACTTTAAAATTTACACCTATTTCTTATAATGTGAGAAATGAGGATCAAAATCTCCATTATTTAAATTAATTGATGTAAATTAATCATTTCAATGGGTACGAGCGACTGGACGGATACCAGGAGATCCGTAGTTCAAATCTCGGCCATGGCATTTCATTTTTCATGTCAACTCTATCCATCCGAAACCTTAGTCTATATATGGCTAGTGTGAAGAAATGATTAATTTCCATCAATTAACTAAAATAATAAGAGTTAAATGATGAAGCTTGTGACTCAATTACCTATGATAGTAAGTCGCCACAAACGGTGTTTCTCGGATGCGAGAGCCCTTTGTGGTTTTCCGGGAAAATATGAGTCAAATGGAGAATTTAATGTCATGATGGCAAGTTGGCCATGGTAGCTCAATGGTTAAGAGTGACTGGACGGGAAACCAGGAGGTTTACTATTATCCAAAGTCTCCATTTTTTATGTTTATTGCTTTCCAAGACTTTCAATATGTTATAACAATAACCATTTGGATATTCCCTGCAACACACAAACTGAAATATGACAAAATGGACAAATTTGTAAATTATTTTAAACCTAAAATAGGATTCTTCCTGTGGGCATAAATCTACTCATCAGATATTGTTTACAAATTTGTTGCATCAAAGTTGCACATAAGTTGCATTAAAACAGGAATTAGTATTGTATATGCCAAACAAGGCATGCATAAAATTGTTCATTAAAATAGTCCGACAACAAATATGTCAGAGAAAATTGCATATTGAAAAGTATATGATGTTGAAACTTACCGTGTTCATGGTAAAAAAAGTCTTAATACCTACATGTGCATCTTGTAAATGTCATAAAAACTATAGCATTCAAATTTAGTATATCACATTACTCCCAAGTATGTACGTGTATATGATCGTTGTATTTTGGTCCAAAACTTCACTTACATGCCTTAAACCTATCCTTTACCCTAAGTTGGGGGTTACAAGAGAGCGTACTAAAAAAACAAAATGAGAATTAATTTGACACTAAATCAGGGACAAAGCAACACTGTTGCAAAGCTTTTAACCTTTCTGCTTCTTTTTCTGTGTATCATTTACAAGTAGATACAATTACATTTTTACAATTTACATTGCATTTACGGAATGTTTGAAACTGCACTCTTCCTCATATTTACAACATTATGACAATTACACTTT